>JAPTHL010000039.1:6097178-6706896 GCA_028455855.1 Meloe dianella
TTGGTTCAGAAACAAGCAAAAGTTCACTAAGTAAATATCGTGTGAAACAAGAGCCATCGATAATTTGTGAAGATTGTGAGATTGTAATTGAAAATCCAATAGAAAATGAGCCGTTAATTTGTCGGAAATGCATGAAGAAACGATCGGAACGTAAAGAAATCATTACGGAAATTGTCGAAACTGAAGAGAAGTACAGCAGGGATTTACAAATAATTCTAGAAGAATTCTATCAACCGATGCTGGTTGCTGGATTACTAACACCAGAACAATTGTCGGCTATCTTTTTGAATGTTGAAGAACTATTGGAGAACAGTCAAAGCCTTGCCGAAAAACTACGGGATGCTGTTGAGATAACATTAGAACAGGGCGATGAGGATCTATTGACAGTAAATATAGGCAAATTGTTTTTGGAAGCGGCACCGATGCTGCATGGATTTGAAACTTATTGTGTACGTCAAGGTGCTGCCAGTTTGCTCTTAGCCAGTTTAGAAAAAGATAAAGAATTGTTGCGGATCTTTTTGAAAGTATCACAAATGGAGAATACGTTATTGAGACGTATGAATTTGAACTCGTTTCTAATGGTACCTGTACAACGAGTCACTAAATATCCGCTATTATTGGCAAGATTGTACAAAGTAACACCGCCACACCATGAAACTAGAGAACAATTAAAAGAGGCACAACACAAAATTGAGCTGCATTTGAATCATATGAATTCAGAAACGAAAGATGTACCAAGTAAATTGTGGAGACGAATTGGTAGCAGTTCAGGCCATCGATCTAGTACCGAAATGGATTTAGTTAATATTAAATTACGGAAATTAGCTGTAGACGTATTAGAATGGAATCATGATGAAGCCAAATTCGCATTAGAAGGTAGATTATTATTTACACAACCGACCGATAATAATTGGCGTAAAGGTAGAACGATCAAATTAACACCAGTTAATGCTTTATTAGTTATTAATGGCAAAGTAAGTAGAACTATGATTTAAATAAACGATAATAAACGTATTTGGTTCAATTTAGATCTCAATCAATCGTCCAGAACGCAACGAAGACAATTGTTTAATATTCTCGCGGCATTCACCAGTACGTGAAGCTGCTTTATTGTTAGTTAGAGACAAAAATGGACGGTATTCACTTCTAAGAGAGCCTCTATATTTAGATCGATGTGTTGTGGCAGCTGATCCAGCATGGCAGAGTTATTTCGAAGTACAAGAGATTTTAGGCAAAGACACATTCATTTTTAAGGTTTTTTTCCATTGTTATTGATGGATTTATTCGAAATGATTCAATTGTTTTCTAAATTTTTAGGCAGAAGATGAGCAACAAACAAAAACCTGGTATACACAATTGCAGTTTCATGCCCAAGGTATGGGTGCTTGGAGGAAACGTCGCAATGCTCTTGCCAATATTATGATAAATGGCATGGGTCTGAGATCATAGCTAATTTTATTCTATATTCCATCCTAATGTATTAAATTAAATATTATAATAATAATTAATTGATAATAATTGTAAATAATTAGTAATTTAGCTGTGATATTTCTGGAATGGGTTTGTTGGGCTATCAGTGTTTATTAATTTTAGAAATATCGTGCTTAATAACATTCGCATTTTTCGTTTACTTTACTGAGTAATCATTGTATTAGTCTTGTACTTATTCTAAATAACTGAAATGTAAAAAAATTGTAATTAATTCCAAAATAAACGAAATCCATTAAATCTCGTAGTGTATCCAAAAAGTATCCCATTCGCGTGGATGAGCCTAGAAATCACAAGAAATATCAACACTTTGCACTTGACTTTAACGCTAGACCGAGTTTTTCTTGTTCGAGTGAAACTTGCGAATTTAAACACTTCAAGCGCCTTCACTATCCTGGCGTCAATGTGTGTCGTACTGTGTCCTGCTGCTAATCAGACACTTTAGAAATTTTTAACCATTCGACTAGCAGCTCAACGCTCGATAGTCAGTATAGCTTACTTACACAAAAAGGATATCTTTTCTGGGAAATCAATAGATGAAAGATTAAGAGCAATAATTCAATTCAGGAAGGCTATAAAGCCAATCGATCCCTATACTTTAACCTAATGGTTTACTAACAATTTACATGAAAAAAAGTTGGGCTCAACCGGGATTTGAACCCGGGACCTCTCGCACCCAAAGCGAGAATCATACCCCTAGACCATTGAGCCTCAACAGAAGTAGTTGAACAAATTATGAATATAAACATAACGAACAAATAGACCGAAACCGGTACATTTATAATTCATATACACCTTGATGGAGATTAATGTCCGAGTTATATGAACAAACACGTTTCTTGTGATTTTTACTCGTATTTCTAATAATTCAATTGTTATAATTGCTGATTACTTCTACTGAGAGGATGTTTAATTTTCTTTCATTTACAGTTTTAACACATACATGTAATAACTTAAAAGATTTATTATATACGCACATAATATATGCATCGATACAAAAATTAAAGACACAATTGTGTCTTTAAGCTGTGCTTTTACCTCTGGGCCTATCTGCATGTTATCAAAGAGAACTTACACATGAAATGATGCTGATGAATTTTCAACGTAAGCAGTCTTACATATCACGCATCTTCGTACCATTATTACTACAATATATGAATAATAATTTACTCACAGAAGCAGGGTCCACGTGCGTTTCTTTTCCACATTATCCTTAAAAACAAACTTATCCTATCTAACAATAACAGTTTCACAGTAGAACAGGTGATGAGAGTTGTTCTATAGGCAACCCAAATCACAGCAACCAGGACCGTACCCACTTTCAAACAGAAAAAATACATAAAAACATGAATGAATATATCAAAAATGGACAATAAAACAATTATTTTTATACAAAAGTTTTACTATTATCAACAATACCTTCTTCCATATGGAAAAACACGCACACTCACGCACTCGCAAGAAATACAATTCTTTATTATAAAAACAAAAAAAATCACAATAATAATAATAAAAGTTATAGTAATAATAATAATAATGATATTATAAGAAAGTGATTAGTAGTAATTATAATCGATTTTTATTTAGTTGGTGATTCTTGTCGAAGTCGCTCAACATCATTAAGAATAACTTGTGCACCACCACCACAAGTCGGCAAAATATCCCCTTTGTATAATTTCGTTTCTAATTCACCGTCAGTATCCTGTTCTTGTGCAATTAGACAATATTTACTTTGTTTTGGATCAGTCACATCACTGGCTTTTGTTAATTTTGTGACAGATTTGCGTTTTTTCATTGTTGGCTGGAATACAGTTCCTAATGGTACTGGTTTAACCGCATTATGTTCTAACCATTTCTGTAATAATGAATTATTTCATTCATTTGCAATTGTGAATAGATTAATTAGTTAGTAATTACCTCAGCACCAGCTGATTTTGAACGTCTTCTTCTAGATGAAGATGATGCCGTTGTAGACTGTGCAATTTTTCTTGGTGTATGGTGTTGTGGCAGTCGGTGTTGTGGTGTTTGCTGAGGATTATAATCGAACACTTCATCATTATCTCCCTTATTTGTGTCCTTAGGTGCCACATCTTGATCAAGAAATTCTTTAATCTTTTGCAATTTCAAATCTTTAGCTTTCATATTTGCTTGTAAATGTTCACGTTGCCGACGCAATTTCGCATCTAATTCATGTGTCATTTTCTCATTAACTAATGCTTGATGATGTTTAGTTTTCTCTTTATCCAACATAAATTTATTGATTTTCCAATCTTTTTCACCTAAAGCTCTTTGTAAATGATTAATTTGTTCGACATTCTCTTGTTGTTTTGCTTTATGTTCAGCCATTGCTGATTCCAAATCAATAATTTTCATGCCTAAATTGGTCGATTTCTGTCGTTCTTTCTTCAATAATACTTTTGTGCTCTTTAATTCTTGTTGTGTGACTAAATTTGATTGATCCAGCTCAATTAAACGTTTACGAAAATGCTCTTCTTTCTCGGTAAGTTCATCGAAAAAGTCACTTGTCTTCTTTTGACGTGTATTGATTAAATTGCTTAATTTCTCCAAATTTAACAATATGTCTGGATAATTGCCACTGGTTAGATTTGGAATCGTCAATTTTGGACCAAAACTAAACGACGACTTCGATTTGATCGTTGGCACTGTTCTCTTGTGTATCGTTTTCTTCAATGGTGTTGTTACTGGTGTGTAGCGACCTTCATTTCTAACAATTTTTATATCTTGTGTTGCTTCAGCAAACTTCATCACTTGCAAATTCTCTTCATAATCTTCAATTGATGGATTAACACAAACAATCATGGAAACTTTACCTTCACCTTCAAAATAGTTTTTAAATAACAATGTTAAACGACTATCTCGATATGGAACTAATTTATTAGAGCCAGTTAATTGATTCTCTCGTAAAATATCAAGACAATTTCTTAACGATAACAATGAATTATTGATTTGACTAGCTTCTTTCAATAGTTTACCAGTATTTTGTGTACGATTCGTACGTTCACTACCAGCTAAATCAACCAAACTCAACTGGGCAGTTTTCAATTGATTTGATTCGGGTACCATCTTTTGTCCATACTCGTTATAAACGATACGTTGATATTGTACAATGCGTATATTAAATACTGAATGGCTACGACTAGATACTGCATTCAATAAAGTACTAGCCATTTTTTTACGTCGTTGTCCTATACTGAACATTTCAAATGCTTCATCAGATGATTTAACTTCCACTTCAACAACACCATTAACGTACATATTTTTATATGGATCTTCTCTTAATATCTTCCCTTGTATTGTTTTACCAGTATTTTCATCTAATAAATCATAAACTGTATTATTATAAATCTCAATATAACTAACAAATATTGAATATAAACTATTCTCATTAGTCGATAATATTTTTGTGCCATCATTAATATACGATTTCTCTCTACGTACACTTCTTGGTGTGCGTGGATTTCGTAATTCATCCATTTTATCTTGTAAAGCATCATCATCTGATTGTATTTCAAAACCGTTCATACGGTCCGATTTAATCACGAATTTCGGTGCCTGATAATCACCAACCGAATTAAATATCGTATGAATTGTCTTCGGTATAATACCAGGATGTTTATGATCACCAGTTAATGTATGAGTTTTACCAGATCCAGTAATACCATATGTAAATAATAATGCATTTTTACCATTAATTAAATCTTCCAATAACGGATATGCGATATGTTGGAAAACTTCATTTTGATCGGAAAACGATGTGAATATATGACGAAATTTACATTGTAATTCTTTTGTATAAGATTTCGATTCGGGTGGTGTTTGTAATAATAATGTTGTTGGTGATAACAGTTTTATACATGTTGAGGCTTCATCATTTTTCAATGGACGTAATCGACAGAACACTTGAACTGTATCTTTACGTTCTGATGATTCAGAATCTGATGATTTATCAGTTGGCATTTTTCACACAAATATTTCAAAGAATTTTCAATATATTCTCGATTTAATCACTATCTAGCTGATATCTGTTGCAAAATGAAAACGGTTGAACTTTAAATTCGAAATGCAACTGTCAAAATGCAAGCGTACCACCACCATGCCTGCTGCGACCTCTATCATTAATACATTAGGGAAAGAATAAAAAAATTAATGACCATAATTGCAACATTGAAATCGATTTACATTTAAATAAAGAAGTAACGCTTTTGTAATCGAATTCTTCCGTCCAAATGTGAATTATAATTGATTATAATGTTATTGCTCTGTTCTTGGTAACTAACTAGATTAAAACAAAAGTAACTAGATTTACGATGAGATTGCCGCGCATCAATCAAATTCAAATAAACTCACCAAAAAACAAAGAGAAGCAATAAAAAAATCTAGAAAAATAAAAGGGTGTATATCTTTAACACTTTAGTAGAATTAAAATTGGCTCATAGATATCGGAATTTTTATAAATAATAATTCCAGAACGACACAGATGGCTGCAGATGCTTGCTATTGTTCTAGCAATAGTTGCCAGTTGTGCGATTTATGATCGAACCGGTAATTGACCAACTACATTATGAAATAAAAACACAGTTGAGACAGTCACGTCTTGGCCAGTAACTCATCATTTGCTTTGCAGAAATACCTAAATGAATATCTGGTTATTTGAAAGATGCTCAAGAAAGCTGAACCGGATTATTGATAAACACATCCGAGGAGAATTATTTGATTGTTCGAGAAATCCGGCAACCATGCCGATATTGTGGCAGATGTCATGTAATGTTGTGAAACTTGTAGTTTTTCGGGGTTTTTTTTCATATTCAATTCTTTTTTTGTACAATTAAGTAAATAAAAGTCACTCAAGATGAGTTTCGTGGATGTCGAGGAGTCAGAATGGAACATTTTAGACTCAGGTACATTTGCCCGTTATTTTCCTTCTAATTATTATTATTATTATTATTGTTGTTTCCAGTTGTCTACTATTTGGGCAATTACGGATGGTATTTATTGGTTTTTTGTGTAATCATTGCGATAATTTTGAATAAAACATTAATACCATATTTGGAGAAATATAGAATTTATCGTTTCGAACAGGAATATGCGGCAAAATACCACAAGAGTATGTGCTATTATTACAGATTGTGTGATATTGTAATATTTCCTATTTCAGATCCCGATCTATTTGCGGCTCGTCAAAGAGCACAACAACAATTTGTAGAAAAACTACAAGAGACATACGATCAATATTCAGAGGAATATGAGAGAAAATCGAAAGAGGTACAGACGGTTACGTCATATTTCCTGCAGTTTAATTATTAATTGATTCGTTTAGAGAGAAGAGAAGAAACGGCTACAATTATTAGGACAGTACGATGAAGGTGGCGGACACAAATTGGGAAACAGTTCAGATGAGAATAATGCTTCATTTAGAGCTGATTACAATCCATTAATGGGTTCTGGTCCATCGTCCAATTATCGGCCACCACGTAGGAGTGCATGTGGAGGTGGCGGATGTGGTCGTAAATAAATTAGCATATAGAAAGTATTAATTTAAAGAATAAAAAATCTCAATTTGTTTCTAATTATAAATGAAACTAATTCTATTGTGATTTGGCTTATATTTTTCTGTATAATTTCAGCCATTTCAAAAGCTTACTGTTACATTTCTTTATAATTACACTTATTATAATAAACATTTAAAGAAGGTACCAACAATAAAGAAAATATCAGAAAATAAAACGAAATGATTTTATGTTAGATCATCATAATCTTCATCCACATCAGCATCATTAGGGATCTCCATTTCTGGTCTGATGTTATTCAATAAATCCCGCATTGCACCTACTAATGATTCAACACTTCTACGTAAATCACCACCATTACCATTGTTTTCAGGTAGCGCCCTAGCTCCATCTTCTTCTCTGCCACTAGAATTTTGCTGTTAAATGAAATAACTGTATAGAAGAAACGAAAAAATAACTTACGCTTCTACTAGTTCTTGGGCAATTTCATTTGGATTAAAATTGGGCAAAATTGATCTGAAAAAGACATTTAAAGGAATTGAACTGGTGTTTGTTGGTGTTGGCCGTTGTATTCTTGTGTAAATATTAATGGAATCCGCTGGCGGTAATGGATCGAAAGTTAAAATTGTTGTATTGACATCCTGGAATTGTTTTTCAAATTAGTTCAACAAAAAAAAATTATTATTATTATTATTGTTTGTACTTCTAAAACTGGTGATAGACCTTTGATATCGGATAAAATAATATGTCTGGCTATAGTCAATGGGAGAGGACCAAGATAGCGTCTTGCCCGTTTACTTTCATAATCCTTAACAATAGGATCGTTGCGATCAACTCTATCTAACACTTGATGGACGTTCTTCTCCAGCCAATGCATTAAGTCACCATCCTTCCATATATGATAACTGCGATTTACGTATAGTTGAATTAATTGTGTTAAAGCTGGTGCCTGCCTGGAATTTTGCAAATAGATCGATAATTGAGAATTAGATAATAAAAAAATTTGATTACTTTTGTTCGTTAATTGATGAAAAGAATTTATGTGATGACACCCTGTTATCGATTTGTACGGAGCATTTTTCAAGTAACGCCATCAAAACACCGGGAAACATGATCAATGCATCCTGTAATAATGTGTCAGCCTTTGTTGTATCACCTTTGCTTGTATAAAAATGTGCTAGAGCCAATGAGAATGCGAAATTCGGTAATTGCGATAAATTCTTTATATTTTCATATTCTTGACAAAATTCAATTAACCATTCATATTCTCTAGCACGTATAGCATAGAAATCAATAGCTAATTTGATAGCTAATGGATCACCATCAGGATCTAATGATAATAATAGTTTACAAAATTCTAATGCTGTACGACAACATGCACGGCCGCCAACGAAAATCAAATGTTTAAACATTGTAATGTACAATGCACGATTCTCTTGTCGGCGATAAGCTAGTCGACAATTGCCTTGTGCCACATTGAATAATGGATGAAATGCACATTCTAAACAATAAAGAGCACGTTCGATGAATTCAGCAGCCATGGCAAGATCTTCACTCAATTTACATAAATCAGATAATTGTATTAATGCATCAATATGATATGGGCGTTCATTTATTATAGCAACAATACGATCAGGATTTAAACTTTCTATAGCTTCCAGAAATCGATGTTGTACTTGTCGATAATTTTGGCTATGTTCATATGCAAAATATTGAATGCCCTGTTTGCTTTCCACTAACGACATCGATATCCCCGATTTGCCAACTTGCGGCCAATTATCTTTACTAGTTACCATCCATGTAGATTTGATATGACCTCTGCCGCCACCACTGCCGCTGCCGCGAGTTTTCCTTTTACTAATAAATCGAAAGAAAAATTTTTTAAAAAAACTCCCCAAACGATAAAGATTTGACAAATTTACTGTTCCGCTTGGATAATTTTCGATCCGAATATCCGTTTCAATTCGTTATTGGGATTCAGATGTTTATGTTGAACGGATAAAACATGTTTAATTTGTAAATGTTTGTCTGGTCGAGAGTCTGGTGGTGTTTGTGTCAATCTAGGTGCGTGATTTTCACCCAACAATCGATTGACTTCACGTACGGACCGTTCAACTTCATCAATCTAAAAGTGACGATTATACAATTTTATTGTGTGAACATGAAACGAGAACAATTCTCACATCAGCATTATCTTCGCTGCTACGTTGCGTATTCACATGTTTCCCTGACTTTTTCTTCTTCTTCTTCTTGCGCTTGACTTCATGACTGATATCGCCCTCACAGGATTTCGGTGCTTCTGTTTCGTTATCATCCTCTTTCACTTCACTCTCCGAATGGGATTGTTGATTCAACTGTCAATAATAACAATACAGACTTAGTTAGGATGAAAATGTTTGACGAATAACTATGTACCAAATCGTATCTGTTTATATTTAATTGTTTTCGTCTAGCTCCACCACTGATGGGAATATCGTTTTCTGGATCCGATATATCGTCAACAATGTCTTTGTCGCTTTGCAATTTACGTAAATAGCGCGACGACATTATGATGATTAACAAATGAATTAATTACGTACTACCACACAGTAATTAGTTGTTAATTAATTTAGAAGTCAATTGAAAATTGAATTTTCTACTCCAACATCTGTAGACGGTAACCTAATATTTTGACACTAATTTGACATTTTTGACAGAAAGTAATCAACCAATGACGTAGAAGTATATAGACTGCTTACCGCCTATAGTTTCTGTGCTTTAAAAAGAGGGCCTATATGGAGGTTTGTCTTACTCTTTTCATCTCATTACAATGCGCAGTCCATATGAATTAAGCTACGTAGCCCAGTAAAGGGAGACATAACATATCATTGTTTCACTCTAATGTATACTATCATAGAGAATCAGTAGATGTCAGCTGAAGCTTTGAAAGTTTTTAGAGTTGCATACATCTTTCTTTTTGAAGGATTAACGATTTCCTTCCGGAGAGGGAGCTTTTACTTATTAGTTCAGTCTACCATTAAAGCGTGTTTTTTAAACTATGATTTTTTTATATTTCTTATTGTGTTTAACTTTATGTTTAAAAAGGAAAAAAGGATTGTGGCTTACTGCTCATTTCACCCAAACCCCGGGCGCTTATGCCCTTTTACTTATGGATGATGGTTTACTGCTCATTTCAACCAAACCCTGGGCGCTTATGCCCTTTTATGGATGATGGTTACTGCTCATTTCACCAATTCTACGATGAGGGACCTGCAAAGAGGGGGGCGGTCTAGGGACAGACATCCTAATCTTGCTAATTGGTCCATGTACTTTGTGGCATGGACAAATTAACAATTTAGGTTATAAGAAGAGGAAAATTCTGAAAATCCTTTTTCATACCGTGCCGAGGTTTGAACCCCGGACTTCTAGGCGTAAATCCCTATCGTTAACCATCGAGCCATTCGGCTCGTGAATTTTCATATGAAAAGTGTACTATAAATGAAAACGATTTTCTACGATCCAACGGATACAGCCGACATTCCATCGTGTGTTGGGCACCCGAAAGTACTCGATTGCATTAATGAATAGATGTTGCTAAGCAACCACAATTTTAAATACCTAACATGTTAAAACGTCTGTCATTGGTTGAAATCTAGATTTCCAAAAAGATGCTTCGGAAATGTTCATTTTCCACACGGTAGCAGATGGTAATGGAAAACGGGACGATTGATTTAAGAAAATCAAATATACTCTCATCAGAAACTGTAAATTGAATGAATTCAATAGAAATGCGGTCCAGACTGGTGATGTTTGAAAGTACTTTGTGATCAGTTTCTAACTAGACATGCGTAGTCTAGTCATCAACCAAACAATCTAGAATTGTGGGTGGGAACATACCTAATAATTGCCACTATAATCTACGAGGTGTTCTTTACAATGAATATATTTATATGGTGGTTCTCGATGCGTTTATTTCCACTTTGTCACTTCATCCCGTGATCATATTTTCTCTATAACACTCATTGTTCACGAACATTTCATTTGATCATCTAAAATTTGGTAGTATCATCTATCTCGTCCTCTTCTCGCATTTCCCTTATATAACTCAAACAAACTAAAGCACCCTCTAACTAACGCAAATCGATATTTTCCCAACTGTTGTTGTAATTGGAATATCATCATCATCACAATGATTTAGATTTTGGTATGAACAAAGATCATTGGAATTATCATTAAATGAATTCCACATACCCACAAATCATTCCAATAAAGTTGAATTAAATTAACCAAATCACCAATATATCATACATATTTGTATTTTAAAATGTTTTTAGTGTTATTTTGATGATTCGCAATCAGTTTTTATGCAACTAACAATATTTCTCAGATTATTTCGTAAGCGAACCCAGAGTTATCGGTCTGCGACTTTAGTTGGTTTGAGCCGTAAATATTCAAGATGTCAGCGCACATGTGGTCACGTTTTTGTCGATCGGATGAGCAGTCTATACACTTCTACGTCATTGTAATCAACTGAACAGAATAATAATAGATCACAGTTTTGTTTTGTTTTTGATGAAATTATAGCAAGCACTTTAGGGAACGAAATGTATGAAAATTTATGTACAATTTTACAATTATTGTTATCGATTTGTAATGCATTTAATATCAGTAGTTTAGACTCAAACGAGTAGTTCAGTGTCGAACCGTGAACGTTATACTTCTGAAAACTAGATGATGCTGTTCACATAAAATTTGTGAAAGTGACTGTAAAACTGTCGACATATTCTAATTTAAATACATTACAAAACAGGTTTATTCTACTAAATTTATGGCATATACAAAGGAAATAATAGACAATTTAAAATCTTAAAGTTTATAATCTAATCCGCCTACGTAGCACCCTCTATTTATTAGAGGAATAACTCTTGTCGGTTTGCTGCTGTACTAGCGGGTTGAGTCTAATCTACCACGAATCCATAGAATTGGAGCGAAATTCAGATTCTAAGTAACTCATTTTTTTTATTACAGTACGAATACAAATAATTATAATACATTAAACAATAACAATAAATCTATATACTTACATAATTATTTTAAATATAGCATTTATTTTTGAAATTTTTTAGTAGCGTAACTAGCAGTAATTCAGTACGTTTATCACAAGTATTAACCGAATTATTTGGAATAAAATAGCTTTTCTTCTTTATAACACTATACATAACTGGACAAAGATAGAATTTCGTTGGAAAAAAATATACAAACTACACTAAAAATTGATGATTTACGAAGAAATTACTGGCGCTAAAATTAGTTTTAAAATAAAACCCATCGAATATTCTATGAATGAATTGAATTTAACCAATACTCGTTTGTTGTATTAACCACCTACACAATATTCTGTAAAATAGACTATTTAATGGCTTTTTTCTTGTCTTATTTAAATATTTATATATATTTTTTAATGAAAGTAGTTAAAAATTATTCTGTAGTTTTCCAAATAATAATGATAATAATCACAGATAGAATAACACCACCAATCAATGCGAAGATCAATTTCTTCTTTCGAATTTTATTTTTATAATTGCTGGCTTCATGTAATTGTTGTGCCCCTTGTCGGACATATTCATCAGTTCGTTCAACGCTAGCTTCAATACTATCAATTGTTTCGCCTTGTTCGTGGACTAAAGCGCCCAATTCTTTGAATATTTGATTAACATCATTTATATCACTCTAAAAATATTTGTATTGATAGTTTATTAGTTATTAAATGATTAAAATCTACCTCCAATTGCCTTATTGATTGTTCCTGTTCTTGTAACGATCGCAATTCAGCTTCTTCTTGCAATTGCATCTGTTGTCTTGAAGCACTACTATCTTGTAATTCGATCAATTGTTCATCTTTTTTGAAACTGCCTAAATTTTATCGTTATGTATATTTGTTTAATCCTGGTTTTATAAATATTTACCGAGGAAATGGTCTCCGTAAGCTTGAGCTTTGGCTTTAACTTGTTCTTTCTCTTTACTGGCGGTACTACGTTGGGCCGCTTGGAACATATTTAATGTTGTCGCAAATTCATCTTGCAATCGTTCCCGTTGCATCTTCCGTTGTCTTTGTTCGGATTGTGATGACGATGAAGGGATCACATTAAGATCTTTAATATATCCATTTGTATCTTTCACTAATTGTTGAGTATAATGTTGAATTGAATGTCTGTAATTCAATGGAAATTTAATAACATTGATGATTTACAATACAATAAGGATAACATTACAATTGTTTCCTTAATTCGGGCGAATCCTGATGTGTACCAATTTGATTGACCATCCGTTGCATTGACAACACTAAAATAACAATTGATTGAAATTGTATATAAAATTGAAAAAAATACGAATAAACAATACCATTTTGGGATATTTTTTGTATGCTAGTGCCGATTGTTTGGGCTAATTTTTGGAAATCTTGCTCCCTATTCTGTGCCCCATTTTGATACGAGTAACTCTCCATTGTTTATACCTATACAAATATTTTGACATATGTTTATGGCAATAATAAAGCGACTTAATAGGTTCATGCATGGGATATTTAATAGAAAAAAATTACCTTTATCATTAACTATTACTGGGGAAAAAACAACAACAATTAAATTCTAATTTAATTTAATCGATAATTTATAAAATGAGTCACCAACACTTTTTGACAATCCCCAAAAATTTGACGTTGACTGGCAGTGCTGCCAACATTGCAGAATTGAAACATCAATGTGCGATACTTATGTATCTGATATCCCATGGCGATCGTCCCACAGTCTTATTGCGCTTTTGGCGCACGTTTAATCGGCTTTTTTTTTAGAAACGGATCGTGCAGTTTCAGATCGGTTAACAATAAAAAGAGGGATCTACGGTGATTGGCAAACATTTTAACGAAAACGGAACCTCTTCAGTTTTATGGACAAATGAAGCAATTACTGGAACCATCTACTTCCGCTTGCCAAGCTAGCAAAAGAATTTTCGTAGCCTGTTTAAAGTCAACATAATCATTATTTGAGGGGTTGATTACTGCTCATTTCACAAAATCCAGACGCCTTTTTCCTACGATGACTGATGAAGGACCCGTAAAAAATAGCTGTCGTTACATTGGACGACCAATACGAAGGCTTTAATGCTACAACAATTGCTTTGTAACAGTAGTAAAAACAGAGTAGAAGCCAAAAAGACGAGTCTACACAAATTCGAGTGTGAGCTAAAGAATTGTTTTCAATCTCAACTGAACATACTGCTGTGGGTTTTTAAAATGCGTAGATATAAACAATAAACTGTATATAAAGGATATATTTAACGTTAATACAAATATGAATAATATTGAAGAAAACAAAACAAAACAAAAATACCTTTAATTTTATAAATTTTTCAAAAAAAAAAGTAGAAGAGAAAAACTATTAAGGTAGATAAACACTAAAAAAAAAACAATTTGGCAACACACTATCAAGCATTTAACTACTATTTTTGATTTCATTCATTTCACGGATAGTAGTTTCAATCAAGTCTGTTGTATTATGAATATCTTTTAAATATACACAAATTCGGACACATAACATGACTAGTTGATTTATATCACCATTCCTTGAATCTGAAACAAACAAATAATATAATTCAACAAATACAAGATGTTCATTATAATAATAATCACTAACTTAGAAAATCAGACAAATCATCGATAGCCTTCATGAATTGCTTAAGTACAAGGTCTTCAAATATGGTGAACCAATATTTTTTAAAGATCTGTATACACTGTTCCATATTAGACGGGGATTTCTTCAGCATATCCATACTTTTCCAAGCATTACCGTAAGCATCTTGGGCAGCTTTACGTATAATTGTTGCACATAGAGCTGTCATTCTGTCTAAAATTCGTTGAAATTCATTCAATGGTGTTTGTGCATTTTTTAGCTGTTTTAAAATATCTTCATATGAACAAACTGGTACCGAAGACAATTGAGCTTTCAGTTTCAAATTAATATCATTCGTGAGAAATACCTGCAATTGCAGAAATTTTAATTGAAATCACCATGAAAACAACACATTACCATATTGTTGTAGTTTTGCTTGACTTGAAGGCAACACGCTAGAATCTTATCATCAGCTGATTTGCCTGTATTTTTTTGTTGGCAAACCTCCTCAACACTTTGTCCAATAAGATGTGCATTGTTTTCTTGTAACATTTTCGATATGTATTTATTGGCATCTTGTGCTTTGCGCCGTAGACAACTGTCTTTAAAATAATTCAATTCTTCAACAACAATCCATGGAATATAAATTACAATGATTGGAGGTGCTGTAAATGATTTTACTTGGTTCTATAATTAAGTTTAACAAGATAATTCCGTTGTTTACCAGCATTTTCAGTCTCTATAATCGATTTAATAGCATCAAGATGGGATAAGAGGATATTAGAATCAACAACAATGTACAATTTTGAAGTGAAATCAATCGAACCAGTAGATTCTGGAATATGGCCACCATCCTCATCATCTGAACACTTAAAATAAATTTTATATGAATACGACAAGAAATTTCAAAAATAAAGCTTACACTCCATTCCATGGATTCCTCATTAGTTCGTTGTAAACTAGTTGAAGGTTCTGCAAATCTTTTTAACGACTTTATAAATTCTTCTGGTGAGTAATTATCTACAGCTTTACGGAAATTAAAACAGCCAACTGTTGTTGTTGCAAATCCAAAGACGGTTTCTTCTGTTGATAAATTTGGTCTTTTTCCGTCTAGATTACAATCATTTGTTGAATCCACATGCCTTTTATTCGTTTTAATCCTATTGATTTTGCAACGTAATCCATTTATTGTTCGATCAACACCTTTTTTTAATGTTGTTTGTAATTGTTTGAATCGTTCATTTGCACTTTTATTGACTTTGTTGTAATTTTGTAAATTTGATGTTGATTCAAGACGACCCTTAAGAGTGTTATTGTTAATTGGTTGTTTTTCAACAGCATCTTCATTCAATGCTGTGCGTAATCGTTTCAATCGTTCATTTGCTAGATTCTTTTTACGTTTCTCACCACGTCTATCATTATTACCATTTATATCATTCTTCTTAACAATAGGAAAATTTTGGTTGGAAACATTGGTGGTCCTATTCGAATTGCTTCTACCATTATGACGTTTTGCATGTAGAATTTTACGATTTGTTTGAATCGTTGACATTTTTAATTGGGAGGTTTTTTAGATTTTTTATTTTTTTTTAAATAAATTTCAGCAAACAAAAAAAAAACAAACTCACGTCATTATTAAATAAACAGAAAAATGTCACAAATGAACGCTGTTATCAACCAACCATTTACATATGTAGAAAACAACTGCAACCAATCAAATCACTGTTGATATCGCAGATTACTGCATAAACAGCAAATTTTGTAATTCTTTTGGCGCCAATTCTGCTCGTAATAATAAATACGTGTGATTGATGATTTTTCACGTGCCTCCCCCGTTTTCATGGTGCAATTTCGACTTATTTCGACAGAAATAACGATTTTATCGCATTTATTTAAATCAAATCTTGAAAATCATAATGCAGCGAGCTACAATTAGCTCGTTAACCACGGCTCGTATTGGTTGTTATTCTAGGGAGTTTGTGTGATAATTTGGTGTTTTTTTTTAATTTTCCGTGTTCAAATTGAGGTTAAGTTTTATTATTTTTAGCGGGAATTCTTTGTTAATTTTTTAATTGAAATTAATTAAATTTAATTAACTGGTTGATGGTTTAGAAAGATTTGTACGACTCTTGGATGATCCACTTTCAACGCCAGCCAAAGGTAATTCATTACAATTGAGAATTGATGACTCAAAATTAATGAGATTGTTTTAAGATTATTCAAATTATTTTCATCGAATCTTTTAGAAAAAGCTGTTGTACAATGCAATTTTTCTGCTGGTCAATATGTCTTTTGTTTGTTGAAAATCGTGCTAATCGCCCATAGATCTCAATATTTTATTGTTCCCCTCTAAAAGATTTCTTCGTTATCCTGTATTTGCATTTTGTTTATTTATTTATTGCAGTTGGAGCTTCGAATTTATGTTTATATTCACAAGAAACTTATCGCATTCTCTTTTGTTATTCATTAGAATTTTTTGTTTATTTTATGCCGGCAGAGAAACGGAGACAGATAAAATGTGTTTCCCAGAGAGCGCAACGATAACGATTTTACTTTTTAATTCAAATGGTACATTGCTTCTACGAAATACTGATTTATGAAATATGTAAATGTGGACGTTTTTGCTTTCAGATCTTTTCGAAATAGTAGCAGATTTCAATTTTCAACTATTCTACTGAACGATTAGACTAGAAACAATAAATTAGATTAGAATGCTGCACACAATAAGCCCCATTTCAATACCACATACGTATAAATAGAAAGCGTGTGAACATATTAACACAAGTACCGATACCAATCACGCTCAAAGACTGATCAATCAAGAAGTATGCTTTTACTTGAATAGTTGTTTGCTGCAACATCATCATTTGTGTGTGTGTGTGTGTCATATGAAAACTGAAAAAACATGGAATTTTCATCAGCTATCGAAACCAGTACAGCCGTGAAGATGCGATCAGATTTTACTGGATCGAAAGCGGTTAGACATGGTGTGGATCGGGCCTAAAGAATCGGTAGAAAATCCAGCAATAACACAAACAAGTGGGTGCAAAATATAAACAATGATTCAAGATAGAATGTTGTTCGAGAAAATTTGTTGATAATGTAAATAAAACAATTTCTTCATCGCCTCTTCTATCTGCGTATTAACTAAACGTGACTAATTCCTACGACACTATTCGGCATTTGGTGAAGTTCATTGTTAGTTGGTGGTTGTTGTTGTATACTAGAATTTGTTATAAAATATATTAAATAAAAAATGGATTTTCGTACAATTCTCCAATCAAAAACATCAATAATTGATGATATACCTCCATCTGATTTTATTAAAATGCCAATCTTTGAGAAAGTGGATTTGGTTTATCGTAGATTGAAAACGAAGCAATTAAATTCCGCTAGTAAATTTAGTAACAAGAAGAGAAACAACGGCATTGGAATTATCAATGTATATGGCCGTTTTATTAGATTTGACAACTTCCAGGGCACATTTCAATAATGTTTTGTTGAGTTATAACAATCGCTTAGCAAATGCTGAAACGAATGAATTCAAATGGTCAATTCTGTATGAACGAGGCGTATATTTGTTAGAACATCAATTTTACAAAGAAGCTGAAACTGTAGGTTGAATATGTTCTTATGAAATGTCTGTAACATTCTGAAAAGGCATGGGTTGTTGGTTGCAATTGTGTAAATCAAGCACTGCAAAAACAGTGGACATAGAGACTAGTGTAGCCAACAATTGTAATGCAATTAATTGCATTACTTTGAAGTTAAGTTTAAATCCACCCGCACCCTGCTTCAACTGCTTAGATGTAATCTCAATTTTACAGGATCTAAATCGAGCATTGATAATGGGTTGTCCGACAGACGAGCAAGAGGTGATTCGTGAATTAAAAGCGCGAGCAAATCGTTTGGGTCGAATCAGTAATGTACGAAATACAAAATTCTATCAAGATTTACCAAATATAATTGAGCCAAACCCAATAATACCAAATGCAAGTTCATCGATTAAAATTGCCGTAAACGATATTTACGGTAAACATATTATAGCTACCAAAAATATAGAGCCTGGTGATATTTTGATTGTTGAAAAACCATTTTCGGCCATTGCCGAAACTAGTCCACAATTAATATGCCACGAATGTTTCCAACGTTGTTATAATTTAATGCCATGCGATAAGTGCGTTTGGCATTTCTATTGTAGTGATGAATGCAAATTATCAGCATGGAATAAGTATCATAAGTACATGTGTCCATTAACGGCGAATTTTATTAAAATTGATCCAGGTATTTTGTTAGCATTAAAAATGGCCATTGAAAACTATTCTGAATATCAAAATGTTGATAATTATGATGACATAGATACGGATAGTGAATATTCTTCTACTAGTTTCCGTGTAATCTGGAAACTAGCTGCTCCTTTAGAAAAGATACCATATGAAAAACATGTTATTGCCAGTCATATAACAGCAATATTTTATGAATGGTTGGTAAAATATACGGATTTCTTCAAAGATTTTAAAGAAACAGTAAAAGAGAATTTCATGAAAGTATTGTTTACATTGATATGTGTCGTTGATAAATGCTTACCAATTAGACAAATTGGTGCGGTAGCAATTGATCATTCCTCTGCTGAACGAATGGGTTACGGTTTATACTCAATTGGTAGTATTGTCAATCATTCCTGCTGTCCAAACGTCTATCAAACATTTCATGGTGCAACAACTATAATGAGAGCAATTAAATCTATTAAAGCTGGAGAACAGTGCTGTACCACCTATAGGTAAATTATTTATTACTCAAATGTATCTGTTGTTTTTTTTTGTAATTTCTGTTTCATTTATTTGCTAGTTTTAATTATTTATATTACTTGTCGAATAAAGCTGATCGTCAACAGGATTTCTCAAAATATTTCCATTTTAAATGCGAATGTCAAGCGTGCATAAATAATTGGCCTAAATTAAACATTCAAGATGGTGAAGCATGGAAAAAGTATAATCACTTAATACCACCACTTCTTAGAACTGGGAATGTTGAAGCTGCTAAAACTGCATTACCAAGACTATTGAGACAATTAAAGACAGTCGAACATCAAGAGCCGCACAAAGATGTTGTATTGTTGCAATGTTTAATTAGGGTTTGTTATCAAATTTTTGGTAATTCAAATTGTAATTAAATAATCTAATATTTCATGTATTTTTCAATTATGTAATCGTATAATTATTCTTGTATTTTTCTTATAATCATAAATAACGTTTGTTCCAAAATTGGTTTTATTTCTGCCCAATACAATATTTTATGGTTTTTCATGATAAAATACGCAAAATGGATCACAAAACCAGTATACTTTGAGTGGGCCATCAAATCTAGCGTCCACTGAGTTTTTTTTTTGTTAATGACGTAATCGGTAGCCAATCAGATTAGTGTGGGAATAATTTTTATTTGATATCTAAGCGGTAACGTAAAAATTAGTTGTTTTGCTGTTAACAAATGTGCGAAACAGGTGTTCAGTGTTCCATTATAGAGAAATTCAAATAAACGCATATTTTCAAATGCCACTGCTGTAATTTTCCCAGTTTTTCCGGAATAATTTGCATCGAATTATATGAAACGAGGCGGTAGTAAAGCACACATTATAAAAAAGTGATTTATTGCAATAGAATTTGATGTAATTAATGTGAATTGCAATGATTTTAATTATAAAATTAAATGCGAGGGGTGAAGGGATGACAAACAAATACAAATTGTCCTAAATAGGCAACATTTTCAGGACCGCTAATATTTTTAGTAAAAAAAAGAAGAAATCATGACATCACTGACAGCCAATACGAAGACATCGGGAATATCACGTGGGTGGGTAGCGTCTCCACTCTTTTAATAATTTTTCACCTTTTCATCGCCCTTTATCAAATGTGTAAAATCGGTGTAATCACTGTCCCATTTTTGGCACAAAATTATCAAATTCGTATCGGTAAGTGTATTTGTGTTTTTTTTAATATCATGCTTGTAATTCTTGCAATGCCCATTCAATTAGATGAGTGGGCGGGTGGGAGGGGTGAGAGGCCGTCCGCCATTTAGAAAAAGACGTAAATTGGTTGTTTATTATAACCGCTGCCAATAAAATTTGATGTAATTAGGGCGAGTTGCACTGATTTCGTTGTAATTAAATGCGGGGGTGTAGAGATGACCAAAAATATGTCTTGTATTCATATAGGAAACTTTTCAAGACCCATAATATTGCTAAAAAAAACGAAGCAATCATGGCACATGACGTCACTGGTAAAACATAAGAAATCAGCGGGAATATCGGGTGGGTGAGGTCGTGTCCCCCATTTATTTCGCCAAATTTCCATCAGTTATTGTTCCATCTCTACCAAAGGTGTAATTCAGTGTTGTTGAAATAAGTGAATTCTTTATATTGGTGAGTGTTTTTATTTTTAAATATCATAATATCATAAAAACAATTATGGGGTTAACTTTTGTTAAATCATATAATACGAGGGGTGGGGCGTGGTAAATTAACGTTTATTATAAGTATCTATACTAATGAATAATTCGATTGCTTGATAAATCTTTTAAAATTTCACATTTTAATCCAAAGGAATATCAAATGTGTACAGAATCGTCAATTTCCTGCTCTAACTGAAAAGTAGCAATCTCCTGCTGAATGGCTTTGTAAAATTCTGTCAAAAATTGTCATTTGTTTCGTTTCCATGAATATAGTGATTTCCACATAATTTACGACATTTACAACAAAACAAAATGAGGTAATTAATCAATTGATTGATGTGTTTTGATTATTCGACTGAAGATTATCAAAAAGATATTTTCCTTTATCGCATTTTCTTACATTTCCATAATGGTGGGTAACGTACATCCATTTGCCTGTATATTCTTTTATTTGGGGGTTGACTAATTAGTAACTTTTAGGTGTTTCACCGTTTTAAATACGCTTCATATCGCGTGTACTTTAAAAGAAAAACAAGAAAACGATGATGAGACGTCATCCTTAAAAAAAATAGCGTTAATTGTGTTTTGTTGTTTGTTTTAATATTAAAAGAAAAACGTATGGTAACACGGCTGTTGGGCAATCATAAAACTCCGGATTCGAGCCCGGACAAGCGAACAGAAGCTTTTCAAAAGCTTACAAAAGTTTTCTTCTATAAAAAAAATTAGTTGCTAATGTGGGCTAAAAATAGTAGAATGACAGATGCAACCAGTAATACACAATCTAAATGCGCGCAACTTACAATACATGTCGCCCGTGCTAAAGGCTGGAATACACTGACTCGTTCGACATTTTTCTCCTAAACAGAGTAAAATATAAATATAGCTTGCTTTTGACAGAGGGCTTACGATGGCCATTTATTATTACCGAAACCGGTGCCCAACAATAATAAAATTACTTCTTTGGAAATGCCATTACACAACTCACTGTTTGATTATTTACGTTTCAGAGATGAAAACGAGAGACAAGAGTGTCCGAAATAATAAAAATTAAGTGCGTGCGTGTGCGTGAGTGTAACATACAGTGATCCTTCGGAGCAATGGTATACTATAGGCAACCCAATGGTTTCTAGCAGGCGTCAATCAACCAAATGGTAAATCTTAGATTAAAATACTCTCTTGGTCAATTGCTATGCTTATATTTTGCGTTTCTATGATTACAGTAAGTCCCAGAATTTGAAATCTTGATCTGCAGATGGGGTAAGTCCATTTATATTTTATATTAAAAGTAATCTTCCGTTGTTATTTACGTTTCGGTTGTGTTTTTAATTGTAATTATAATTGTTGAATCATTTGACCATCCAGATACGTTCTCTGTAACTTGAGTTTTCACATACAAGTCATGAAAAAATTCGGTTGCACTTTTTTAACACATCGGTTTTTGTTTAGTGTGAAAGGGTATAAGAGTGTAAAAGTAGCTTTAGTAAAGTACGCACGATAACTAATATAAACTCACTATGGTATGTGGTAGGATTTGCGCTATTGCCAGTGTTACTCATCTAACGCATGTTCTTTGTATTGTTTATGAATTTTTATCAAATAATTCCATTAAAATTCACTTCGATTCGATACTGTTGTTAACAATATAGCTGTGATCATAACGCTTAAGAACTGTACAGGCCCCTTTATCTTAAAAGTATTGGCGATACGGCATTGTTTAGTGGTAGAACGCATTATTTGTCTACATGTTTCATGCATGGTTACTTGATAGTCACATGTAACCCCGTTGATGAATCTTGTTATTTGAGGTTATATCAGTCTGTTATATCCACTTAATTTTTTTGAAAGAAATAACATGAGCAATCCATCGTTAGCTCATATTTTAGAAGACAAACAACGTACTGATGATGTCGTACTAGATTCAGATATTAATTTTGAATCATTATTTCTGCCAACACCCATTTTGAATGGTTTAATTGGGAATAATTTTCGTAAACCTTCACCAATCCAATTTAAAGCGATTCCATTAGGACGATGTGGTTTTGGTAAATTTCTCAATTAATTACTGATTACAACGTTATAATCAATGAATAATTCTAGATTTAATCGTCAAATCTAAATCAGGTACAGGGAAAACTTTAGTATTTTCAATAATAGCCCTTGAAAATGTCAATACATCAAGACCAGATTTACAAGTTTTGATTCTAGTACCAACTAGAGAGATTGCTGTTCAAATTGAAGGTGTTTTAAAGAGTATAGGGAAATGTATAGATGATTTAAAAATTGAATCATTCATTGGTGGTTTACCATTAGAGGATGATATAAAAAAAGCCAAAGGATGTCATATAGCAGTTGGTGCTCCTGGTCGTGTTAAACATTTAATTCTTCAAAATCATCTCTGTACAAATTCAATCAGTTTATTTGTATTAGATGAAGCTGATAAATTAATTGAAGAAAGTTTCCAATGTGATATAAACGAAATTTATCATAAATTACCATCACGTAAACAAATGATAGCATCGAGTGCAACATATTTCGAAGAATTGGACAAGTTTTTAGCTAATTACATGTTATCACCAACACATGTGAATGCTGAAATTGAAACACCTATTTTATTAGGTTTAAAACAATTTGTTACAATTATAGAATCTAGTCCGAATGTTATACAAATGATGAAAGCGAAAAATGATGCTTTATTAGAAATTTTATCAAATGTACGATTTACACAATGTTTAGTTTTTACAAATTATCAAACACGTGCTGAAAGTATTAGTAATATATTGAATCAGAAAGGATGGAAATCGACATTTATATCAGCAGCCCAATCACAATTGAAACGATTAGAAGCTGTTAATGATTTAAAAGCATTCCGTTGTAGAATTTTATTATCAACTGATTTAACATCAAGAGGTATTGATGCAGCTAATGTTGATTTAGTTATTAATTATGATATACCAAATGATGCTGTAACATATTTACATCGTATGGGTAGAGCTGGACGATATGGTTCATCTGGTATTTGTATTAATTTATCATTACCTGATGATGAATTGAAATTATTACAAACAATACTTGGTTCAATTGGTTCAACAAATTTATCAATATCAAAATTACCAAATTTAAATGATAATAATTTAGATTTATGGCATTGTGATTCTGATAATTTTGAACAAATTTATGGAATTTTAAAAGATACAAATTTAGAAACAAATAATAATCATAATAACGATCTGAAAAAACAAATAATGGAATTCAAAAAAAGTAAAACCAATCAGACGAATAATCATATGAAAGAAAAGAAGAAGAAAAATAAGAAAATTGATAAAATTGATAAAACTACTGTTGCTCCCCAATCAACAAACGATATAAATATTGATTTTATCAATAATGTCATTAATAAAAGTAAAAATTTAGACACAAATAACGTTTCTAATGATGTTAAAATCAAAGATTTCCAACTAGATAATAGAAATACAATGGATGAAATCAATCAAAATAATGAGGAAACAAAGAAACGTAAACGACGAGATAAATCGTTAGATTCAACGGATATCAATCATGTATTACATAAAGAAAAACATATGGTTGAAGATAAAGATAATATTTATTGTAAAAATAAAGGTTTATTGAATGTTGCAAAATTATTATGTCAATCGAATGTTAAAATCGATGAAGAAATAATTGAATCAATTAAAAATTATTTAACCTTATTAAAATCAAAGAAATTTGTTAATGTTGAAAAACAAATAATAACTCAATCGAATAATGATAATTCTTTAAATAATATTTTCCAAATCGCTTATGATTATGCTGTTGATTTAGATGAGAAACATTGGTTGGATCATTTACCACAAGAAGAAATTGATGCTTTTCAACAATTGTGTCTAAAAGATTCTGCATCATCTGTAGAAAGTGAAGATAATGAATTGATTGATAATTATGATGGTGAGGATTACGATATGGAGGAACATGAAGAAGAACAACAAATTCAATTGGGAGTTGCTTGTGACGACAATGGTGGTGGCATGTCTGTTGTGCAACACCAACAATCAGATGAGATTGATGCTAATTTACGTGAACAATTCACAGTGTGTTATGAAGAATGCAGCAATACTTTATGGCAAAATGGATTAACGTTTGAAACAGTTGCAGATTTCGATTCGTATTTCTATCAGTGGCAAGAACAGTTGATGTCTGTTAGGAATTATGTTCAACAAAATATTTATGTCCATGAAATGAGCAAATATCAACAATCCAAATTTAATAAATAATAATCCGTCTTTTTTTCTATATGAATAATTTTGTTATATTTCGAGGTATTGTTTGTTGAATATTTTATTAAAAATAAGAAGAATAAAAATAATCTTTTTACGATTAGCATGAATGCAGATGTAATAATTTTCGTACATAATAAAACGATAAAAACGATCTTGCTGCAATAAATAGTGGAATGCAAATCGTTCAATTTGCTTATCAGTTCACTATTATTCTGATGCATTTATTTTATATACGAACGAAAAATCTTAGCACGCGAATTTCAAGCTAAATATTTATGAGATAGTTGTAGTGTTGTTCAATGTCCTAAATTTGAGACGTTTTATTATTGTGGTCGCATGTTGCCTTATCTGGATCTTGTCACGGCATAACAGTTGTTATTGTTGTAGGTATTAAATTTCGTCAAAGGACAACCATAGACAATATCGCAACGGATAAGAACTAAGCGATAATGTCCTAGTGTGGTAATAATAGTTAGTTGTCGTAGTCGTAGTTGAGTTCAAGAAACTGTTGACCTATGTGCCAACTCGAAAACAACAAGATTTTTTTATTTCAATTACTCGCATAATCTTTTTAAACAGTCATGACTAATTATGATATATTTTTGATTTTATCAAAATCGATCTACATTAGTTCGTCGTTTGGGAAACACAATAACAAATTCAATTCGTTTTTGAATTTTTTTCGATTGTGTTCACTAATGTGAACAGCTAAATTAAACGTGATTATTTCAAATTTATCTCAAAATTATTAGTGTATTTTATTCAAAACTATTAAAATGGCTTTCGTTGATCCAGAAAGATGCAAAAAACGACAGTGCCTATTGATAAAACTTAAACGTTTAGTATCACAGATTAAGGATGATAATCCTCCTGATTGTGATTCGTCTGGACCAGTAATACAGATTTATGACCCATGTCCGAAACCAATGGTGCCAATTGTCAAATCTCCATGTTGTCCTGCGAGTAATCCACCTCCAAAGAAAGTCTATGTTTGCAAAGTACCAAAATGTTTACCAATTTGTACTCCGGTAACACCGCCATGTATTCCTATATGTAATCCATGTCCGAAAGAACAGCCTTGTGTTCCATGTAATCCACCAAAAATGATGGTTTGTTATCGACGTCCGAAAGAAAATGTGCCACTCAAAAGATCAAAATCACGAGAATTAAGAGCTAGTATTCTATATATTGGATGTGATTGTGAGAAACGCAATGGTTTACAAGATGATTGTCGACGATCTGAATGCCATGGATCACCACAATGCTTGACCAAACCAGATCCGACTTGTGGTCCTAGTGAATTCGCAAATGGTAAACATTTGTATAAGAAAAGAGGAGGTGGTGGTGGTAACAATGGATTGGATGACTATCAATGTTATCCAGCATTTGTTAAATTACCAACTTGTGATACTGCTCCACCAACGGGACCATGTTGTACACCACCAAAACCACCATGTTGTACGCCACCACAACCACCACTATGTCCGTATATTCCTTGTGTACAATTGATTGCTCAAGCACCATGTCCACCACCTACGTGTCCAGCGGCACAACCACCACAGCCACCTGTCGCTTGCTGTACACAGATTTATCCTTTGCAATGTTAATAGTTTATATATTTCAAAAATAAATATTTTCTATGATATATACATACGTTTTGAATTTTAATCGGGTCAATTAAGATAATTTACAACTAAGAAGTTTTTGCAAAACAATTACGATGCTATTTTCTATTACAAATACAATTAACATTTAAAAACCGATTCCTTTAAGATTTATTATGATTCTAAAAATTACTTTAAACCGTAAAATATGTAGCAAATTAACAAGATATTGAATTTCTATGCAAAAATCTATGGTTTCTAGAAACTTGCAGTATTGCGTGTCGTCAAATTTATCACATGGTGAATTCCTAGGATATAATCATTCTGAATAAACTATTATTCTATGTGTATTTTACGTATTACGGCTAATTAACTTTGGAGAAGATAAAAGTAAAAGAAAATGATTTTTTTATATGAATTATTACAAATAAATTATAAAAGGCATGCACAAATACCATCATACCGGATCATTATTTGTACCTATGTTTAGTATCCTATCTCTTGAGACATTTGTTTTTTTTTCAATTTAGAACAAAACAATTTCTATTGTAGTTTCATAAATAATGATATTTGCAAGACAAACTGTTGTAGATTAGAGTAAAACAAATTACTATTATAGATAATTAAATTTTGCAATCATTTATTTACTATTTACTATCGATAACTGTCATGGCGCTTTCTATCGAAATCATTCAATTTATTTGTTTGAAATACACTTCCCGACATAATCCGTTTCTTAGTTAGAGAGATATGTTAACTTCCTTATTGGAAAATTCATTAAAAATAACGAAACAAACATTTTTGGTTTATTTAGTTTTAGCTTTTTTGTTGTTTGTTTTGTTAACTTTTGCAAATACAGTATGGCCCTTCTTGAAACAAAAACTCCTTATAGTATATAGCTTTTACATTTTTATAACATACATATGCTGCAATAAGAAATTCTCCATTTCGTTGGGAAAGACAGACCAACCGTTCGCATACTCTATGATTTTTATCTATTCAAATCTATATTCTACGATTTGTAAACTTCGCAAATCCATTTTACTATTGAAAAATTTAATAAATTTCGATTTTCCTGTTAAATTACGAAATCTATTAATTGAATTTCCCAAGAGAAAAATGGGACATTGGTTAATTACATGGTACAAAATATGATTTTTAATTAATTTACAAAATTATATGCATTTGAAATAGCCAATTTAGAAAGTAAAAACTATAATATATATATTTATTTTTGATTGATTAATAATATTTTTAATCAAGTCTTATAAATAATCAAATTAATTTACTAATATAAACATAATATTATTGAATAAAAAGAAAAAGAGGGTCACTACAAAATTAGTTATAAAATGTAATTAGACAGATGAAATGTACCTATATAGGTATGTTGCGTAATATTTAATTTCTATGAAAATTATCAATAATTTTTTAATTGCCCATTTAAGTAATCAATTGATTGGATTGCTGCTCTTAAAAATATTTAAATTAAATACGTATAGATTTCGTTTGTTTTGATTTTTTCGTTAATATTGAACAATATTAACCAGGCGATATTGTGTTGAACTTGTTTATAATTATTCTTATAAATTGTATGTTAATTCAAAAATTATTCATTTTATTATTTTGATCATTATTTAATACATTAATTTTGGTGTTTAGTTGTTTCAAAATCCCTGATTTTTATATGTGATATCGTTCAAATCATCTTAGTTTATGTTCTATAAGTATGTAGATAAAATCGAATTTATTCAGTTTACAAATTCAGTATTTTAAATTTCTAATTGTTTATTCAACATTATGTTCACTTTAATAACTTCTGTTTTATTAATCTGTTAAATGTCTTAATAAGAAGACTTATACTGTCGCATTTATAAGAATGGAAAATTAAAATCATTTCGATGCAGTAGTACAGCGTAATTGGATTAAGGATTATAAATTAGGAAATATATCTGGCTTGAAATGAGTGCCAAAAAATGTATATTTCTTGTCAGCATTACCTTCAGAATTCCCCAAAAATTAGTAGGTACTTGTACACTCTCCCGTTACTTCATTGCTTCAACTATTTATTAGTGTACATTTCAAAAATGGCTCAGTATTACATAAATATTTATTATCTAATTAAATAAATTCCACGAAACCATATTCCGGTATTATTATGGACGTATCTTATTAACCAAGCCTTAGAATTGTCTTAATCAGAGCATGAATGAACAGAGGTGTGTCAGTAATCGTTAAATAATTTTAATGTTTATCGCAAATATTTGAAAATTATCGACAATGTAAAAGATATCAGTTTTCTATGGAAATACGTGCACGTATTTTAAAAGGAGATTCCTTCATTAAATAATTGATATGTTTTGTATCTATCGAAAAATTGGGGGGGGGCTATCTATTTACAGACTTTAATTATCTCTCCATTAATTTTTAATGAATTTTCCAAAAACCAACCCCCTTTTTATAAAATTACCAATTCAACTGTCTATTTATTTTAAAGACATTTCTTACTGTTATTATCGAAACTAATCATCAATTAAATTCAATTTTCTCAAAAATGGTTCTCAGATTGCATGGCTATTGTAAATGTGCCTCCTTTTTAGTTGTTGTTGTTGGCGTCATACGTCGTTGTGCGTGCTTCCGGTTAGACGATAAAACGGAAGTAAACGCCCTATATAGTTTAAGCTCCACCCAATTTATTGTTTTAACTATACATCATTGAAAAATGGACGGTGTATTAACATAAAAAATCAAAACTAAAATTGGAAAACAAATAATTGTATAGTTGATAAAAGTTTTGTTTGCATTTTTTTTTAATTTATTTGAATAGTCTTCAATTATTATTTGTTTTGTAGTTTTCTACAAATGAAATTAATGTTGATAGGATCGTCTGGTATGCAAATGTAATTAGGAATTTTCATAAATAACAGTAGTAATTATTTAAAAGAAAAAATTTCTTAAGTAGATAGCTGCAAAAGAACATTTTGATATAGGTAAAAATTCCATTGATAAGTTTTTTTTTAATCTTTAAATGTTCAATTATTGCATTTATCTATTGAAGGATACTGTGTGTAATTACCTAATGAAATATCTTATTTACCAATTAGCTATTTGCAGTTATCTTGACAGCTATTTGCATTAATATCTAAAGTTAGTGCAATAAATTACATTATGCGTAATGTTGGTAGTTTAAAAAGTAGACTTTTAACAATAATTTCATCTAACACCAATGATTGTGCTTTTGTCTTTGTATTGTAAATGCAGGTGAAACCCTTCTATTTACTATATAGATAATATATTTACTTCCAGATGTAGGTACAAAAGAAATGTGTATAAAAAAATGATTACATCATACAACCATTAAGTCTTTACTTTGTTTCAAAAATTGTAAAAACCTCCAATATCGCTTTATTAACTTCATGAAGCTAGACATTAATAAATGAAAACTATCTACTAATAACTCTAGTCTGTTGTTTTCGACAATTATAGAACTGACAGTTGGAAATACTCACTGCAGGTAATTAAATGTAATTAGAATTAATGAGACTGAAATTAGTGTCCTCCAAATTATTTCTGTTCATTTAAAATAGAAAAATCTAAAATAACGATAGTAATTATTAAAGTATAGTCCGGTAAATGATGATTGAAACAAAAAGACAAACAATTTCCATTTTTTTTTCTACATTTATGAAACAATCATCACAGCCAGTTTCTTCTAGAAAAGAAAAACCACACAATTGTACACAAATGTCGTCTATGTCATCAGTTATTTTTCTTCTTCTTATTATTATTCTTCTTGTAATTATTTTAATGATTGGCGTTTTCAACTGGATTTAACGTTCTTTTTTAATTACCATTTATTTTTTAAGCTTTTTTATGATTTCTTTTTAAGATACAAATACGACGACACAAACGGCTCAGTTTTCATTGCAATTCATCTTGACGACCAGCTTTTTATTCGAAAGTGAAAGTTGATTGATTGTCCAAAATAAAAACAATTACAGTTCGAATTTCCATCTGTACTGTCGTTAATTCATTTTCGTAGCCTGTTAATCTTTTAAAAAGAGTTTTATTGTATCATAACAATGTAATTATAATGTAAAACTTATTGTTAGACAAAGGCTGATATTAATTAGTGGGATAGGCTCTTTTATCTATTTTAATTTGAATAGAAAAAACCAAATGAAAAGCCCATGAGACACATTTGTTTCGTTTATCAATTTTCATCATGAAAATTATCATATGAGACTTTATATTGTCAGAGAATATTTATAAACATTTCTCTTTTTTTATAGCATTCACGCAAACAGACTCCCCAAACGAACAATGACAAGTATGGTGTTTAAAACGTTTTTTGCGTGCAAACTACTAATATTTGGGTACAGTAGGTGTATGTTTTGTTAAAATTTTATCTATTTATTAAATCAAGTAGTGTAGGTTTATGATCTGTTTTGGTCATGAAGTCATGAAAATTAAGTATTGTTTATAAGATCTTAGAACAAGATGTCAAAAATTCGCTAATCTCTGAGAAAGCACCTCTTTTATGGATACTGTAATGATAGGGCATTTTGTCAAATTAAGAAACTTTAAATTATAGTTTAATTATAAGACTATTTTGTATTACCCTCATATTATTTTATAATAATGATACGGTTTAATCTCCGACGGTACTCGGCACGCAATGTATCTAGAATTTTTTTTATAAACGCATTAATTAGAATGAGAGATTATAAAAATATTGAAACGAACAATACAGAATTTTCACCGATATTTTGTGAAACCTTTACGTGTTTTTCATGTGATCGTGTTTGGTCCGTATTTGCGAGTTATTTGGCAATAGAATTGAAATTGTATTCTATTTTGAAAATGATACCGAATTCTCTGAATAATAACAAATAATATTGAAATATTTTAGTTGCGTTATTAGAGCCCGATCGTCATCTTATCATCTTATCGTTTTATATGCGATTATTCGTTTATCAAAAATTTTCTAAAACCTACATCTACACCAGGGATTCTATCTCGCTAATTACTATTCGGATTTCATCTTTTAGCTACGAAATTGCTTTCAAGCTATTATTTGTCTAAAGAAGTTAAGTTTCAGAATCACGGTTTCGTTGTCAATAAATCGATTGTTTCACCAATTGTGTGACTGGTTGTACTGGTATGCTGGAACCACATGTCCTCCAGATCAATATCATCCAATTCTACACATAGAAAATTGGTTATCATATTTCGGCATCTGTCTCCGTTAACCGTAATCGCATTCACAGTCTTATTCTCAAAGAATTAAGAGCCCATCACTTCACCGGACCAAATACCGTGTTGACTTTGTATGCAATGGCTAGCATTTTCTTTATCTCTGATTCGGTAGATGTGCTTGTTAACATAGCCAGAGGATACAATACGTAACCCTTTATCTGATTTTATATATTTTTTCTAATATACGAGAAACATATTTATCGGCAAACGTATAAAATATGCCCAAGACTCGGTTGAATGTCAACTTTATTTTTTTTAATTCTATAGTTGCTTTTCTGTTTAGCTCACTAATAAGGAATCAACACTTATACGTGAAACACCTATACATGAAACATCCTATACAATGAAACAGTTTTTTATGGCTCTCTTATGTTTTTTTTCTTCTGTTTTTAAAGATAAAGAAATCCAACAAAAGCTTCCTGGTTAATAATCAACCACTTGACAACATCATTAGAGCTGTCAGGTACAATTAGTGAATGATTAATAATATTTTTAATTCCCAAGTTATTTATTTGTACGTCAATTGATTAATGATCCTATTGATTAGATTGTGTTATCTCAATTTATTTGGAAAAATATTAAAAAAATCGATAGAAGAATATGTGTTGAAAGAATTAACAATCTATCTAACAATCATTTTATAATTTGTTGGATATTTTCCAATATTTTAATTGAACAATGCAAATATTTCTGTTAATTATTTCATGGGAACGAAAACATGCAACAAGCTTTGTTACATCTATTAAAAAAAAACAAACAACAGTTAACATTAATTGTTATTATTCCAACAAAGGAAATCGTAAATTTCATATTAATTTGAGCTTAACAGATGAAAGATACAAAAATAAAAAAAAACATTTGAAAATATAAAACAGTAAATTAATGTAACATTTTAATGTATTCGGTTTTGTGAGCTTTAACTTAATCAAAATTTTGACATTTTAAAATTTATTGAGAACAATGTTATTATTCATTCTACTAGCGCTTGGACATATTCTAATTTTTAATAATATTTCTATTAAGAATTAATTAACATATATCATAGTATAAGATAAAAATAGTGTTAAAGTGGACAACAAGTCGAGAATCTATTAATATTCAATTGTATGGAAATTAATTTTATTTTAATAAAAATATGGTGATTTGCTGATGATCAATCTAAAACATAAACATATAAATTTCCATTTATGTCAAGATCTATATCGGACAGGCCAAAAAACCAGCTTGACATCTTCTGTATATTGAAAGTTCCAGTATAGATGTACATACATTCAGATACATGGAAAATCAGCCCCCTTCGGATGTAATAGATCCTAATAACACTTCTGTATCTATCTACTGTTAATAAATTATAATAATAGATAAAGGCTTCGATAAATTAATTAAATACGTAAACACCTCATTCAAATTTTATGATAATTTCACTTTAATAACAGTTAGAATATTATTAATAATTGTAAATAATTTATACGGAAACAATTTTTAATGTAAAGTTAAATTGTTAAAGATTTATTGAAATTAATTAACACAACGAATTACAAGAATCCATCAGCGATCATAGTTAAGTATAGAATTACGATACAATTAAGGAATTAACGATAAACATAATTTATACTGCAAGATTAATGATACATTAATGTAATTAATTAGAATATTTAATAATGTCATTCATTACAGCCATTACAGAAGACTTTTAGTGATTGCATCTATCTTTTATTAGAAGCTGTAAGTTCTTGTTTGAACGCAGCTATTTAAGTTATATATTTTATATACAACAACTTAAATACTTTCTATTGAAATTACATATGTATATATATTTAAAATTACTGCTTTCAAATGACCAAATGCTTTTCCAATAACTATGCATCAACTGAATTTATGGTTGAATCGGGTTTAGGAAAAACATTTCAATACAATCACATTTTTATTTGTAATTCTAATAACAGGAGGCCGATAAAAGCTCACATTTAATATCTTTAATAGGGACAACTGAAAATCTTCAAAAACATTAAATTTAAAACGTATAAGAAATAGTTCTGAAAAATTCGATAATAATTAATTTTTTTGTCTTCTAATAATGTTTTCATAGCTTTATTATCTTATTAAAACAATAACAAGATATTAAAAGTTAAAATAACCTAGAGCAACATTTTTTATACCGTGCATCTAAGAGCGTGGTGACGGCCTCCAAACAAGTTGTAGACAACAGTAGACAATTTACAAAGCAACACAAGTAGCAAGCAAGCACAAATGCTTTCAGATTTATCTATAAACGGATCGTGAGAATCGAAATTTTGTCAAAAAAATACATAAATTGAAACACCAGTTTAAAGAATGATCAATGTAAACGTTTCTCACAACCAGTGATAGTGTTGTCGGGAACTTGATGTTCTGATCGTACCCAAAATATAAACGACTAGCAAATTTGGAAGATATAAATGTTCGGTTACTGGTAAACGGACTACTTTTCAATACAATTCTTCACTCATTAACATCTACTAAGTTATATAATATAATAATAATTGTTTACAATAAAATCATCAGCAATATAGTCGATTTTCAACAGTTTTTTACCACCGTTCCGGCAGTGTTTCTATTCCTCTCCGATAAAATTGTGAAGTTTTTCGTTAAAATTTACCGAACGTCAAGTCGGAAGACTATTACGTAGGTTGAAGTTACCGTCTTTAAAGTGATTGAATTACCTGTTCTTTTGACTTACCGTTCCATCGAGGAAATAAAATAAGTAATTTTCATACGGGAATTTGGATAACTACTGAAGATTCAGTTTTTCTTTACTGTTTCTGTTCTCTTCGCGAATATTGATACAGATACAGTGGTAGCTTATACGAGTATTTGGCAAGTCTGACAAATTTGATCAAGTCGCTTTGAGCAAGACAGATTTCTTAATGTAATCTAACTCTTATGTAGATATTATCTTGTTGTGTATGTAGTTTATCGTTAAAAGTCTGAAGGAATTTTATCGTTATAATTTCAGAGATGTAATTATAAACGACTTCTTATTAGATACGAATGTACTTTTGTTAGAGCTTTTCTTTGAGCAAGTACTTTTGTCAGCTCTCCGTTAACCATCTAAACCCTATTACTTGTCTTAAGCCCTTATTTTTCAAATGGTAGGGGGTTGTTCTCTAGTTTATCTCAGTTCGCTTTTGGTCAGCAGTGTTATCTTATATCAGGTGTGTTTGTCCCAAATATCAACCATTTCCATCTATACGTTGGTGGGCAACCTATATATTTCAAATATTAGATCGAAATCAGGTGATTAAATTAAGATATAGTTTCTCATAAATTGTTGGTTTCTAGCTTGTTTATCTTCTGTAGTATAAAGTGTCAATATTTGTAGCAGTTTTTTTTTTGTTTTCTAAATAGCTTAGTTTTTAAATCGATTAGAACATTTGTTTCTGTTGTTGTTGTCGATGTTGTTGATGATATAAATTTGTTGTTTTCCTTTGTTGTGTGTGGGGCACCACCTATAATTTGTAAAACTAATTGAAGATTGAATCGTGATATCACTTTACACGAGTAACTCGATGAGTGGGCGACTTATTAATGGTGTGATTTCATAGAGTTAAAACAACGACAACAACTAAACAGGCAGGTGAAGTGTCGCTCTGACACATTGACTTTGTAATGAGACAGGTGGCAGTCATGTTAATTGAGTTTGAGGTGACCACTCTCTATAAGGAAATGCACATTTTCGGGCAGATGACTGGTAATGGACACCCCCGCGGGCGTATATTATTACTGTTCCGCATGGGAAACAAAACTGATCTTGAAATTGCCGAAAGGGACAGTAGAAACGACCCAATCAAATGTTGTTGTTTTTTCCACATTAATAAGTAGTGTAACTTTTTATTCATTTCTTAAAGCGGATAAGTACCTATCAACAGGAATATCAAAATGGTCTTGATACGTATACTAACAGGTTTCCATTTATGTTTGTTCACGTACAACATTTTCTCTTATGTTTTTTTAATTTGATTCTAAATTAGAAAAATATTGAATTAAGTCTTATCATTGATTGTACAAATTTTTAAAGATCATAAAATGTTCTGCATATATGTATATGGAGATGATTCACTACTTGTCGTACCATCACTTTTTTATAGCATTTTTGTCGCTCTTGCTAATAATATCAATTAAACGTGTTAAAAATGTCGGTCGCTTTTAAATTATTACTGGAAATTATATCTTCCGTTTCCTGTGCCAATTTTATGTTTTAAATTTATTTAAAGTAATAAAATCAACTTGACCGTTGGATCAAAATAATAATAAATAACAATGAAACACAACATTGTACAAATAATTCAGAGATAACCAAAAAAAAAACAACAGCACAACAATTGCTTTTTATCCATTAATAACTGGAGAGACAATTGCATTAGAATGCAGACTTCCTAAATGTGTTTGTTGATAAAAGATATTCCTTTATTTTGCAGTAAAAGAAATCCAATCTTTTCAACTTATTTACCATGTTAATAAATGTTAATTATTTCATGTGGTATAATAAGAATTTTTGATGTATTACCATATTTCGATTGTATTTAAATTGAAAAGTAAATGATAAATTTCCATTATCAGATTCTGTAATAGAGACAATTTTTTTTTAATTACATGTCCAGTTGTTCTTTTAATAATCGTTATTTTATTGTGGAATGTTGATAAAATCTAGTAAATAGTTAACTAAAGTTCCATATTTATAAAGAAGTTTGTTTGTTAAGATTTTTTTGTTTTGGAATGCATGTTAAATTATTTCAAGCATAAACGTGAGATTACAGTGTGAAATTGTGGAAAGTAAAAGGAAATAAAGTCTATTGCCGATAAAGGTGCGACCTAAAAATCTATTTGGATAACCAAAGATTGAATTCCTTTTTTTTTTGTATTTTGTTTTGCTTGAACTGAATATTGTCACGATTCTCGTGACCTATATTTGCAAGAACACGTTCTTGGATTAACTGATAATTAATATCAGGTATATTTTTGATGTAATTATACCACCTATAGTAATTGGTGTAGTGTTTTGATGGAATATCCCATAATAACAAGCATGTAATAAATCGTGAATTATTATGAAGACAAAAAGGGCTATCTATTGAAGATAATGTTGATAATAACAATAATTGCATATGGAAATTATGAATCAGATTCTAAATCGCAACTATTTATGAATGCTTATAGTAAACTAATTTACTACATTGCCTTAGGACGAATAATAATATTTATTAGATAGTTCTATTTTATAAACAATATAAATGTATGCCTTCGTGTAATGTAATATGTAAATTTTCTGCAACTGTATGACCAGTAGTAATAGATCAACTCAAGCTATAAAGAAGTCAAATGTTAACATTATATAAGTAGAAACGTCTGTTAGGGTATATACTTGCATACCGCATGTACATGGAAAATGGAAAGAACATCCATCATGCCCATTTATACGTTTTATTGCTTGACAACAACTGATACTGAAAAAGATACGTATGAAAACTGAAAAAAATGACACCCAACATCTTGATGTTTCTCCAGTTTGATTTTTCTTATCATAAAATTTTAATTAATATCGAATTCAACATGTAATTATAATAAAATAATTACAAATAAATGAAAGCAATTTGAAATAAATCTTGTAACAGTTCCGCTAATAGAATTTATGCCTGTTTTATCACTATAACTAACGTAATAAAGTAGAAATAATGAAACTATACGATAAATCCAATTAAAATTGCAGAACTACCTTGCAAAGAACAGAAGGTCAATAGGATGTTTCATTATACCATAAATTGATAAATTTTATGAATATTGGTGCATTTTTCAGGGTTCACGTTTGTATAAAACCATTTTTATTGCACATTGTGCTAGAAATAATAATGATAATTATGCAAATTATTTAGAAATACAACGGCTATCTTCACAGAGATCACAGATTAGTTCCTACATAAGGGATATAAAATTTACTTAGTACAAAAGAATACCTATAATTTTTTCGTCTAATTGGTGGTACACGCTTCTCTATATCAACGTAAATATATAGATGCACTGTCAGGTTTAATCTCCATTAATTTATATATGGATAACACGAAAAATAAGCGTAAATAACTCGATCATCTTATTGACTGAACCCCTTAAATAATAACAGAAGAATTCATAAGCCAAACAAACACCTGTTATTAAATTAATATCATTTACTAGTTGTAAATTGGCAAACCTTAGTTGAATTATTCAAAATATAAATTTGATTAATCTTAATGAGCACCTGCAATTAATAAGGGAAATGTCAAATTTTGTACCATTTCAGTAGTAAGTTGTAGTTAGTAATAGCATTGCGGACAAAAGCACTAAATTTTGCAAAAAGTCGACTGGTGGAACTAACCACCTGCGGTGTCACAATGTCCACTACATGTATGTACATCTATATACCTACATATCCATGTAACATTATATTTATGATATAGTTTGTTGTAAATAAAAGGCTATAAGTGTAACTGGGAATATGGTGGATAATGATACAGTTTGTTATTTATATCATTGTCGGAGATCTTTTGCATTTCTTTGGTGGACTTTCAAGAATATATTTTATCATGTCACATAATTACAGAAATTCCAAATAATCCAGAAATGTTATCTAATTACCCAAGACGTTTTTTAGTTAATTAATGAAGTTACTATATAGGTGCAGGATTTGATTAGAAATTAAAAAAAAGATGACCCACTATCTCCTCTAATCATGATTCTACTAAAAATTCTATATAGGAAAGCTGTGCAAAATAAATGATCGTTTTCTGCTAAAAATTCGTTCTTTAACGTTTCTTAAGTAAACTCTTCAAATTCAATATTTAAGTGCGCCGGACATTTTAGTCGAGTTATCTACGAAACCGGTTCAGACCGCGAACCTTTATCAGAATAATTTAGTTTAGTGGCTTAGTAGTTTAGTATTTAAAAGGCTACTAAATCGTTTTCATTTTAATCAACAATTTTGATTAATTTTCTAATAGGAAACACCTCTATGGAAAAATTACATTCTTTTACGATCTTTTGTTTCCAGATAAGATTGGATTATTCAACAAAAAATATATCACATATCTTAGGCCGTAGGTTTTTCTGTTGTTGACAACCTTATTGTACAATAATTCTAACGAGGTACGAGTTTAGATGAATGAAACTATCATTCTTCAATCGCTTTTTTATAAATGGAAATGTTTGTTATGTAACTAAAGTTGATTTTGTTACCCACACGCGTATTGAAATACTTATGCAGGTGTATGTATTAGATTGAAATAGTTCTATGTTTGAATAATATTCGTGTGCGAGCAAGAATTTTCGTTGCAACTGACCCTTTAATAAGAGTAATATCTATGACGATAATAATAGAAAATCGCGCAATTACAGTCTTTGAATAGATTCTCTGTTGTAATTTTCTTTTGATGAAAAGAATAATTTAATTCTTCTTATTTTTTGTTGCGTTAAATTACAAAAGATTAATAGTCAGACAAGATTCATTTCATCCAGTTGTCAATGTTCATTATTACAATATTTTATAATTACGAACTTCCATTCTATAACAATAATTCCATTTTGTAGTTGATTCGTGAGAAGAAATAGACGTGTACGATGCTATTTTAATTAGTAATGCAATCTATAAATCAATCTTATGTTGTACATATATTCTTGATTAGTGTATAGTTTCAATTAAAAGAAATCGAAATTGATTTATATTTATTAATGTTGGAAAACATATTAATTTTATTAGAAAAGTATAAATTATTTCTTAAACGGCATGTTCGCATCAAATTTGACTGCTTTTTTTGCTCCCTTCCTATTTGTGTAATAATAAATTATCTCACTACCATGTCAAGATAACCATTGGATCATTTAACATTAATTCATCGTTTCGAATCGTAAATTGTCTCTTTTTCCTCGGTTTTCTTAAAAGAACAATAATTATACTGAATGGTTCTATAGCAGACAGCTGACCACCAAAAACGATAAATAACCACCTCCACATACGCGTACAATTTAATTTACTTATTTTTATACTGAAAAACTAGTAAAGTAAAAATGACTACTTAATGTCACAAACATCTGCTTTCATGTTTGTTGGTGAGATGTTAGAGAAGGGATGTTTTATATATACACAATTAAGATTATGTAAACTATTATTTCCTTAATAAGTTAGGATTGGAAATGACAGAAAGTTTCTTATGTTTCTAATTAAATAAGAGATACGATAATGGAAATGTAATGTCAATTCTCAATCTTGTTTTAAGTAAATCCAACGAACCGCTTACTTATCTGACAATGAATATTTATTGAATGCAATTTTAATTAATTTAATTTTTTTTTTGGTTGTATCTTCATGAGATTTTACATGTAAAACTGTTTTATTTTATTGTAATTACTGGATCTGTTCATTGATAATGACATCGTTCTATTTTTGGACTTTTTTTGAGTCAAATTTAGCAACTGTTGACATATTTACTAACTTTTAGTTCATCTTCACATCTGAGTATATTTTAGTAGAAAAAAATTAATAGAATCTTTGATGTTGGTCTTTAAAGCAACTTTACTTTCATTAATTCTGTCAAGTTTTTGGCGTTAATTAAATAAATAAAACCATCGTGAATTGTTATATCAGAATATGTTTCGTTTATGTATGTGTACAGGCAATTCATGCAAGGTCTTAAAAGACTATCTTTGTATGAATGGGTATACAACTGATTAACGTTACCTCAATTGTCTATGTCTGTCTAAGAAAAGCACGTAATTTGGACACTACTGAAGAATTTATTAGAAAGAAAATTAAATATGTGTTATAAAACATATAATCAAATAGATGCGTGTAATCCGAAAATTACCTATATAATTAATAAATTAACCGGTATCTAGCAATGATTGTACATTTATTTTATTTTATATGATATTTATGTAGCACATCGTCAACTGTTTTCTTTTTAACTATCATATCTAATAGTCGTTTCATTAATGGAGACGGAAATAATTATAACTGATTTATTACAACTGTTCAGGACCAGTAACAGTATGTTTAGTGCCTTGGGCAAAATACAAATTCGGTGCTTCTTTAGTGAGTGAAAAAAAAACACATCTAAAATCTAAATAAATTCCATATTAAATTTCCAATAAAGGTGGGTAAGAATTAATAAATGTTGAATAAGAAAATAAGACTTCAATCTTTAAGATCTGAAAAATGTTCGTTTCAACTAACGGGACAGATTGAGAACGCCACGTCGGTGCCTGGCAAGCATAAAGTTCCAGGTTCGAGTCCCGATAAATATTAATTTCTTAATAATAATATCCCACAGAACCTTTGGTTAGTGATATTGTAGAAAATTAATGAGTTTGTTTATTCTTAGGTCTAAACCTGAATTATAATTTGTACGAAATATACAGAGTAATTCAAAATGCGGGTATGAACCGTAATAGTTCAGAATTCCCGTGGATTTTTAAATAGTTGCCCTGCACGAGATCAAACAATTTTTTGTTGTAGAATTTCCTAACGGAAATGGGACGTGGTATATATAATAAACAATCGATTATAGATAAAGTTTAAAAATTTACAACGTTAATTCAAATCATTGCCCTCATGAGTTCATAATCTTTGATAATATCTTTAATTTGAATATCTGGTAAATAAAACAAAAACATTATAATTATTAATGGATAAAAACAACACTAAAACAAAAGAAGATAGTTTACACAGCATGAAAATGGAAAATACTGTAATTATTTTGTGAATTATTTTAAATACTTGATGTGTTTTTTACATTTAACAAGTATCTCCTTATATATAGAAATCAACTACCTTACTTAATTAAATTGAGGGAAAAACTGTTGGAAATTTCCCTATCAATTTGCTGATAAAGCCTGTGATTCTGAAAATTCACATTATAACCATTTGTTTTTTTTTAATAAAGACACAAACACCCTTATTACATATAAAGGATTACTACACATGAAATGTTGTGGTTTTAATAATTTTTATTTTTACTTAAACATATCGGTATATAATTACGATTTTAATAATAATAAAATGAAATTATATTTTATCAATGCACTATCTTGATAGCCTTTATTCCACATGGATGATAATTTTAAGTATCGTCTTATCGTAACGAACGATCTTTTTAAAATACGAAAACTGGTAGATAGACTTAAATAACCACACCTACTCAATTTTGATTAATTCAAAGAAACCATTACTGTCTACAAAATGGCCACATTCAACACCATTCATTAAAAACGATTTTAATTTCTTAAAAAAAACAAAAACCGAATCATCATTTTCCACATTTCAAACAATTTCCTTGCTAACTGCAATAGACATTCCATGATAATTTAAAGTATCATCAATTGTATCCATCCATTAGTTCGGAATGTGTAATTAGATATTAGATTATTTACTTAAATAGGATATATGGTTTGTCGTGTGTGTGTGTGTGTGTGTCTGTGATGATAAAAGTACGGATGATATTGTCGGTAGATTGTCTGTTATATAGTGGTAATTCTTGTCCGTTATATACTTCTATCAGATATGTGATTTCTTGATTAAAGTACAAAGATTACACTTGGTGTGTATTCGGTATTCTTTTTTAACCAATGAAGATAAGTGATGATGATAAGATGAGTGAAGCTTTCAAATGGCTTGCTTAAACGAGAAGTAAACAATAAAACAGTAAAGAGCGATCAATGGATAATAACAATAAAATATGCAAATTTCCTATATAATAAATAATATAAATGCATTGCATTGCATTTGAAACGTTTATTATTCTCTATCTAATATTAATGCTTTTAATTATTTATCAATAACCAACCTATTCATTATTTATTGTTGTTGCCTTTTGACGTTTATTAATTGTAATTCGTAAAATTTAACGGTGTTTCTTATATAGATTTTTCTTTTTGGAAATTTTATTGCATTCCACGGAAATTATAAAATCAGAAAATTCCTGGTATCTATTAGACGATGATTTTGGTTAAACGCATCCAGATCAATCCTTATTTTACCAACCCCTGAAACTTGTTCGTGTCTCTGCTAATAGTTCTCCTGTAAACTACTAGAGAGCGCTAATAGTCCATTGTATCTAAGACTGTCGCTATTGCTGTTTACTCGTCCAAAAAATTCAATTTTAATTAATCATATACCAAATCGGTGATTTTTTTATACTTGTTTTTTTTTTGGGATTTAACTCTTTTAATACACAAAAATAAAGGAAGATTTTCTACATTGTTGAAATTCTCATTCGATTTGGTAAATAATTTCATATAAACAGGATAGGTATTTAATATGAGCAAACCTTAATGTATAAGAAACGGCGAATATTAAAACTCGTTTTGTTTCAGAATTCAATCTCACGATATACAGGCTTAATGTAAATATAAGCAGTAATACTATGTAGGTGGAAGCGAATAGCTGATTTGACGGGCTCATACTGCGTTCCTGTCAGAGAGCTTTCTCGTGGAGATTGATTTTAATAAGAAGACGAAAATACTGTGGAACACAAATGTGTACGTACGATAACCACCCTCAAATACATATATAAATATAAATAAGATTACTACTACTACTGCTACTATCTACCAGTCAAATAAATGTTGTTGAAAAATTAGTTTTAAATTCGATGCGTTAGTGGAGATAATAGATTTTCGCTATTTACTCGCTGTTATCATTGTTTATTGAAATTCCTACAAGGCTCTTATGTTAATAACAGGCAATAAATTCTTGGTAACCAACACTCTGAAAAAAAAAATTGTATGCGAGAATTCTTAACTAACTGTGCAACAATCTTTATATACCACTTTGTTGTAGATTTCCATTTTTTTTCCAACTTGTACTCGAAATAGAGGCGACTTCCTATATGCATTTTTGTTTTAAATATTGAATATACTATTGGTTAGTCATAGTAATTACCATATGATAAGATTAATTTATTTACATTGATGTAATTTGGATTTTTGTGTTGGAACAGGCGCCAGATCTGTTTCGAAGATACTAATTGGTGCCGGTAAAAAGAAAACCATCACCGTTTAAATTAAGTCTTTTTCAAGAGGTGTTTCATGTTTATTTTAACAGTTAACCAGTTAATGGCATTTATTACAAGTTAAACAAATCACTTGTCGAACAACAAAATTTTCCCAATAAATAACAAACTAACATATTTGTTTATGTAAATGACATCAGGTATCTACAATGGAAACTCAACGATGTATACCTAAGAAAATTTGATTTAAAATGAACCCAATACGTTTCCCATCACGACCTTTAGAATTACCGGTAGTATGTACAAACAGATTTGCATGCGTACCTACATATTTTAGCATTAATTGCATGATAACCGCAGTCTAGGTAAATCTATATCTATAGGTATATAAATAGACATATATATAAATAATCGATGAACTCTCTACTTGGAGAAAAGGGAACGAAAGGGTTGTTTATACAAAATTCCCATTATTCGTCTCCAATTTGATTTATAACAAGTTTCTGTTGTTATTCAGATGCGTGTGCTCTCCTATAAGGAAATATTTGGACCACCTGTGATGTAAGTTCCTGTCCCACGATCCCTTATAAACAGTATACAAATGAAAAGAATATATTCAAGGGTTTCGCTTTCTTGTCAATTTACAATCTGTGTTGTTGGAAAATGTTCAATCAATACACGAAAATATGTTTTTTTTTTAATATTAACGCTTTATTTTTAAATTTCATATTAATGCGTCTTTTCTTCAATGATAATTGAGAATGACATCTATCTGTATCGAATTATATCATTTTTTTTTTAAATAAGACAATTCTTGAGTAAATTTGAATTGTCCTTTTATTTAATCATTACTGGTAGTGCTCCAAATTAACTCAAAATGCATTTTATTTCCGTTTGCGCTTAATACTAAGAAGACATGCAATAAGATTCTTAAAATAGAATAATATCAGTATTATATTTGACTGTTGTGGAAATAAAAATTACATCAATTTTTTTGTTAATGCCATGCAATATGTAGAAATAAAGATGTGTCCCGTTGGGAGAATCGAAATGCAGAAATCGTGTTGTGGATAAATGCCTGTTTACTTTGATCTAAACAGAGACAGGCGTTTCCTAACGATAACCATAAATTGATATACACATAAATCAAAATGAAAAACTGATTAATTTCCAAAGTACAGTTTCCTAGATGGTAAATATGAGTAGTTCTAATAATAATTGAAAATAAATCCAATTTATTGTTTCTTTATTTGCAAGAAATACTCCGCCTCTGTGAACAACATTGCGTGATTCTTATTGTTATTAGTCAAACTATCCCTAATGTATAATTATCATTAGGACTTTCAGGCGATTGATTGCATTATACAAGGCTAGTCATCCTCCAGTAATTTACTATTGAAATCAAAAATTTTAAATATTCACTTTCATTATTAATTTCACATTACAGAAGGAACTATTATGTAAGACTTTTGTTTCTTAACTGCTGATTTATTTGGCTGTTAATTTATTCACTCTTACATAGATAGTTATATTAATTTATTATTATTTATTATTGTTTTATTAATATTCATCATCCTATTCAGTGAGCCACCTGGTGGAATTAAATAAATTTATTGGGTCGATACCTATGTATGCAAAACACAATCAAAATACGATTGCTTTTCTAAAATAGTTTACAGTCATGGATCCAATTCACATTCTGTTATTTTAACCCATCAATTATTCATTTGAGTGTCACTTTGGCATGTTGACTGGAATATATGAAACCACTAGGGAAGATGTTTGAAATAATAAGCCAACAACCCCTGAAATTATTCAATTTTCAATTTTTTTAAAATTTTTATTAGCAAAATTTACGATACAATAATCTCAAAACATACTAACTACAATTGTATACAGTTATTAGAGAGATTTAATAAACTCCTACTACCATTATCATGAAACCCTGATCTGGGACAACATTTTCATCGACCGACTACTGTCATCCAATTAGTTGTAATTGGCGCTTGGAGAGCAGCTAATAGTATTTGATAAGCGCTTGCGCTACCACCAAGACAAGATAACCAGGTCGGTTCTATGTCAAGAAATTAATTCTGGACTTGCTAACGTATACAGAACTTGAGAAAAGATCACACAGACTTCCTGCTGTATTATGTACAAGTCCTTACTGCGGGGGTGTTGATGAAGTAACACAAAGGCAAACTCTAATGGACTTTAATGTTGTGTTTTTTTTTTGTAGAGTCTATTTCGTATCTCATTATTTCATATTAAAGTATAACAAATCTTACATGTGAATCAATATCGTTAGCTTGATTTATAAAAGATGATTTTTGTCTAAACCAATTCGATACGCATTATTTTCAACCGTCACCGAGACAAATAGAATGATGGGTGTCCAAGAAAGAGAAACGATTTTCTCTAAACACCTGCATTCATACCAAATGATTTTGATGTTGTTGTCACTACGTTCTTAATTTGATCGCAATAGATTAATTGACAAACAACACCTTTCAGAACGTTCTTTCTGCATTATATAACAGCAATTAAATTAACTATTTCAATAGAAGAATGTGAACAACGAACACAACATTAATTTAAAATACACGATTACATATTGGACTATATATTTGACAAATACAGCTTGCTTTCATTTATTATTAATTTTAATAAAGTAAATTACACTTGCAATATGATGATACATGAAACCAGCTATATAGGATTGTAGCTAATTAAAAGTTAAAAATGACATCAACCACAAGCTGCACCTGTCATGACCATATTCATCTACGTCTCACCAGTAGTATATATTGTATGTTGAAAAATAATTATTAATTGACCGTTGCGTTATAAAATAAAAGGTCATAATTTATCTATAATCTTCATTATAGATGTATCTAATATTTGTTGTTTTATACGAAATTATCTATCTATTATAAACAAACAACCAAAATCGATTTGGTGATATATCGGAATAAACGAATAAGATTCCATTGTCTGTCTTACAGTTTAATATGTCTGTTTGTGTTGCCCATCCAATATTGGAAATCAATCAGCCAATATGTAAAAAGCTGAAAATTTTAATTCCCAGAAGAGTTTCTAGGACATTCCGTTTTATGCAATCTAATGAATTCATGTTGTAATATAAAGATAAATCTAATTGTAAATAGGACAACAAAAATTTATACAGTATACAGATCAATAAGTTTAAGTAAATTTGTTCGAACTAAATTTTAATAATTCATTAATAAAATGTTGTATTTCGATGTATAGCCTGATAGAACACTTACGCGTGTTCTACAATACAAAGTTACACAAAAGCTCTAAGATTGATCGGGCTCACACCGCTCGCACCCTTTCCCGGTGTATAACCCCTCTACTGCCATCAGTGTGCTGCGTTGCCTTGGTAACATCAGTTTGTGGCCATTTGAGCCCCTTTATCCCGCTGTATTCATCTTCGACAATTGAATGAGTATTCAAGTAGATAATGATATTTGCATGCTGATGATCTCTCTAAGTGGTAATCTAATCGATGTACCTGTTCCTTGTTCTTAATCATCTACTGTTGTTTCGATGAGATCTTGCTCTAGACTGTCTGTTCATGAAATGAACGCCTCTGTTATAACTGTGATTGCTGTTGTTATTAATAATGTTGTGTATAGTGAATGAATAATGTTCAACTATTGTATGGACAACAATCAGAGTTTTATTAGAAACAGGACTAAAATGTAACAAAAAAAGCGATATACATTTTAATAATCCATATCTACCTGTCTCAGTGCTATTTAGATTTCATTTCAACAAATTCGCACGTTTCCAACGTTTTAAAAAAAATGTTATTAGATTTCTGCGTCCAAATTGGTCGTCCATTAATTTGACGTACAGTGAATTTTCTAAAAAGCAAATCAGATTTATGTTCGGCACAGAATATGAAAGGAATCTGATATAAAAATAGTTGATTGAGTAAAAATGTGGATCTGAGTTGTAGGATTGGTGGGTGGTGGTAAATCCCTGTTTTTGCACTTTACCTAAGTAACATATAGGGGTTAGACAGTGGTGGTGGTGGTGGCGACGGCGGTGTGGTTGGGTTAAAAATGGAACATTACTGCATAGTATTTGATATACAATATATCCAGTCGATTCGAGTGCGCATCTAGAAAATGGTGGAGGTTCCAGATAGAAAATGTAAATGTACAGGAAAAAAGTGGAAAATAAAATAAAACGATGAACATATCCAATAAGGTTTTAACCTGCAGCGAAATCGGTTGCCTTGGTAACACAGAGACTTGAAGTCGACGTCACTTCACATTAGAACTTTAGGTGGGGTTATTTCACCACCACCTTTATATAGAAGTCACACATTTGATGTCAATACTATCCATGTGTTAGAATTTAAAGAGATAAGGCCGGGCCACCCTGTCATCGGCAGGGCTGTTTTTAATTCGAATCTCAAATTGGTGTACACATCTACTAATATATCTAATAGAATCATCCGCTTATTAATAAGAAGATAATTAGGACGATCTTTGAAATGTTTCAATTCGGAACAAATCCATACTTAACCATTTACTTATCATTATCAAACGAACAAGAGCTGCTTTATATACTTTCCATTATATATATATACCACACGTATATTGTTGATTAAGATATAATGAATTTTTTACATGAAAAATTGTAGACATAAGAATTGAAATTGGAAGTAATTCAGCCATCCTCCTATGTGATTGTTTCATATAAAATATTACAAGATTTCATATTCGTTTTGATATAGATAGAAATTACATTTCTTTTGTACGATATTGTCACAATATACGGATGTTATTACATTTCTTTTAAACAATCAAAAAACAAAAACAATCAATTTTAATATCTCAGTCTGGAACAAAATTACATTCTTGAGCCAGTAATGGTTATAAATGGGAAAAATATTGTGGATATGTTGCAAGTCATTCAACTTGCTATTGGTATGTCGAGTTAATTAAAATTTCCAAAGCAGTAAACAGGACCAGTATCCCATTAACTAAAACGAGGAACAAACGAATCGGTATTATGACAAAACATTTATACCTCAATTATTCGTTTACAGATACCTACAATCATTTTATTGTCGTTGTTTTGTTATTATTACAAGCCGAATCGGTATTTAAATTATCACGCTTTTCTGATTCCATATAAATAATCACTATCAATTTTAAGATTATTATTATTATTATTATTATTATTATTATTGATATTACGAATTACATAGATGATATTTTTTTATTAATGATGTATAATTGTAGTTGGCTAGTAGATGATTTCCCTACCTGCTTTCACATAATTTCTATGTGATCCTCAACGAAACAGTACTCATTCAATTTAAAAAAGTTCTTTAGGTTAAATCCGTCATTATATCAGAGCTGAGGGCGAAGATCCGGTCTGCTCTCACTACACGCTTCCGAACAATAGACGTCAAGAGGCACGTACAAGACAAGAGCTTTAGGGCTCCAGGGATGTGTAGATTTCTAACGACAGTCTGGCTTTCTTCTGCTTACTTTTTTAAATTGCACTTGGGGTGAAACTGGCACAATATATGTATACGTGAATATATATATATATATATATATATATATATATATATATATATATCCAAACCGGTGAGTAACCCCAATTACTTTTTCGTTTATAACATAAACTTCCTAAGATCGATTAGAGTTCTTATTGAATTAAAATTTTTATGTTGTGAGGTAAAATGGATTTTCAAAAATATAATTCTTTAATTTTATATTACACAATTGTATAATAATTTATATTTTTGACACATTATTATTATTTTAAAGTGTACTAAGGTGTAGTGGGAAAATGTCATTTTGTTATGTAAACTACTTCAAATGGTGAGTTGGAGCTTGCTGTTCATTAGCTCATTAGAATTACATAGAATAATGAACATGTACTCTTTCTAATAAAAGCAAATATAATGCCAATACTGGTAATTCATCGAGTGTTACAAGATATGGCATATAGAGTCGTCATGATGGTAATGAGGAGTAATACATATTTATTTCCAAGAACGCGAACATGGAATTTTCCCATTCGTGCAAAGAACAAAAGACCAAATGATCTGTTCTTATGCACTGAAGAATAAGAAAATGATCCTCTGACACGATGTTAAAGACGATACTCAGGAAAAGATAAAGACACTTGTCGAAGGAAGTAATCAAAAGAGCCTGGCGTCGTCTCTACTGTACTTTGCTTTTTATACAATATAAGAGAAAAGGAATGAATACAACACAAGCATCTCTCGCTACATGGTAAAAGGGAAAAAGTATTTTTATATTGGCGGAGTATGTGCGTCTCTACTATTCGTTTCAGGTTGTAATATCGTTGGCAGCAGCAGTTTCTCATATTCTCTCTTCTTTATACTTATCTCATATTTCTGACGTACATCTACCGTATCGCACACGTTTTATTGCACCCATACCACCACTGTCATGTTTTTCGCGTTCTATCAAGTACCTTCTTCTTGCCAGCCATCTTGGATCTTCAAGCACTACACATTCTTTTTGTGTATATTTCACTGCTTCAAAACGAGTGTCGCATTAATATTCTCGAATTTTGTACAATGTCGCTGAAATGTATTCATGACTGGAGGCGCTTTATTTTCGTGGATATGAGAACGGGTTTTTGTATCTCTCCGAACCAATTTGTAGTTATTACTTTGTCAGATGGCTTCCATTTTCATTAAACGCATTCTATAAAAAAATCAGACTACACTTTATTAATATCTGACAAAGCTGACGTTATCGATTTATTCTCACATTATGATAACTTGTCATTGAATATTCCTATAGTTGTGGAATAACAAATAAGTGTTGTCATTGTCAGAATAAATAGTTTCTGTAAATGTAAGAAGTCTAACGCAAAGAGGTCCAACATTGGATTACGCTTTAATAAGGAGCAATATACATCTTCCATGTAACTCAAACATATATAGCTATGGTTATTTTAAGTAGACATTATTTTAATTACTAGTTAGATATTCATCATGGATATTGAGTAGGACATTTGAAAGATGTATAATGCTTCACTCTTGTTTGGTTAAGAAACAACTACTTCTTATGTGTCCATTAGATCTTTCCTATAAAATTAACGTCAATGATGGGAATTAAGAACTTGTAAAGATATTGTAACATGTCTTAGTGTTAATAGTAGTTTGATTTCTTAAAATTCTCTATTTTCCATCAAAATCGCTGGTTGGCTTACCCCAATTCCACACACTCATGTGACGTGTGAGGGTGGAGTTTGAATGCGATAACTTCCTTTTCTTGAGAAGTGCGTATGCGCCAGCATATGTGTGCGTGTGGTAAACGTTTATAGATACCAAAATTTTCTTTAGAAGCCATTTTGGAAATCACAGTCTTCCAATAGTATTTCCTCGACGAAATGTGCCTTGATAAATTATTGATGTCGTAAAGTTAGGAGAAAATAGCACTAAATATATATATATATATAGAAAACAGAATGCTGAACATTACTTTCAGCTTTGTTTCATTGAAAACTAAATTTATTGTTTTGCCATGACAAAATATGGTTAACTGTGAGAAAATGTTATTGAAACCTTTGAGCTTCTGTTTAATAATTATGTGCATAATTTTGGTTAGATTATAGATTTATAATGTGCATAATAAGCTGGGTAAAGATTATATAAAAACCTACCTTATTACAAATTCCATCTAATATCGACCGTGAAAATATCGACTTACAATGATGATAAATCATCTCAAATGCATGCATATAGTTCTCGATTTTGTTCTCATTTCCATACATCAGATAGGAACAACTTTGGGTATATAAAGAGTCCATTAACGATATTCAGCCAACTGTAAAAAAGTATCAAGTTTTTTAATGCAATACGCCGGGAAGTAGGTGAGTGAAGACATCATTGAGAGATAACGGAATTGTAGAAACACTTTGAGAGAGTCTCGTTGAATATCAGCTTTAGTACAAACGTTCTAAACTCATTTTCGTATAACAATATTAAATTAACGCCAGTTGTACAATTTGTAAATTTTACAAAAATAGATTTTTCTATATTACAATTATGGTTAAATGACTACAGAAATTTACTACCAGTAGGTTTATAATTCTTTCATATTTTCATCTGGTAATTGTTTTATCAATTAATATTTTTGTGACAGTGACAATAAATAAACATCAGTAACATGGTTTATTGATTAAATTTAACAGGTGATGATATTAACTGGGTGAAGGGTGTATATAGGTGATTTTGATTAGATTAGGGATCGCATGGATTTTGTTGGTACGAAAGGCATTTAGTGTAGACGAAGAGACTGTTTCCGCCTAGCGATGGATTTGGAGATGGCACCGCCCGTTTTGCAATCTTAAAGATGCTATGATAAATGGAAGCGATGCGAGGTGATTTCTTTGTGTGAACGTGAGGAGAAGACATAATATGCAGCGCTGGCGGTCGATCGATCTAGGGTGGGTGAGCGCGAGCACTCTTGCCTCTGTTCCGGCTCCACCCGGATGAAAAATATCGTCGGCCTGGATGTGGATGTGGAAAACGAACGAAAAAGCACAGAAAAATACACACACTGTCGTGCTAACCCCTGCTATCCCATCATCCCACTTCCCATGTGGAAATGGGAAAGACGCACGCGCCCTCCATGCCATCAATACTCCACATTCGAACACCTACTCAGGCCGCAGGATTGGGCGGTTTCCCTTGTCACACGAATATTTTATACGTAATTTAGGTGCGATATGGGCTTTGTGTGGAAAAAGACGGCAACCCTCTTTGCTACGATAAAAGCTAACCGCCTCACTTTCACTACATATCTAGAGGAAAAATGATTCCGCCTCTATGGCGACTTGCCATAAATGAATCCGTGGACTGTAAGCAATCTGTAGAGCTTTATAGTCCCCGTTCACTCGTAGGGGGCATATGCTGATAAAGGACCATTCGTGTTTTATGAACCAAGTATAACGATCTTGTTTGTTTTTAAAATCTCCTTCTATAGTAGTATGTTTCCTTATATTACAATCGGTCAACCGAATGCCGCTCATAATTCCACACATTTACAAACAGAAGAAATATTTCTCTTCTCATGCACCATTTACAATATACATTTGCATACAGATATGCATGCATTTCCACAATAAAATAATTATCTAATCTATAAATATCGATCATTAGAAACAAATAAACTTATTACATTCAGTTAGAGTTCAATGTCCAATTTATTCCTGAATGTAAACTTGACGACCTCTGCCTTGTTACAGATCCGATGGATTGGCATTAATTGAAGAAGAAAGTGGGCCAGTGACCCACGGCGACCTTGAACCTCCCTCGACCGACGCTCCCGGAGGTAATTAAGCGCCGCGGCGCAGCTAATTGAAGCTATAGCGCTTGCGTTCTAAGTACTTATTAAAGAAGCGCACTAGGTCACGAGGGGAATAATGAAAGAGGATGGAAGTCAAGGGAAAGTATTTTTAAAGAGTGAAATTAGACAGAGTTGGGGTAGGTCGAGAAACTTCTTCCCTGGGGTGACCATTCATTAATGAATTTCCTTTGACTTTCTTACGCATTTTCCCTGCTAACTTTCTTTCGTTTAAATAACAATTTTACATTTGATATCATTATCGCCGACTATTGATCTCTAATAAACGACAATTGTACTACAAGTAAAAAGTAAATTTGTAGAGAGGCATACACATATATAGATACATTTGTATGTTCATTTGCATAATTGATGTTGTCAATTGTGACAATAAGTTTTAATGATGGTAAACGAAAACTTTAATTTAATATAAATATAACAATAGAAATATAACAGAGAATCCATCATTTTGTTAATCCTATTCCACCATATTCTAAACTTTTTCCATTTTCCCCGAGCTTTTCATCCTGATGAAACAAGTCGAGGTATATTTTTCGTCTCTTTTCTTGTTCGTATTCTTTGCATTAGTCAAGCTGTCCGCCCCGAAGGAACCCGTCACACACTCACATACGATACGCGGAGCCGTTGAGGGTGTAACCGTTGCCGCCCCCAGTTTTCTTAAAGCAGTAGCTCTATCCGGGTAACTTTCCAAACTCAATATCTAGTCAATCGAAATCAATACAAAAATGGCGCTAAGCTAGTACATATATGTATAAGTACGTTACCAATCAAACTAAATATATTCAATAGATAGAAAATGTCCTCTTGCCATTTTCAATACTTTTACCATACATATATACAACATTAATAAATCACAAATATTGGCGTTGAAAAATATTCAATTATTATCTTGAAATTTTAACAGGGTGGAAATGTAAGTGGACGTGAAAAGCTATAACAAACACATAACAATCAAACGAATAATAACTTTATTTTGTTTGTATATATATATATATATTTTTGTGAAAAACTCGATTCGAACTTACCTCTCAAAATATCCACTTAAAATTTTAATATGCCCCTTCCTTCAATATACAAGTTACCCTCAATTTATATGAAAATCAATAATTTTATTATTATCGTAAAAGTTTCTCTCTTCAAGACCACTCATAAAGCCCTAACAGCTGATTTGTTCATTCGATGATTAAAAAAAATACTGTCATGATATACAGATTTTTTTTGTACAGTATCTCAACTCAATTATTTGAATAAATATGTAAGAACAATTGCTACACATGCAAAACAATAACAATTATTCATAAGTGCAACTCAAATTAAAGTGATCTTAGAGAAATTGACCCTAAGTGAATAGTAAATAATGTGGAAGGCCATTTATTCGTATGGGAATTTAGAAAATGTATTCTATTTATCATAAACGGGATTTAATCTGCTAATAGCTGGCGTGTTATTTCACCACTAGGTTTATCATTAGTGCAATATGTGTTTTATTTAATAGAAATTACAATTGTGAAAGTTTACTTAATTTTATTAGTACTTGTACTCACAATTCAATAGTTTATCAAATAAATTTATTAAAATTTTTAATAATTTTAAGTTTTAATCAAAATTCTATCAAAAAATTCCTAATGTGATATGTTAATCGAGTAGAAATTGTGATTGGAATACGATTAATTATTGGCGTATTGGTGTTGACCTAACGCGATTCGATCTAAAACAATGTGAAAGTCAAGTTAATTTGCCTGATTGTATTTTAAGACAAGTCAATAATTTATTCGCTTTAAACGTACGTACTGATAAAAATGCATCGCAATGATCATTAAAGTTCTGTAGCACGTTCCATTCGTAAAGTGCATGCATTTTTAAATTGTTTCTGTTATAATGATAATATTGTCATCAATTAAACACAATATTATTGTAAATACAATTGAAAAACAAATAATTAGCATTTTTAGTTTTTACATTTGTTTTGTGAAAGAGTTTTGACTACTAAAATACAATTATTTATTCGTTTGCAACTGTTTTTGATCATATTTAGTAATTGAACAACAGACAATAATAAAAATCATAACATCAACACTCTGACATCACTGGAGCACTCTAGTATCTTCTTCAAAGGGATGTCATTAAAGGGGTAGGAAATTGCAGTTACTAATTAACAACTTTTAAATTAGTTACTAGAGGACTTTCCGTTGATCAAATAAAATCTAGATGTTGTCATATACATTTTTAAAAACTTCTTGCTGTCTTTACAAATTTCTCGAAGCACTGGTGCTTCACAAAGTACTGATGATTGAACAATACTCTCATAATTGTTATTTTTATGTCGTATTTGTATACGACTGATATGGACTTTACTATTTCGATAACAATACACGACATACAACATTGAGTCTGGTCGTATTAAGCAACCACTAAAATCATAAAATCATTTCCATCTGCTAACATAGTGTCTGATTATTATTTGACATGTAGCACAGTAATTGGTGGTAACGAGAAAGAAGTCTTTGAAGTTTTGCTTTGTGTAGTTTCAAAGGCTGACGACAATTTATAAGAGAAATATCGAGCAACTCCATTCTTTTACATCAGAGCATCCTGCTATTTTAAGCATTTTTTTCACTCTTCTATTCAGCTATTTTTACTTATTATTGTCACATCCAACATTAACCACATGTACGTACATACATTAATTAGATTTGAATTTCAGTCGAGCATGGTATTCGGTTAAGTTCTAACACTAATTGCTGCATTCCTATATTTTTTTCAATATTAATGCTATCCCTTACAGGCTGAATGAAGTAGAGATCACAAATGCCGTTAAATAGAGTCTCAAGGGAATTTCGTGCAATAAAGACATTATATTGCAAGTTGAAAATTCGTTTTTAATTAAGTCTCACACTTGCATCTTAACTCTAGCAAATGCGATAATTATTGCAGTCCAGAAATGATTTATTTCAGATTTTTATCATACTGAAGCTTAAGCTACACTATCATTATACGAATATAACTAAATACTTACAATTAGATTATGTATACTGTAAAATTACAAGGATTATAATTGATACTATTTCTATACAAAAAAAACGGCTGATTTTTTTTACTTCAGTATATAGGGTCTCAAACAACCTATTCAGTACAATTTTGTACGGAGGGTTAGGACATTGGGATCTAAGATTAATTTCATAAGTCACATAAATCACTTCAAATGCATAATATACATATTAACATGGATTTGGTTGAGGATCAGTGGTTTGTAGAGTGTGTAAGAATCGAAATCATTGTTCCCTGAAGAGGTGTTTTGACGTATCGAAAAGGGCTCGGCTCTATTGTGAGAGGATCATGTTGTCGATCTCTATTGATAAATATCGATACCTATTGAAAATCTATCCTTTTCTAAACTACATTCAATATATTTATCTATTCTTTATTATGTATTTTTTTTTAAATTATTTTTTAATATCGATTTAGTCCCTTAGTCGTTGACCTTTCATGAAATTCGGTTAATATTTTTCATTGACGTGTTTGTATTTCTTGCAGATTTTTTTTTATTACTGAAAATTTATTATATACGTATCTATATGTATTTTGATGGTATATATTGAAACTATATATAATAATAGATCATACCCCAATTGAAAACGTTGGCACCACATAAAATCAAAATTTATTGATTTGTCAATAGCCATAAGTCTGTTATTTGGGAAATTATCTGTCTGGTTATTGCATTAATAATGCTTGAAATATCGCAACAATAGATAAATTTTGTTGTTTGATATAATCATTCATAATAAAATCTGAGTAGGTTTTCAACAAAACAATAATAATGCAATCGTTATGATCGTCCGTATTGTATTTTAAAACAAAACAAATAGGTTTATAAATCCATAAACAAGGAATCACAGCGTGTGTTGGTACTATTCAAACTAAACAACAATCACTACTCTACCCATAGTCTGATTATGGGGACAATACAACCCCAAGATCTTTTCGTCATCTGTCATACCCTAAAAGCTTCTCAACTAATATACGAACATGAACGAGATCCTTATTAATTTCCGTAAAATTTTCCCAACCCGACATTTTTTCTAAATACATGTATAAGTGGTCATGTATTTGTACAGAGTTATTCTGAAAAGCCGATGTAGAAGAGATATGTCATTAAAGATCAATAATATACGCTAGGGAACAGAATAGAATAGAGGGGACGTAGAAACGCTGTAAAATATGAAAATGAAGCACAAGGCAACGGATAACAATAGCTGTCTGTGGATGTCGTCAGGTCCGCGGGGCTTCTCTGATGGATTTCAATTTATTCCGCCTGAAAATATTTTGATGGATGCCATAAATACACACCGTTGGCGTGATCTCATGCAAGTTATTTATTTACACCCGCCGTTTGTTGTGTTCAGTTTTGTGAGACCGCCTTCCTTCGTTATGATTAATGATAATTGCGTGCAAAAAATTTCTTTTGATAATTCCCAGTTGTTCTGATTATACCTAAGATAATTCTATATAAGAATAGGTGATGTATATAACATATGAAATCAAGAATTCTATAAGACACAGAAACTTATTGTTTTGAATCTCTCAAACAATACAAGTAGAATACATATTTTTTATCGACTCGAGAATATATATTGAATCGATAATCATGAAGAAGACGTAAAAGAGAATACGGAACGTTCAAACAAGAAAGGTCACCCCTTTCAGATATAAGATACGACATGTAATGCTTCAACTCTCATCATACTGGCTGCTTCAGGCGTGATCTCTTCAAGCACTTGATAAATACTCGATGAAATGCAGTTACAGCAAAATCTGTACGGACTCGAAGTAGAATCTACTACGTTTCTATTCAATATGCAAATTTCGGATGTTTTATTTTTGTCAATAACAATAGCTGAACGTATCAGTACTGAGAAATAATAGACGAATCCTTTAGATGTTGGAATATATTGAAAGTTCGAAATTTCTGTTTAACATTGATCAATTTTGAACAGTGTTCATTGTGTAGAACCGGCAAATATTTTAACAGAATTTCAATAATTGTTCTTTACATATGTATAGGAAAAGTATAAATAACAAACTTAGATAGATGGGGCGGGTGAATGTGCCAGTAAGTGATGCAGGAGTCTTAGAGGCGGCTGTAGCACCGTTGTCGCCGTCACAGGTGGCGCTCCCACAGTTCCAACCATGCACCTGCTATGTTGGCATCCATCAGCTGCCACCCCGCCTAGTCAACTGGACGTTACCAAGGCTTATTTTCTAAAATCGATTGGGTTTCGATTAAGATCAATCTTTTTTTTGTTGAATTTATTTTATCTTACAATATAAGTTTAATTACCTGCAGTGCATCACAGATTATCAAATAATACAAGATATCTCACGAAAAGTTTTGTAATATTTGCAATTCTATCTGCCACGATTTGTTTAATAAACAGTCTCAAAGTCGATGATAGATTATGACATGATAGTACCTTGATTCTTGATTGTACCTAATTGAAAATTAAACAGAAATGCATTCCATTGAAATTAAAATAAGTAGACCAAAGCCAGTATTGAATAGAATTAATGAATAGTGTTTACGAAAAGAAAGTGTGGTTGGAGAACGGTAGCTTACTTTTAGACAAGATAAGTGGACAATCAAATCGGTCAATACTAGGAATTATAAAAGTATTTTAATAAATCAATCTTGCTGATAAATGTATTCGTATATCATAACTCAAATAGTTACTTCTGATCTACACGATAAAGTAGAGCACTTATTATTTTAAAACATTCAACTTTCAATTCAAAAATGTAAAGTCATTTTGTGTTCAACTGGAAAATTACGATCAAATTTTAAAACAGTTCAAGAAAAAGATGTTTTTTTGTTGTTGTTGTTGTTTTGTTCCATTTCATGATGATCGTTAAAACTATGGATTATAACGTCGTTTGTATTGTACGTACAAGTGGAAACTTGAGGAGTTCAAATGAAAGAAGTGCATAGTCAAAGTCATTGTATCCGGGCGCCGGAGATTTTCCACTTTAAAAGACTACGTCGCCAACCACCTTCCGATTTTCAAGTATTTGACTATTATATTGATAGTCGTTGTCGTCGACACGAGTAATTTAACGCAGTCATGGCTCTTGGAATTATAGTGTAATTACTTAGGGATCAGCAAATTTCCCTATGACATATTCCATGTTATATTCAACTATCTACCAATAGATTATTGATTTTGAGATAGGAATAATCATATTGTTGTTGTTTTTTTTTCGTAGTAACAGCATGTAGTAATATTATAAAAGTCAAATTTATGAGACAAGACTGTTTACAATAGGCAATACATCAAGATCAATTATAATGACAGGATAGTAGTGTTGTAGCTCTTCCATAAAAATCATGACACGTATTCTATCTAGCACGTTTTAATATGCTCGATTAGATTCAAAATTTACGATAAACTTTTTTTTTTGTAATTCATCTTTGTAATGAACAGTAAATTTGTTTCACTATTTCTATAATTCGATTCCATTACGAATATTTGCAGTGATGCGTAGAATTTGTAGTTGGACCGAAACTATATAGGACTACGTCCATTGAAAATAACAGCATCTGTATGTACTTGTCGAATACAGCCACGTTCTGATGTTATTTGTCTTTTTTCGACTTGTACTGTAAGTAGTAGAAACTACAGTTTGCTTTATGCAGAGTTACACGGCATGTCGATACTCATAAAACAATTCATAGAAATTTCTATTCATCTATTGATTACATACATTTGTATTCTTTATGTAATTAATACCCTGCAACAGCTGACACTTATCCTTCAAGCTTTATTTCTTACCAACTTGTATGGCTTGTCAAGTTCTTGTACAATATAGACATCTCAAGATCAATCAACTTCTGCAGATCTTGTCAATGTCTTGTCAATTTACTTCACTATTTCTAACGAATGCGAGAAGGGCAGTTTGCTACCTGATGAATTCTAGAATAGCCCCTTAATAACTAAGAATTGATCATAAATAGCGGTCGATGTCTCTAATTGATTCCAAAGATGTTATTTATTATGTATTACAGAATAATATATAATTCTTCTAGAGATTGTTGTAGCGTTCTTTTGATCGTGACTTGTCAGCAATTACCAATTACTTGAACATTCAACGTTGTGGTTTATTGCCAAAATTCAGAAAACCAAAAAAAATAATGATAAATAACCTCAAGGAAAAACGTTATAGAACCAAAATATATAGAAATGAACCACAACAACAACCACTCAATATTCTCTTACGGAAAATTTGATTATTAGGAAATGACTGGTTTCTTTCTGTTGTTGTTGTTGTTGTTGTTGTACTTTTAACACCATTAAAGCAGTCCGTTCAGTTACCTTACCGTAAAGTAAATTGTTTATTCTTGGAATTTTTTGAGCTTATGGCATTACAACGATTAAAGTCGACCGTAGTGAACCTGTTGCTGCAGGCTGTCGTGAAGAATTCTAAACAGAATTGTCTGTTATTAAAACGAATTAGGAACAAAAAGTACAATTTTATTCTTGCACGAAAATTATTTCAATTATTTTTCGAAATTCACTACGTGACCATGTTGAAGATTCATCAATTTTCATTATAAATAAAATAATAATAATAATTATTAATATTATAATAATAAATGAAATACATTAGTCTTTATTTTTTTTTGTAATGTAAATACCTGTATGTGACTAGAATACGTAGGCGCAACTCGTAATCTTTAATAGCAGTTTAAATAATATTTAACAGCTTTTTAGTATGTCTTATTCTAAATAAATAAGAGTGTCAGCAATAAAACAGTGAAGCGAAGATAGAATAAACCTGTAGAACAGTACAACCTACGCCAATTCCAACTAGAGTAATCAATTAAAACAACAATCCACAATTAACATCACTTGTAAATTGCTCAAGTTAATGGAAATACATCGCTACAGCTATGTTGAAGTTTCCTGAAACAAAAACAGAAAAAGAAAATTAGAACAAACCATTGGAACCTTCTGTAACATAAAACCTATTTATATACAAATAAAGAGAAAAAAAAACACTGACACGAAGAACCTTTTAACATACAAACGTTTTTTTAACATTACAACGTAACATGATCTATTTAAATATCCCTAGTAAAACCCTTAAAATGTAATGTTAATGTGTAAGAAGATTTTTAACATAATCAAGGTCTGAATCTTAAATCATGATTGAATTTTTAATAATATTGATAATAGGTTATTATGCTTAAGATAGCACTGTAAATAGAAAAACATATGTTGGGGGTTTCTCTTACAGAAAAAAAACAATTAAAATAATTCGCCTTCCGTAAATACCATTTTGATATTTAATTCTTTTATCGATAAGTACTTGTGTATAGTCATAAATCATTCGAATTGCAGCTAATTTTTTTGATAATCAACCTCTTATCGTATCGAATAATTTTTCCATACTGTGGTTTATGATAGAATTTTTTGTTTTGAAGAAATATGTAACGTAAAGTTTGAATTTTGGATTATAATCGTAGTTATTAGGCGACAAAATCAACTTGTGGTTGTTCAAACATTAGAAACCTCCACGCCCTGTAGAGATACCTTGTCGGTTAATGTTCTGTTGACTTTTGTGAATGAGTCTTTGCATTACGCACTGCAATTTCCGGTAATGTTCTGCGTGTATAAATCCGGAATTAAATTATGATAGACAGATCCCTGCCCATAGGGAGCTGAAATCGATTTTATTTCTAATATGTTCATTACAATAAACTAAATCGTATCTATATAGAACAACAAATATCTTCTTTTTTTTGATTGATTCTACAACGTGTATCTTCTTATTGAAAATTGATTTAATTGTTTTATTTTAAGAGGCTTGAATGGCGGAAAAATCTTGTTAGATAGTAACAGAACATGTTTACTGTATTTATCATCCTACATAATCACTGCACTTCTGCATTACACTAAACAGCTTATCTTTATTTCGCCAACGTGATAGATATCTAACAATATAATGGATTGAAGCAATCTACATCATTATGTTGATATTAATATAGCGGTGTAGGTAATCAACTTGAATTTATTTGCTTGACAGCTTATCAAATAGAATTTATTTGAAAACCATTTATGAAAATCGCATTATTCTTCCAACAGTTAGTTAGAGAAATTCGTTTTGTATTTTGCGATAACAAATCAACTATTTCCAACAATAACTTGACATCTATTTCTATTAACTGTGTACAGTTTAAATTTATTATTAAGTTTTCAAATTTAGACGAGAACGATTTATAAAGAGAAAGAGTATATAGTTATTGTTGGAGACTATTCGCTTTCACGCATTGATTATTGATTTTTTTTTTAATAATTTCCAACAAATATAAACGATTAATTTCATTGTGCAGTCATTTATGTTTGTCTCCTCGAGCTAGAATTATTTATAGATAACGATTTAATTGTATGTACCTCAATAACGAATTCATGTTTCTACACAACAAGAAATAGTAACTGATTCTTTAAATGGAAAACTATGTAGGATTGTCGAAAACGACAACAAACGTCTTTCTTGCCACTTGCGTCCCATTGATTTCTTCAATGATACGAAATCGTTGATTGGTTGATAAGTTGATGAAATCGAATAATCAACAACTGAGATAATTATGTTTGAATTATTAGCATTCCAGCAATCTGGCGCATTCCATTATTGGCAATTGTTACATAACATTAATATAGACAAAGTGAATTATTATTATGCTGATTTTTACGTGGTAGTCACCGCATTCCATTCTCTACATGATCACCTCAAGACCTTACAATGAGGCGTCAAATATGTACGTGCTAGCAGGAGGAAACCAATCCGTATTGTATATTGTTGCATCAATACTAAACACGTTCCACATTGCAGAATCAAATCCACTAACCGCAAAGAATTTATATTTAAAAAATTATAATCAACACAAAACAAAACGAAAAAATGATATACGAGAAAGGAGCAAGATTGAAGCAAAAAGAAAAATTAAATAAATCACGACATGATCAACCTATAATTTACTCCTCTACCTTATAACACTCGCAGCTAGAGACTTGTACGCAATCAATTATTTCGGGAAGAGGCAACATGAAATTATAGATTTGGACACCCACATAATCATATATACATATATACAATATATACAATTCGTCCATCGATTTAGAATTTTCAAATTATATTATCTTGATTATTACGTGGAAATTATTCATTTTATCGTCGATTAAAATTACTAATTACAGCATTAAATTGATACTTTTTAATCATTATTGACTAACAAAATGAAGTGGAATTTTTATGACATTGTATTAATAAATTACATATTATTAGTCTTTCATGTAGAAAAAGTAACATGTTTAACATGCCAACTTAGTGATATTTTGTTTTCTGAAATTTGATATATAATTGAAAATATTTATTACATCTAGGTAGACCTGTATAAATTAAGATTCACGTTATTTTAGGTATCGATGTCAAGCGCTACAGGCGATTATTTTTTTGGATAGATATATTATAGTGGACGTGTGTTATTTAATGCAAACGTTGTGTAAAGGTTATCTGGTCGGAGGCCTTCTGTATTAATTGAATCCGATACGCACTTTTGAATTAACTGGTGGAAAAAGAACAGACATTTTCTCAACAATCATAAAACAAAAACAAACCAAACATCAGAGCTGTAAAGCATTCAATTTTCGACTGAGATACATCCCAAATTATAGTTATAAACTTAGATATGTAAAATCAGTGATTCATGTTATTTCAAAAACAGGACTGGTGAAATGAGGCTATAATAGCCTTTGATTACTGGGTAATTTTCAAATCAAATGTTTTTCCTATTACAATATTCAAATGCCTATGTCTAACATTATGTAATTCTGCCCTTTCTTTTATACAAAGATAATTGAGACATTAAGTTATCTACACTCGTTTCACTTACGTCCTATTCATCTTGCCTTCCTTATTCTCGACACTTAAATTCTATTTTATTAAAATTCCTTATGCTCCAGTAACATAGGGATGATTTAAGACAACGTCGAGCTTAAGTAAAGAATACGCAAGCCAAGATGTTATCACGTTCGATTACTTTTCAAATGTATGTGTTCTTATTTTAAAGTAACTATTTGAAATACTGAGAGCCGGTTCATCTTTCTTTTCTAAACCTCAACTTATCTAAATTCGATTAAGGCGCTTTGAACATGAGTCTCATTTCATTTCGCCGTACATTTCAATTCTATTTTGTTTAACATGAGCTTAATTGCTCATGGAATATAAAGATGAATTGAGTTAAGGTCGACCTTATATATTTTTGTTACAGTCAATTTAACCACGAACAGATTAAAACATTCAGTTTGAAAATTTCTACTTTTAACATAAGTTTTCGTCAGAGTTTTGAGAAAATGACGGATCAGTGTCCGCCACTGACAAATTAATTAGGTGTAAGGAAAAGATTTTATAAGAATTCGAGTATTATGAAACATTAAGTATCTAGGAACTATTTGTTGAAATGCAAAGGTACTTTTTACAAAAATAGATGCATTTATTCGATCTAAACCTACATACGTTTTACAATACTCAAAGACATTTTGTAGCTCTTTGTACATGAGTCTGTCACTTTTTCCTGCAGTTTATGCACCAGCTTGTATGTTCTTGATGGCCATCCTAACTCTTCGAAGAATACGACTATCTGGAAATGAAGTGGCGTCAAATTTGAACTTGATTTAAGGCATGATTCGATTCTTTTACGGGACAGTTTTTAGAAATTTTCTCATTTATAGAATTACTTTCAATTGAAAAGTTTGAAGATTAAAGATTTCGGTTACATTTGAGATATTTCCGAATATTCCCATTTTGCTGGACGTATCTACATGGAAATCAAACTACAGTCCATTATATGTTGAAGCTGATTTAGTTTCTTGAAAATCACAACGACCGCAATGTTTGTTATAAGACGGTAATGCCAATTAAAATAGTTTGAACGATAAATGTACCTCCATTGTAGATACTGCACCCAAAAGAAACCACAAGAAGTTTCTTGTTTTTAATAGTTTAAAATGTTGCTAGTGGGTGGGACAATTTAAACATTTTCCAAACAATCTATGCTTTATTTTAATTAAATCTAGTTGAGTACATTCTTATTATGCAATAAAAACTAAATTATCCACTACTATATTAAGACATAAAATTTATAAAATCGTTCTATAATTACTATAATTTTATAGATTGTGACCAATTATGGGAGCTCATAAAATTAAAATTGACAAATTTAACTTTATTGCAATCAATTTATTGTGAATTTGATATAAAAAATAACATATTTATATAATAGATAATAATTACATTTATATGTGTGTAGGTCGTTTACAATATACACATATATGAAGAAATTGTGTAAACACACCCACATAATCGTTAAAAAAAAAATTATTCGCTAAATAACATTTATCATAAACTGGGAAATTGAGCTTTTGAATTTAATCAACCGAAATATTATAAATAATGATTGTCTAAGACTTGCCTAATCACCTTTTGACCCGAAACTCACGCACTCTCTACTAAAATGGTCAGGTAAGCAAAGAAGACAACTACAACAACAACAACAACGGGCTTGTTGGGTTCGAAAATAATTCCTAAATAAAACACTTCGAAAAAAAAACAACTAAACAAAACAAAAAAAAACTATTGAGGAAATGTCAATTTATTATCGCAGCCGTTATTATAATTGGATAGATTTTATCTAAAGTTTCATTTTCTATCAGATAGTCACGTTTAATCATGCAATTATTTTTCTCAAACAACCAATAATTGTAATTATAGTTTCACTTAGTTGCTATATTAATTGACGTTTATTAATTAAATTAACAATGGAATCGATTGTTGTAGCACCTGTATTAGAACATAAATCCACAAAAAAACAACAATAGAAAAACAGAATGATTTCTGTTTTGCAATGAACATATGTGCAGTGTAACTATTTAATTTAAATTAATGTGTTGAGGGGTTCATATGACGCTTAACATGGGAAGCCTTTCTGCTTAATTTTAACATATGCATATTTCCATGAACCACAACCACAGTTTATAACATCATACATCTGAATGTTGGAGCAAATCTCAGATCAAATACTTGTCGACTATTTACGTAAAAATTGTTATGTCTTTTTTAAATGACTGTACATTATGACAAAGATAAATGGAATTGCTTAGGGATAGTAGTACGGATTCATTAATATCAATCGGGTGTAAACTTTTGGAAGAATAAAAAGAGAAAAATTGAGTCTTAATGTTATCCATTTGGGAGGAATCATTTTTAATTTGGAAAACGGAAACAGTTCAATGTACCTTTTTCAAATATTCTTTTATATATTGATACAATCACACATTTGGGTTCGTTGTTTTATTTCAATTCAATTCATAACAGTCACAGTCTAGATGTGATATATGATAGATTCATATTGGAAGTCTGTTACTGACACGCACGGGACGATATCTTTATCATTTTAAATAAGAAGTGAACTGAATCAGCAGTTAACAATGAAGCTTTCAAATAGAACCAGTACGAGATGATAAGCAACTTGAAATCCATTAGTGCACTATACTTGTCGTAATCTTAAAACTATATAGTTAAGACTATTCGGTGATGGTCGTTTACACAAAATCGATAGATAAGCTCTGTCTTCAACTTTCGAGTTAATCTCTGTCGTATTGCGACGATTTTTGTTTGTCGGATTACTCATAGTTTATTGTCTGTAATTTAAACGTAAAAAAGAGATTCGTAATGCAAGAAATGAACAATTAGTAGGAACGGCAGTGTATTATTATACTGTTGACGGTTCTTTGAAATGAAAATGATCTCTTTTTTTTACATAAAATAATAACAGTGCATGTGCGTGCAGTTGTAATACAAGGATGGATTCAACTTCTACGAAATACACGGAACCAAATTGCGGAATATTTTAAGGAAACATTTACACTTAATAAGGATTTGAATCAAAATATTTATTTGTCCTGGGAAATGTTCGATTAATTTGTTAAATTACTCGATTGGATTTGATTCATCACATTCATCATATCTTATTGTAGTGACTCTACAATTACTTGTATAAGTTTATATTGAGTGTAAATGTGGCCTAACTGAATATTCGAAAGTAGCCGTATGAAAGCATTCCAGAAAATCTGTGTATTTAACCGGCGTATTCAAGTCAACCTATAATGAAACTGTCTGGTAATCTTTTAACCGACAATTTTGAAACACATTCACATCCATCGTACCGTTACAATAAACACACTCTATCACTCATATAGGCTTTATAATAAAATATAAGTCCTGTCGTCGGTATCAAATTCGCATACACGCTCACAAAAAAATAATGAACAAAACTTCATCATACACCTATTATCAAGTGAGACAACCTGAAATAAATGGACTTCGATATATACGGTTTGGTTATATTCAAATTGATATATTAATAAGTATTTAATATGTGAATTGAAGGTTGTATTGTATTTATTGTCTGCGTTTCAACTATTATCGTTTATTTGTATCAATTCGGATTCAGTTAAGTTCAGCTTTCTAAATTCTCTTATTGTTTTTCTAGTCGTTAATCATATAGCAATCTTGTAATCAATTTATAAATGATTTACACTTGGCCTTAGGTCAACAAGTCATTGTATTAGATATTGAAATCTTGGTACGAGTCGGCCCACTCACTAAAATCTTATCTATTCATAAATTTTTCAATTTTAATTTATCCTTATTAAATACAAAACTTTTATTGTTGTTCGATTTGTTAAAAGTGACTTTCACTTTTTACAAAATTGAAATTAATTATTTTTTTTCGGCATCTAAAATCGATAAACAATACAATGTTTATAGGAATATTTTCGATAGAATCATGTGCAGATATATTCACCATCACCAACCGTGAGTTTTCGTTATCGGTACCCGTGGCATTTTTACGCTGTAGGTGCCCGAGGTCTTTCCCGTTCACATTTGTATACATATAAATATTTATGATTGATAGATAATCGTTAACATCTGTAATTTGCTTGCTTGTATGTAATACTTCTGTACATATATGTGTACTATGAATTTTACGATAACATGATAATGGCCAAAAAACATGTCCATGCCAGATCGTTTCGTCAGATAATTTATTTTCAATCAACAACTTTAACAACCGAACTGCCACGATTGCAACATCCATAACATAAGAGAAATATACCGTTGTAGAATCAGATTTTCTAACATAATATCATACTATTCACGATTAATACTCAATAATTAATTAATATCTTCCAAGATATCAATAATAATCATTATTCATTTTGAGGAATTTTTTTTTAAATAACTAATGGAAATTCCCTAAGTTTATATTATTTACATTAGATTGAATTGTGATGTTGTTATAAATGAAATTAATTTTCAGTGACTTCCTAAAGCAACGAATAAAACTAAACAATTCCCGTATAAATTCAATTCAAAGAACAACAGTGGTCCATAAATATTATTTTTTGACATCAACTTGCTTCGTAACAATACAAATTTGTCTTTCTGATTTTTTTTTCGAATGTTTTATTGTCTAAAAGAGTGAATGTGTGTTATACCTGTGTTTTCGTATATAAAAGTTACAACCTTGACAATATTATAAAATCAACTATATTTATACACAAAAACGATATGGCATTTTATTTCCATTATCTTAAGATACGTTGTTGTGTTGATTTAAGTTTATTGGTGGTTGTATTTTATTTTATTTATTTGTTAATGATTCTCAGTATTGTTCATGCTGCTGTAGATGAACAAATTACAATAATTACGATAATTTTTATAATTTTATAAGCTTAGTAAGTTTTCATTGAAACAAAGATCAACTGGGCACATGTATGCACGTCTTCTTGTATTTCAATAAACATCAGCTTTTATAAACAACTGCATATATTTATAGGTTTCATTGTAGTTTTTCAGTTTTGTTTTTCTTTTCAAATCAACCAGTTATTGGGTACTACGTATCAAATAACCAACACTCTATAATTTATTAAAAACAGATCAACAACAATTTCTTTCAGTTTTTTCTTTTGGTTAATTGTAATGATGGTATCACTTATGCCTGCAGCTAATCTTCCTAGATAGGTTCAGTGTTATAATTAAGTTGATCAAAACTAGAAAGGTGTCGTAACCGTTTTTTTAAAATCGTTTTACACATTTAATGCAACACTAATCTATTTTGGTAGTAGTTAGTGGCAATGTTAATTAACGTAAATTTTCTGATGACAATGATTAACTTTCAAAAGTTCTACAGTTGAATTGACAGGCAATAAAGAAATGGTGTGTGTGTATATATATATTTTTTATTTATACTCATCCGAATCTGACTTGGCTGAGGTGATTTTACTATAGCAAAGCCTCTGCGATGGAATAATAATACGCGTTTCAAGAGAATGCGAAGAGAAATGTACAAATTGTTACAGATGATCATATAAGAAAAAGGGCAAGTCAAAAGAAATCCAGGAAGGAGAAGCCCTCCTTGTTTGAATAAAATCAGAGAATTTTACAAATGCAGTTCTATGAAACTATTCAGAGTTCCATCATCTAAGATTTGAATATCTATAATGGTTGCCAAACTTAGAGGAGATGGCACTTAAAAAAGAAGAAATGTAGAATGGAAAAGAACCAAACCCTTCCTGTGATTCTCATTACTACAGTCATGAATCCAAATTCAAACAACTTGATACGTAAAAACAGCTATCTCTTTATCGGCCCATTTATCAGTAAGAAAAAATTCGTCGTAGTCTAAATAGCTGAAAAGTCTTCAAATTATTTTCATTGTAACTAAAATCTTTCTATAATTCTCAAATGGCTTGTTTTGAGTGTTTTTATGGTATTTGTAATTGAGAAAATTACTGAGCTGCTAATTGTTTATGATATTACTGCCAACAAATCGATTAGTCAAGTAGACTTTGGATGACTGTATTAGCACACGGCAACAGTTGTTATTAGTTTAAACTGAAATTATAAGAAATTTGTTTTCAGCATATCTATAGATCAACAAAAATCTAGTTCACAATGCTTTTTGAGTTATTTCGTCAATTTCAACAATATTTCTCATTTTAATTGGGATAGTTGACTGTGTGGAATAGGATAAATATTTGTGTAGGCATTCCCTAAAACTATTTCATCTATATTTATGAAATGATTTATTTATACTTAGATACAAGGCTGGTTTGTCGTACAATATTATACGATTGTCCCATAAATTATCTAAATTACTAAATGCAAATATTACTTTTGCGCAAAATGGTCAAATATACATACTATACGATGTTAATTTTGAAGAAAATGACTTTATATACTGTGCAACTTTAAGATATTTATTGGAGATAACGGTATATCTAATGTGTAGTGGGAATTATTATTTTACAAGTCAGTTATTATTAAATTTCCAACAGTAAACTGTTTAATTATTATCCTGTTATACCAGTTGTTATATACTATGCTTAAAGGAAGTTTTGAAAGTAATATTAAAAACTTATTTGGCAATATTCATATTTAAATTAATCTAGTAGTCTATTATTAACAGCATACGAATCTGTAAGATATCCCAACGGCAATCAGAAAATTCAAAGTGTTGGCACCTTTACAGATTTACCTCAATAATTATAGTAAATTAATTTATTATAATTTAATTACATGACATTAAATTTGATATAGTCGCTTTGGGCAATAGGCACTTGTCGGTTGATGGCAAATGACTGATTTACTAAATAGAATTAGGCGCGATTACTGTTCTAATTCTGTCAACTATGGTGGTGGGTGGTGGTGTCTGGTTTTCAATCTATTATAAATACAATTCCAGACATAAGGGGTAAACTATACTTTAACCCAAGGCCATCTTGTCTGTAGGGGTTGTCTATGAACAACGCACCGAAAAATAGTTTACACAAATATGCAGCATCATCATCAAAGAAGAAACAACAAAAAAAAGAAACAAAAATATACCAAACGAAACGAAATCGAGTACACCTTACAGCTACCAGTCCATATACAAAATCAAATTATAAAATGTACACACGCACTGGTTTATGGTTACAGTTAAAGTATAATTTTATTCTCGTGGCGATTACAAAAGGTATTTTCGTGCCTGAAAATTTGCTCTTGAGCACGTTTTTATGTAAGTGGCGCATCGTATTACAAAATTCAAGTAGTATTCCTATTTTAAAGTCAAGATAATGTAGTCTGCGAATTTTCCATGAAATAAAACTTCACCCTGCAAATTATTTGCTACAAACGTATAATTGTAGTGGTTGTTGTTTGTACGTTTCACTTTATCATCATCACCAAACTAATTGACCTTCTTGTTCTTCGTGTCTTAGTTTTTCTGTTCTGTCTTGTTTTTTATTGAGATAGTCATCACGTTTTTACGGGAGATGGTTGATTCTTTTACGACAATATTCCAAATGCCTTGTCGAATAATTGGACAGATTAACAGGTGACTTAATCGTGTTTAATCGTTCATGAATACGATGAGAAATTACCAAATCAATTTTAAATGACGACTACAATATAAACATTGTGGAATTTATTAAATTAGTTGACTTAATTAAATCTATAGGAAAACAAACTAATTAATTTTATACAATACAACATTATATCTGACAATAATCGTTAATTATTATTGAAGGTTTATATGAGTATAATTTGCCGCCCGGTGAATCGTATATGGTTAAACTAGTTGAAATGTTTGGCCTGAAACTTCAAATCCAATTAAAGGCAGTCCTTTCTTATTCGCTTCTTTTGATACGTTCCAATGGATAGATTACGAAAGAAAATATGTCCCAAAGGCCTAACTGTCTATATAGCTTCCGACAACGATTTGAACGTGTTTTATGTTAAATGAGCTTCCTATTTAAAATTTTATATTAAAAAATTTATTACAGTAGTCTCAATTTAAAATTTATTTTAATTTAAAAAAAATGTAACTTGTACATCATGTTTCTATCATAAAGTAAATTGGTTGACTGATTTTCAAGAAAATTATAGTAGCTACAATCAATAAATAATATTTAATACCTTCTAGCTTGTTGAGCCCGATTAATACCTATGAAAATATGATTTATATTCCTCGTTTTCCGTTCGTTATAAATTAAATATTGATTAAAAAAAAACGAAAACTTTCTGTAACCGACTGTAATAACGCAAAATTAAATCATTGTCATTTATGTGAGTTTTTGTGCAAATTCTAATTGCGAAATTTGCTTTTATATACATACACAAATACAAATTAATTGTACAAAAAGGATTGTGAATTGTTCTATTATCCAGTTTTTTGTTAGATAGGGGAAATTCTCAGTTTGGTTAGAAAAATTATAAAATAAAGGAGTGGCTGTTTGTATTTTTTAACACATTTATAAAAATGGAATGTGTTAACCTTTTATAAGTTGGTTTAACACTTTTTTTATGACTTTAAAATTTTTTTAATTGTAATTTGTAAATACGATCAACAATAGCATATAAACGTATTCTTTTAACAATTAAACAATAGCCTTTAAAATAATATTCTATGAAACTCAACAAAAAAATTATGTAATCAGTCTATCAAGTACTGCAACAATAAAACCATTAAAAAATAAAAAGAGTTGAAAGCAATAAATTTGAATTTAAAAATCCAAGACACAACAAACGATAAGACATCATCAGTCTTTAAAAAGGTGGGCAGATTTTAATTTAAAAACATATGTTGCTACTAGGTAAACGTTTTTTTTTAAGTCCCCAACGGTTAATTATTTGTTTCTATATATTGTACGTTTATTATTGTAAATGTTCAATAATTTATATTTAAGTTTATTGAAAGTGCGGTTGAACAGCAACATATAATCATTATCGATGTATACAAAAAGAAACCGTGCATCCTGAATTGCAGGAGATACGTTAAATTGATATTTAGTGTACAGGAGAAGGCCTAGAAATAATTTATTGATAATAATTCAGAATCAATGATGTTAAGCAACTCTTGTTGCCGTTAGCACCCTACCGGTTTAGATAGATCTACCTCTATCAATAATCATGCTAAAGCGATATTTTCTTTAGACAAAATTGACAATAAACAGTTAATGTTGACAAAGATCACCTGCCAGTACACCTGTAAGTTTTTATAACAAAAGGGTGACAAGTATGATAATAGGCGGCTATAATAATCGTATTTTTTCCGCATTTTACGAAATTAATTGTATTAGGAATGGAGTTGTCAATGAAATGAATGTGGCTATAGAACGGCGTGGAATATTATTAATTTAAAAGACAATTGTTTGGTTTAACAATGCTTTGACAGACACCTCTCAACACAATATTCGCTACACAATTCGATTCAATGTCAATGTTTTGAATATTGAATGATTTCCGTGTAGGTACGTATAGGAAGCTTGCACAATAGGCCTAGGCGTTCAAGTGGTGAATGTTGGTGTTTCAATGAGTGATAGTGTCCGATTTGAATTTCCATGCGCACTGGTGGCTAGACCAACTTCCGCCAAAATAGACCGGAAACTGTGCGGAAACCGCGATATCAGCATTCAGGGTGGGTAGCGCGTCTATACTACTATGTTTATGACCACTATAGTTTTGACCATTCCCCATCATGATCCCATATAAGATAATTAAATGTATTAACGCTGGAAATGAGTGTGACCTGTCGCATAGACTAGTATAGTTGATAAGGGTACTATTATGTTGATTTAGTGCACATTGTCACACATCGTCAGTTGACTAAAACTACATTTGTTTCTATAGTATTCACCACACAAAGAGAAATGTTGTCAAGCAAACAAAGAAACAAAAAAAAACGTTTGGCAATGTTTCCTACAAATTTCTTGATTATACCAATTAAAATTGTACTCTTTCATAATTCTCCCTTAGAATAGCTGTCTGCTGTTGCCATGAATATAATTTGTTATTGTAGATATAAATATAATTTACTGTGTATTTACACAGTAACACTTGTGTATTTAGTGTGTTGATTAAATGTTGAATGTTAATGAAATTTCCTTGTGGACCAACAAACACTAAATAGAAATAGTAAACAGAATTTACCCGAAAACATATAGAAGAGAATCGTATACATACATACATATATGTATATATATTTTCTTAGACAAGAAAATAAAAATGGAAGACGGACATCTTCTCTGACAAAAACTACAACAGTGTCGTGTTATGTAGTTGAATTAACGGCATTCTCTTCGATAATCTACCCGGTTTTGTGAGACAAGTCAAGTCTATAAACATCTCAGCAAGTGGAACCTGTCCCTTGCTTTAATAGTGGACCTGAGAAATATACAGCACATGCATAATAATATAAACACTTTTAATATTTTGTTTTTGTTTTGTTTTTTTGAACGGAGAAGAAACGGTTATACACGTGGTGCACATTCATCCCAAAAAAAGAAAAAAGATAAACACCATGCCACAAGATTGCCTTTATTAAAACATGTCACTCTTCTGGTGTTTTAAAATAGACTTTACTGCTACTGTATCTGATTGTTTATTTTTAAATTTGTTGTTATGGAATTCAGTGAAACCTTTTATATATCTAACTAAGGTATATTTAACTTTCTACCATTATTTGTTTAAGTATTTTTAATTCAGTTAAAAGAACCGTGCACCCGCGTTTACGCTGTTCCATCTTAACTTTAATCGCACCCATATATGTATTAAACGATTTATTTCCTTCATATGTCCAATGTAATAATCTACTTGTAAATCATCTAATATCCATGACAGGATCTTTAGAGAAACGTTAATATCCTATTGACTATTCATTGTGTAATTTATTTATCAATTAATCCAACTCTTACAATTCTAAACTATATAGTTATTTGTTGCCCAATGGATAAATAATAAAATTACTATCAATACTGTAAATGGATATAACGATTTTTTTAAACAATCGATTAATATGTGTATCACAAACGAAAATAATCATAATTTTCTACATCTGCTACACATTTAACGGAAATTGTTGCAATTTACAGCGTTTATTTCGTTTACAATCATTCAGCTAGATAAATTGTCTGAAGTAATGCATCAAAACTGCCTATAGGTAGATACAGAAAATTTAAAAGCAAAAAGTAAAGATTATATACATGATAAACAGACAGGTATATTATACTGTCATTTAAAGGCATATAACAGGCAATTTCTAACGGCATTTAGGATTTTTTTAACACAACAAGCTATTTCACACCATTGTTTTTTATTTGAGAGATGTGGTGAGCTCCAGGAGATTCTTTCAAAATCTTTAAGTTTAGTTTATGTAGCCCTATGTTTAGTTATGTAGCCCTACTGTAGGAGCTTCCATTTGAAACTACTCAAAAATATAAGTACAGTAGAACTTTGATTATTCGTCTTAATGCAATTGTGTACTTGATGTACGCCCTAATTCTTCTGAAGACAAAAATCTGTGGAGATGAAGTTTTGTTCTATATCCAGAAGATGGGACAATGGAAATTTCAAAACTGACGTATAATCCAGTAGTCGTTTAAACGAGAAACGGACAGTCGAGGTTCTACTGTATATTCCTTTAAAATAATGTTTAACGTTTAAATAGTTGACCGGGTCACAAATGTACGAATACTACAATCCAAAGCGGATGAATGTCGAAACTCGAGACCACCCAAATGCTATTTACTTTTAATTTGACAATCATCAATTTAAACATTTCTAATCATAAGTAAACGTTCGTCAATTAAATATGTAATAGCATTTCCAATAATAGTCTTACAAGTAATTAGATAATGCATTAGATAATCTTCAATAAGATTTACGCACACGTGTTCAAATAATCGAACCAACGGATTAACAAATAAACATTAATTTCATACCATCTTCAATCATATCATAGAAATAGAAAAAAATCTTTCTATTCACGAAAATAACGTTTTGTTTTGTATTTTTTATTTAATTGGCTCGTACAAAAGATAAAATAATATAAAAAAATAAATCCTTTCAATTTTTCTAGCTATATTTTCATGGACTACAATTATCGAAATAACAACATTGTATTTCGTTTGATTTTGAACATATACAATTATAGATCTGTATAAGAAATTATAAAACCGAATTCATTCACATATCACGATCTAGTCTAAGGCCTTATTGAATTGGTTAATTATAGATTTGTTTGTATTTCCCACCTTGAACACTTAATTTCTATCGTGTTAGTTGATTTTGTGATTATTGCAGTGTTTATTTTACTGTTTAAGTTGCTGTGGAGCATGTAGATGTTGTTTTTGTTATTATTATTAATAATAATGAAGTATAATTATAGTTGAACGTTATAGATACATATGTTGAATATTAAATGTTTACTAGATACTGATAATATTGCTCTATACTTATGCTTGTATTTGTAGTTAGACACTGTTGTAGGTGTGTCGTTCACTATATATTTAACTGTTCGAAATGATTTACAACTGGTAATAAGTGTAAAAGCAAAGAGTTACATGGACGTAGTTTGTTACAAATATTAGCGATGAGAGATTAATTTTATGACTTTATTTCACTAAACTTTTTCAGCAATGTTTCAATTAAAACGATCAAACTTATAAATATAAGAATAATAAGTATGTTATAATAATAAATTAGATTTCTACACCTGCACTTTATATAAAATATATTACGGATTTGATAAACAATATGTATGATAATCAATATTATCAGTCAAGCCTCATTTCTCATTGTAATCAACCGTTATGTATGTTAATTAACAAGTTATGCCGACGTTAATGTAAAAAATCTAGGAATTTAAATGAACAATTTTCATTTAAAGTAATAATAGTTACAGTGTAGTAGTAGTGTACGTCAGTTTTGAAAATTGTAGTTTTGTTTGTTGTTGATGCAAGAATTTTTAACATAAATTCGATTTTTCTCATATTACAAGAGCCGGATTAGAATTTTTGGTAGGACATCGCGTGTCATTCGTATTTTACAAATGCGTGTTTCGCCCCTTTACTAGGCTCGCCATGAATATCATTACGCAATACGAACTTCAACTATATACAAAAATATCATATAGCATTTGTCTTCGCAGCTGGGGATTCAACAGATCCGTGGGTGAGGTTTAAACTGTTGTTACACGAACACAAACAGTACAGAAATTCTCTCACTATAATACCAAAGAAAGACAAAGAATTCCCAACTTATAACAACAATTAAGAAATTATGTATTAGATAATAGAAATTTTTGTTTTCAATATTATAAGTACGATTTTGCATGAGTGAATGTCAGTGTATAAACTGGCTCTTTACGATTTTGACATGTGAGCGACGTTGAATGCAATTCGTAGTAAAAATAAACACAATTCAAGGCTTGGCAGACACGCAGGTAGCATTCACAAATTTATGCAATAACCACGCCACATCTACAACATATTATGCATTGCTGTTATAAATTTTCTTCTGTTTATATAGTTTTGTCTGATTTACAATTGGAACGTTTTTGGTTATATTATTTTCATTTTGATAAGATTGCGTCTTCCACAAAATTCGCTATTAATCAATCAATTCCAATGATATCATCATCGATATCTACATTATTAAATTACACCTGACATGCTTTTGGCCACTTTATGTTTTCGAACATAATGTTAGAGTTGTATTGTTATTATCAAGTTGAGACCTAACAATTTTTACCAATTGATCGTAATCGGACATCGTTAAACAATTATTAATGACTGCAAAAGGTAATATAGAAAAATTCTGATAAATATGTGCGATAGAAACGCTTGCATTGCACGATATACGACAGAGAGTGGTAGTCGTAAAGTGTATTAAGTCACGTTAGGTAGGTGTGGTGGCAACCTAAAGTCCAACGGGAAATAATGTCTCTTCAACTCATAACAAAACAAATATCTGTACAAATACACCAAATACATATTCTCATAATTCATAACCCAACTTGAAAATCACCGGAGAAACAATAAATAAAATATCCCATAATCTTAGTTAGTTAGCAAAGCAGCAACAATAATACAAGAAAAACTACTCAACCTGTAATCTGTTGGTTTAATTTGAGTTTCAACCAATATAAAATATCGAATCATTTTCATTATAATAATAGCCACAAAATATAGTAGGACTAAATTAGAATTTTCCGTCTTATCAAACATTATTTTAATCTTGACAAAATCTAAGTAAATACACACCATTTAATTTATTTGAAAATAAAAATAAAAAAAGGAATAAATAATTCATGTGATCCTTCATAGTATTAGCCAACACAAATATCTTATTTGTTTCCACAAAATACGCCAACAATTATTCTAAACACACTATATGATAGAGACTTTTTATTTGATTAGATGATATTTCATTGTCACCAGTATTAAGATGTGTTGAATGTGATTAATTTTAATTAATACAAATATCATACAAATGAAATCTTAAATATATTATGATGAAATAATTTAAGAATTCTTTTATGATAGATGACGCTTTTGAACAGGACATCATTATTTTAACACTAGCCATATTTAATGAGAAACCCATCATGATAGTTCGAGTGATCAAACTATAAAAGCATATGCCTTCAAGATAATCCATAATTGAAAAGAGAGGAAACTGTCAATGATTTAAATAGTCAATTCGGTGAGTGCACTGAGTGCTTCAGTTGATTTAGGACTGCAGATTCATTAATTAAATAACTACATTGTTACCAATTCATAAAGAGAATTTGATTTTTGAATGTAAATAAAGTAAATATTAATATTAATAACTGTATTTGAGAAGAAAAAATTGAAAATATCTTATTATCTAAGCCAATGTCAGTGTATCTGCTATTTATTTATTATTAAATTGATGTAGTTTTTCAGTCAACTTTTATCAAGAGCACATGTACTATATAATTTATTATTTATGTCGATTTCGAAATGCAATTGTGTATGTAGGAAGAAAAATTATAATGTGAAAAGAAGGCCAAAGAATTGTAGGCTTTTATCCATTTATCAGAAGAATTGACAGGGCGAATGTACTTTTATGGCGCCAGAATTTAACCAATTGATTGTGAATTCTGTTAGATGGAAGAATGCTTGACCACACCTTTATTATCTATAAATAATATGATATGGTGTGTACTGTGCAATTTTAATTGAGACCTATCAATTTATGAAATTTGGAAACAATATTTTATAATAAATGCAGTTAATACTAACCAGAATTCTATTATAATTGAGTGATTAAACAGTAACAGGAATTTATGGCTAGAAGAGAGAATCCTCTAACAGTTATAACAACAATAGGCTGTCATATTTCGTCACATCTTTATGGCATCATGCTTCAGTCGATTACGGAATGCACAAACTATCCATACATTTAAGCCCACGCATCATCAATCATACACTTCATTCTATAAGATTAACTTTAATACTTAAATCAGGACCGAACCAAGGTGTTTCTGCGCCCGAGGCGGAATACCAATCTTGCGCCCCCTCCACATCTTAAACTCAAAAACGCTCATAATTAACGTTAAATTACCGCATTTATATTTAGATAGTGATTTTGATGCACACAACAGCCCTGCAGAACCGAGACAGGCGCCTCGATTGTCTCACCATAGATCCGGCACTGACTTATAATATGAATGTAAAAAACGATTACAACTTTTACTATTTTGCAAAACATATCTTACAGATCGTTCTAAAATAAAACTATAACTATAGATAGATGTGACGAATAGATACTTTTCTACAATCGAACAAACAATCGGTTTTTTTACGTAAAAGTGTTGCCCTTTATTTGTAATTAAGTGCGTTCAAAAAAAGACTACGTCTTGACATACATTTCGTACTTTTTTACACAAATCACTATTGTGTTTTCAAGATCAACAACATTAAGATAAATTATTTAGTAGAGAAAATATGTCATATTTTTTTCAATCTAATCTAATCGTATTGGTAATTTATGACATTTATTGAATGTATTTTATTGTTGGATCATGAATATGTGGGCGACTTAACGATTTTACTCAAATTTGTGTTATAACACAAGACAGCTAGGTAGATAATATAACATTTTACTTCTCTACAAAGCATTTATTTTTATCTAGACCTTGGTAAGATTTAGTCAACAAATAGTTTTCAATGAATCATATGAGACTTTGAACATATGTTATAGTTTCGATTTCGAGAGACCTCCCAAGATACATTTCTTCTATGTTATGTTGTCCATCATGTTATTGTTGTTGTTTCGATTGTTTGTTATCTAGTTGATTTTATCGATCGACTATTTCATTTGCCATTACAGTCAGTCATATAATTCATTTATAATTATAACAGGTATACATTCTTTTAGGATAAGTATCTGCTACCATTTATAAAACGTAACAAAATGTTTTGATGTTGAAACACAAAAGTGAATAATAATTCTTCGAGATACTAAGGCTATTCTCACACACATACCGGTGAAAACGCAACCGGAGCCAGAGTCGTCAACGCAGATAATGTAATTATTACCAATTATTACCATCGATGTTAGATACCTACGCCTGCAATGATATCACAGCTAATCTTGACCCTGGTCCACTTCAACAGTCTATTCATTGGATGCATCAATGTTAATTAGTAACTTTGTAGTTTTCCAGAAGTATGAAAATATTTCGTTTCTTACTTTTCAAAAAAAAATCGTACAAAACTTCTATCTATATACCTATCTAACATTTAACGATGAATGCACTCGATAGTTTCGTATTCGTTTAGTCACAGGAGATGCGGTCTCCAGATGTTAGAACACATCTTATTCCAGTCACTGATAAAATCAAACTGAACACTGAAAAATACCAGTGCGCTAATAAAAGATATGTGCGAAAACGAGCCATAGTGTGTTCATAAAGTATAACAACCACAATCACCCTCCTACTATTTGTATATCCGATCTCGTAATTATGTACTTGTGTTGCATCTGCTGGCAAAAATACTCAATAGCTAACATGAATTGCTCGATTTCCATCAAGTTGTTATTTGCAAAACGAGTAAATCTAGCCATTTTGTCTGTTCTCATCATTATCTAAAACCATTGCCACAAGTTTCACCGATTGATCCTGCATGCAAAGTGTTTAATTTCAATTATTGGATAACACGCTTGAGCGGCAATTGACAGTCTCAGGTTCGAGTCCCGTCAGTGGCAACGGAATTTCTTTTAGCTTTATTTATCACTTTCTATAATAATTCCTTCAAATATTAATTTTCTTCAATAGAACAAATTTACATCCTATTAAATCTATTATGAATGATAAATGTTATGAAAAACAACTGTTATGATTTATGATCCCATACCTCTGTTGAATAGATAACCATGGGCATGAGAAAGGTAAAATTGTCCATATGGATGAAAAATATAACAGTATTATAGTTGAAACTAAGTTTATATTGCACAATCGATCAAAATTAATGTTGTTTAAACAGTTTTAAATTTGAAAAATCCACTTTCGATTTGATAGCTTGAATCTGGCTGATATTAATTTGGTGATTGTAAAATCATGGCTTGTTTCAAGGGAATGTACCGAAAATTTTTATTATAGTTTAAATTCTCATTAAAATTCTTATCGCAATAATTGTTTGTATGTTGCTTAAATAACAATAAATAGAGCAAAACGAACTGTTTAAATCGATTTACACACGTTTAATTTGATTGTCTGATAAGATCAAACGAAACACACAATTTCCCATGTTCATCCGTGAATCTGTTAAATATAGTGTTTGCTGTTGTGTATTTTAATTTTGTAAAGTTTTTGCCGAATCCCATGTGTGATCATTCAAGACGAATCAGGATTATATTAAGATGAATACAGATAATGAGGAGATATATACATACCGAGAACAGGTTACTATATCAATTTTTTTTATCAGTCTTGGGAGGACTTATATTGCAGTATGTTATCTGTGTCTTTGCAGACAGATGAAACGAGCGTGGATTTTTCTTGAAATTGATTATATTCAGTTGTTTTGCATTAACATCTGGTTCTATTCATTTATTTCAATATACTTGTTTTTAACACACATACATGACAATGTCACCACTATTGTTAACATGTAACAACATATAATTTTTAAGTCATTTAATTAACTTTAATGATAATAATAGACATCATCTAGTAAGTACGTTTTCTGGAGTATTATTAGGTGAATTACATAAGTTTTTGACTGATGTCATGGACTAATTGTTTAGTACAATATTTTTATATTAGATAAAAGCTATCAATGTACAGCTAATTGCGTTAAAGAACACAGAAACTATATGTGGAGCTTTTGATTAATATTCATAGTAAATGGCGAAGATTGTGCACGCTATGCTTTCAGAAAAGATTATTGCAAAGTGTCAATGCTAATAGACGAACATGATATGCGTATTCAGTCTATTACACACATAAACATAAAGAAACACCACCTCACCCACTGAGTCGAAGGCGTGTTCATGTGTCTTATTTACGCTCATTGTCAGTTATACCATTGTAACATTACAATTAGATAGTAAATTGTATTTATAAATAGAATCACCTTTATTCATCTCCAGTACTGTCTCTTAACACTCCATGATCACATATCACACGAAAACAACTCAAATATACGATTGTCTCAACATAAAAACTTGTGAAAGAGACAATTAGATAGGGTGGATCTGGGCGGAAGTGACGCATTATTAAGTTCCGACCGACTTCTGGCCAAATGGGATTGTGTATGAGTTGTTGTTGTTTTTTTTTTGGGGCAGCTATTATCTACAATAATAATAAACTAAATGGGCCTGTTTTTATTGTAGATTTATAAAACGATAGATGATGTGTTTTGTTAGGCGCGCCATAATTTAATCGAATTTTAATTTTCAATACAACAAGTTATTAGTATCGTATTCAATCATTCATAATAATATGTATTATTAAACCCAAAATGAAAAAATCACAACAAATTTCCTGTTGGCAAACTTTTGCGAGTTGTTGCCGTTAATTGCAACAACAATTTTAAAAGCTCTCACTAATAAACAGGTTAGACTTCCTGTGAGATTTAACCGTTTGACGGTTAATGGGAAACAAAGAATGTTACTTCCTGAAATCTAACAAATAAATATTTCAAAATCGTCCATTAAAATCAAATAGGTGTCACATTTTAATTATTTACCATCTGCGTACAAACATTGTAATAAATCAGTAGCACCTTCACAACAATTAAATTGTGAAGAATTTCGGCGGTTCGTTACAACCAGCTGAACACAATAAAATATTAAAGGATAATTAACAAGTCAATGTTGTTAATTAGGCTTAGTTTTTGGTATGAACAAAAACATTCTCAGTTATCTTGATTAAACAGAATTATAGATTAGCCCTTTTATGTTTTTCCTCTAAACATATTATCTTAGATGACTGTTTGAATTGCTATAATCTTTATGTTAGTCTTCTTGATATAAAACATGATTAATTCATTCTAATTGTAGTGATGAATGCAGTAATTATTTTAATAATGATCAATTCTGATTATTATAAAGAGAACTTTCTTATAGAACTAGACTTACATTGTTGTTGTGGTTATTGCCTTTAATAGGGCTACTTGCATCAATTGGAAATATGAAGGAAACATGTGATTATTTGAAAAAGTTGTATTGAAAAATGATTACATAGCAGCATTAACATGAAATAGATCACATTTGTATTCTTCACGATCTTGACATTTGATAGTCACAACAAATTATTTAACAAGAGCTGTCTGATATAAAGAACGCTGAAATGGATTTTTAAACATCATCAGCACATATATCATGTCAATGGTATTGCTTTTTTTATAACAATTCCATTGTAAAACTAATTTCTTCTACCTTCTCATTATAAACTGATTTCTTGCTGATAATTTCCTGTTAAGTGAGGTTTATTGAAAAGGAAATATTCAACTACTACTCACTACCAATTACTGTCATCTTAGATAATATTGACCATTTATGGTAGCAATATACTCACGTTTAACAATAATTATATATTTCATTTATTAGATTTCCATCACGATCATGGGAATGATAATAAAAATAATAATAGATCAGTTTCAATTTATCAATATTTTTTTTATTGTTCATTATTTTGCTTGTTTGTTCAATTCTAAAACGAGCTATTTGAACAATATTATAAGGACACCAAGTGTTGCCATTAGCAATCAATCCTTTCTATTTCCTATATGGACAAGTCAGATTAATGATTTTCATTAGTATTTTATATGAATACATGTTACGTCGACATAAGGCTGTAAAATGTACCAAAGGGAGGCTGTAAGTTTATTGGAAGCGTGAAAGTAACGAGTGAACGGAAACGAAGAATGCAAACAAGCAAGCACCATGTCAACAATGTTTAGTTAAAACCATATGGTTAACAACAGACCTTGATTTTCTGTTTTTTTTTATCGTTTTCATGGACAAATTAAACAAAACTACAACACGATTTGCCATCTATGCACGAATTCTAATTTTAAATTGGAACATCTTGAAACAATTTCGTTAATAAAATATAAAGAAAAAGAATATTTTAGTGGCATCTTTTTGGATAAATTTCAAAAGTTCGTGATACAATACAGTATTTTTTTCTACAATTAAATGATGAGACAGAACTTGATGGTTATGTGATAATAGTCGGCATCCTGTCAGTCGCGATTCTCAGACACACACACACACACATATAGGCGCACAATTTCATTATACAAAAAGATTAATGAAGAACAATACAGTAAGAATGATTTTAATATATTTTGTGATTTTTTTTTATTTATACTATCTATAGAGTAATGTGTAATGTGTAAGAAAGTTACTCGTGCATTTGATCAAAGTTTGGTTTCTAACAATTACAACACCGATGCAGACAATTTGCATAAAAGCACGTTAAACGGCGTCTGGCATTTCCTCGTATATCAAGAACAGCACTTACATGCTACATGCAATTACTTCAAATGAACGTCAATGCATTGAACTAAAAGCTGTTAATTGTGCAGACGACCCGACTCTCTAAATGCAAAACCATGCAATTTACTTACAAACATGTCTTTGTATGTCACTTGTATATGCAGCTCGTGTCCAATCCAACACACGCACACACACACATACACAAACCTATACAGTTATGGATGCGAAACGTTTGTATAGCGACTGTACTTACTTGACTATCAACAGAATATTGATAATAACATTAATAATAGAACAGACGTATCGAGTAAACATGCATACATGAAAGGCAGCTTTCTTGTCAAAAAGCTCATCTTTCGTGTTCGCAGTTCAAAAATTATATAAAAATTAAATATTCATCCGCATTATTTCACTATTCAATATTTTTGGGCCAGTCAACACCAACAGTTAATCAAGTTAATAAGATGAACTACTTAGCAAAAGTAATTTAAAGTAGGAATACGTCGAATTTCATAGATATTCTTCTAAAATTTCATTGTGAATAGAACGACGACGAATTAAAAGAGATCTTGTAGAGTATTATCTTCAACCAAAGTTGGTTGGTTGAAATCTGGATGCGGTCCGTTTTTTTTTTTTAATAGCGGTTCTTTTGATGTTTCTTGTACACTGCCACAAACTTAAGTCATTCGTTTCAAAACAACAAAAATTTTAAGAATGGAAACTCTTTATCTCCTTCAAGATTTCGTTTTTGTTATATGTGTGTTCCTTTATTGTTCTAATGCTTTTAAGCGTATCATGCTAAAATCAATTTTAAAACCATTTAGTCCTTCAACAAAGCCATGCTGCTAATTTGTTTATTTGTTACTAGGCATATACTAATTGGTTTAGGTGTACGGTTTCAATGGTATTCATAATGTCCGTCAACAATAGATCGTTTGGTTTTTGCTAGTTTATCCCATTTTTGGCACATGTACAACAATTTTTTACACATTGATTACAGATTGTTTTTTGAACTAATGGACGTCCAAACGCAATCAAACAATTCTAATTACATGTTTAAAGATATTATATATGGAAATGAACAGGTGTATAAAGGATAATGACAGTACTGTATAGATAATATTAGGTACAAAATCATTGAAAAACCATTCGATTGATAATCGATTTGTGCTTAAAGATTATAAGAACTCAAAGTGAATTAATTCTGTTGTTGCAAAAAAAGTGCAATATATCATCTTGTGCAACAATTTGCGTAATATTTGCAGTTTAGATGTCCTTGTGCGAGACGAGGATAGTTAAGTGCCTTGTGAACAAACATTCACTTCCTGGTGTAACAGTGATACAATATTTTTGCAGTTGATAGTTTGCCAGTTTTATTTTTATATTAAAATTAAATTAAATTAAAAAAAAATGATAATAATCAATAAATATGTAGAGAAAAACTAAAGTATCAGTAATCGGACAATGTTTCCACAATTTATAACAATATTATATTGATAAATTCGTGTGGTTACGGCTACTTTTCGAGATTTAATACCTGCCGGTCAAAGGAACAAGTTTTTAATGAAATATTAGACTGACTAGTCTAATGCGTGAGGATTATTAACAAAACATTTTCAAAACTCTCATCTATTGATCGTTTATAATGATAATGCAACATATCTACATGTAATATAGTTAAATATTCTAGTCTTGCCAGTGAATTGCACTAGACTATCAATAATATTGTATGTATTATGTTATATGCATGTGACAAGTGGGGACAGACCATCTGCATTCATTGGTAGAAATGGAATAATATTTTGAATATTCATAGATTGTTACTATACCTACCTACATTCTTTTGAAAAGAATTACTGAGCACACGTCCAAAGTGACTATTGATGTATACACATACTAATCGTGAATTAAAAATTTGCAACTTCCGATTGAACACATCACTATGTAGTCGATCATAACTACGTTTTCTGCTTTATAAGTGTTTAATAAACCCGTTTTGCAATGGGGTTTTTTCCCACAGGCATTTCTTAGGCGCATAATTGAGAGACAGAAAAAGAAATTAAAAAAAGCAATTATTAGTGCGTTATCTTTTCAAACGCTTTGATCTTTTCGCTGCAATCTGGCCTTTATTATCGCTATTCTGTCAAATTGCAAACCAAAGCAATTAATATAAAATAAGGTATGTTTGAAAATCCACTCAACTTGCCAGCATCTATTTTAAGATCATCACTTATATTTATGTAATATATTGAAAGAGATTCTCGTATGAGAGTCGTTTTATTAAGTATCACGCTTTTCTGGTATTTGCTTTCGACTTTCTGGATGTTCAATCTGTTCCAATAACTCTTTCAGTGAGGAGCTTTATAGAAATACGTGTGTCTTAATTATGCTTTGTATTGTAATTGTTGGCTTTTTACTGTATTATCTTTTCATTAAAAGCATGTTGGTTTTTATCGTAGACGTTTTTGACATCCATTCAATTTGATCTTTGATATAAGACACTTTGGATTGTTCCCATTTACACAATAAATAATACATTAATGTCAATACTATTTTATAGAAATATATTATACGAGGAACTTCATTTATCTTTATACGTCTATTCACATTGTATGTAACACAAATGATAACATTGTGTCTCATTGAAATAGAACCACAACATCTCATCGTTGAATATGCATTATCAACAACTGTTGTTGATGATTTTATATTTAAAATAGTTTCAAGAGAAATGCATCATGGAATGCAATTGCTTTATTATGTAGCAATGCGGCATTATGTGTATTTATAATGTCTCGTATTCAATAATGATTGCGAATAATGCACGCAAATAGGTATACGTGCTATATTTAATTAATTGATCATTTGATATAATTGAAGGGTTTGGTTTGTGAGTATTAATGTTATCACAATGTTTGTTATGCATTGTCCTTTACTGTATATAACATAGAGAGATGCATCTACTATGCGATAAGATTTCAATTATTACTTTACATGAAACGAATTTATTATTCTATATTGTTTCTTTATTTTTTATTGTTGATGTTGTTGGCATTTCAGTCAACCACATACATTCACATATTTAGACATACATATCCATATAAGTGAGTGAAATCATCTTGAAATTCTCAGTATGCACCAAGATAGAATGTAACGATAGTAACAAACACGACAGGCGGGTGAATCAAATCATAGATATCTAACTATTATAGGATTACCTCAAATGGTACTGAAACAGGGACAGGATGTGCGTGGAAGACTTACTTGTCTATCTTTATATAGAATGATAAAGAATTTGTACAAGACATGTTGGTTTTTTATATTAATTTGTGGTTTTTGAAATTAAATTTACCGAACAAATATTTACTGAAATTATTAATAATGAGATTTGGCTACAATTTCCGGTTACCAGATTCACTATCATCATCATCATCATCATCATCATCGTCACCACCATTGGTCGTGGTATAGAATTCTACAGGAAGTCAACTATAGTGGTTGGTTAGTCGTGACTAGAACTTCCCGGAAGGCAATCAACTTCTCAAATAGAATCGATCAAATGCTGATACAACGTGTCTCTCTTTGATAGTAATAAAACATATAATAAATGATCATATGTTTTCATATTACGATTGTATTTGCACGAGTACCGTTGTCTGTTTTTCCTACAATTTTGTGCAATACCATAAATATCTGGTATAGAAGTAATGCATTATTCACATTAAACTAAAAATTCCATTTTTTATTTAAGTTTTATGGAATTTAGAAAATTTCCATTTAAAATCTCTCATCTTTAATTAATATCACTGTATGTGATTGTAAAACAGACATAAATTAACAATTCAATTAACTGTGTTTTCATGATGGAATAAAAAGATCACGAATAAAGTAATAAAAACCAGAATGAAATGAACACTGTTATAGATTAGTAGCAATAATTATCAATCGATAATCTTATTCGACATGATTTGATTGTCCAGTTCGCAAAATTGCTGTGTCACTGGTCGATTCTATGTTCTTCATAAAGATAAAAACATCCATGAAATGTTTCACTATCATATTATTCTAATCAAAATTAATTTATAAAACGTTGCATTATTGTCTGTAGTAGTCAAGAAGGCAATACACACCCGTCAACATTCGCTTCTAAGTCTTAATTGCGCTCATATTTCTGCTTTAATTAAATGTAGGTAATTTCTTATCTCGTCATTGTGGTATGTTTGTGTTAAATTGTGTTTAAATGTTGTTCAACACACAGATATGTTTCATGCTGTTGAAAAACTGTAGCCGAACAATGTCGACAACGACTATTAAATTTAAAACAGCTGTTTACTGATAAATGTGCGTAATGCAGTTGGTCGAGTATGACTCCTTTTTAATGCTCATTTCTCATTAGTCAGCTGCCCACATATGTCCGACTGAATATTAATTATATTTGAATTTATAATTATGATCGTCAGTAATATAAATGGTGACGATGATCATGATCAAGATGAGTAATGGTATAACATACAAGGGAAATCAACAACGATCTGTTATTTTATTTGAAATTAATTCTAACTTTGGTTAATTGTTTTTGATAATCAGTTTTTCATTAAGAATCCGTAAAACAATGGCCAGTATTCTTCTACAATTGTTAATGGTTTTGTTTTAAAATTGGTGATTGTGAAACACAAGTAGTATCTCCACTTGTGATTTGTTTATTTTCAACATTAACACGTCTCAACGATACAATGGTGTATTATGTGTAACATAATTATTCATTGTTTGCTAATTATTATAAACATGTTTTATCGGAAATTTTGGACGGACCAACATGCCTTTGTTATTTTTATTCAAATTATTTTCATCAATAGATGGCCTCTATGCAGGAAGATGGAAACGGTTATTCTCCTTTCAAATACTCTTTGTACAACTTTCGACCAATGAATTGACACCATTATTTCAACATGTAAACAATTGTTGATTGTTTTAATATTATCAATAAAAACAAAGATATCGAAATTTAATTAACAGCGATCGTGTTAGATAGTAATAACAACAGATGGTCCTTTTAGAAAATGTTCACTGTTGCTGATGCTATCGTTATTAGAAAACTCTCTCTATTTGATAGAATAAATTTAAATACTTTATTGTCAAATTGTTACAATTCGCTTTTTAACAAATTTATTGCTGTAAATTGTTAAAAACAAAACAAAAATGTTTAACGTACAGTGAGGCTTATCCACTTGTCATATTAACATTATTTTATATTTGCTATTTAAAGCAAAGCGTTTTGGGCTTGACTTCAAGAAAACATTTCTTTGTAGCTGTGCCAACAACGCAAATTTTAATTAACCGTTATAGCATTAGACATAAACACAGAGCAAATAATAGTGTAGCAAAAGGTTTTAATAATTGACCAAATAAAAATTTATTACATAGATTGTTTTTTTTTATTGTTAATAACAAAATATTTCGAATACCTACATTTATTGCGTTGATTTGTTTGTTTTTAATTAAATAGCAACTAATCAATAAACCGTTCAGAGTGGAGTATCAAGTTATTAAACTATAATCAAAGTAGTTAATTATGGCTACAATTTCAATATCCCCTAAGCTATATGCGGTTATGTAGAACAAACTAAATAGACATAAATAATCCAACATAACATATAAATCGATAATTGCTATAGTTGATAAAATGCCAACAATCATAATCAGACAAACATCAGTTTAATTTGAACTAATTACAATTATTTACTGATTTAGATTACAGCGAGTTTAATTTTTACAAAACCGACATTATATTCATGATTACTGAAAATCAATTATTAAATACTGAATTTAAGATATATTTAATTGTAACCTGTCTATCTGCAAATATACAGGCTGTTTTATTTGCTGTAAATAATAATCTTTCAAAACAAATGTGTCCACAGACCATCAAATTGACTGGCCAATCTTGAAGGATAATTTGACAGTGTGTGGTGGAACTAACTTGATAGAGCAAAATTGGTTTTAATAAAAGGACGATTTTAGATAAGGTAAGGGCTGGGCATTAGTAATTGCTTCAGTTTCCTTAGCTATTGCCGAAAGCTCGAAACAACCCAATCTAAGGCACAGATCACCACGACAGATCTAGATGAATATGAGACGTGGATATGTGAGCCTTCCATCACTTTCTCAAAGTATTCAATGAGTTTGTCAATTACCTGGAACAGTCTGTATATTTGTTTCCGCTAGTATTACAACCATAATTAATAATTGTATCGTGTGAATGAAAATTATATTTAAAATCTTATTGAAAATAATAGGTGAGGTGAGCCATACTTTTTAAGTGGAAATACTAATGAACTTTAATAGCAACAATCCTCCTTCCATGAAAATAAATTGTTAAACATGATCATTAGTTTTTAGAATACTAATCAATAGATAGAGAAGCAAACTATATGTCGGCGTTGTTGTAATATTATTACACGAACTAGTTTTTTTTTTAATAAGAGTTTAATACCTAATAACGGAAATGGATTTTGTAATGCTTGCTCTTTTTCAATTCAAACGCAGCAGGTATCAAACATTTATTATGTAAACATATAAATATCAAAAGGTAGAACTTTAAAAATGTTTTTAACAACGAAATAAAGTTGATAATAATTGTAACATTAATAGTTGAATATCACGAAATGTACATTCACGTATTTCCCCATTTATTATTACTTTTTGTTAGATATTATACATTCATTAACGGATATAATATAAAGAAAATGTAATTTGTGTATATTTTTCTCTGGCTATATGTGGTTAATTATGAGTTGATGGTAGTAGCATAATTGTTGATACACTCTGTAAATACTTGCGATATTCCAATTTTATTTTTATTTTTATTTTTTGTATATAGACAATTTTCTAGAGGAAGCATGCCGTTATTAAAGAAACTCTATGTTATAAATTATTCCATTTCTATCATAATTTATATAATTGATTGTTGTTAGTGTGTAGTTGCGAAATTCCTGCATGTTCTCTCCTTACTTAATAAAATTCTTTTTTATGATCTTTACATCCATGGTGTTTATTGCTATTGTAATAAGCGTAAATATTTTGGTTGTTGATTAAGTTGAACAAAGTTATTATCGTAATGGTTTGAACAATTCAATGCGATAAAAAGTAGTTTTCTATACTTATTGAGCATTTCATGGTGTCATCTTCTTTTTCCTACCTGTACGTTTACATCCCTTGAGGTTCGCTCTGCATATGTCATAATAATCATTTCAATTGCCTTTGGACAGGTCCAAATTCACCTTGTAGCAATTGATTTAACAACTACAAGTCGATGTGGTAAGATTTCGAAGTTTCACTAGAATTTGGTACCTTAGTTATATAGTAACATATCAAAGGAGAAACTTGCGCTATAATTTCTCACCCAGATTAATGTTCAAGCTTCCCTCCTAAAGCATTAAATTGTCTTGTAGCTTAATACTGTATTGTCATTACAAACTTTCACATTGTGTCTTTATGAAAGCTTTTAATTTTCTTTATTACCTCATCCTTTATATTTCTAGTTGCAGTTTATCTATTCGCAACCCATTGATTGCTAGTGGCAAATTTGGCTTTTAATTCAATCGCTTAAGGAGTATTCTCCGTTTTAACAATCTGTTTCCGCGAATAACTTTATCACAACGAAAAGCTGAAGAATGTGTATTCAGACAGATATAAAATAAAGCTCTTCGATTTTCATCTTATATGAGACATAACACAAGTACACCTCGCGTATTCAATGATATGGAAGCGACACAACATACATCACATCAGTGTCATATCAATTTAGCGGACGTTTCGAAATTTACTTACATCTACTTCTGTCTTAAGCAGCATGATAGTTACAAGTTCCATTTAAAATTGTTGTTAGACAGCCTATACAGCTATAACATTCTAAATTTAATCATTAAGAATATAAAAATATATGTTTTGAAAGCTGGGTCGGCATGGCCAGTTCCAAATAGGTATCATTCATCTTGATGTCATTTTCAATATTCATTGAGCAAACTGTCATTGCATTTAACTGATCTAATCTATCATTTATTAACTGACGCCCGGATGTGGAGCATTTTTATACATTATTTCTTTGTTGTTGTTCTTATTGACACATATAATTCACATTATATAGTCTACTGGAGTAGCAAATATTTGTTAGAAATGTTTGCTATTATTATATAATTGCTACAAATATTTATGTAGATTTACTAAATTAAAGTGAAGTCAATAAATCGTGACTCACGAAGTAATTACTATAAACAGTATAAACTGTTACAAACTTATTAGTGTAAACAATATCATCATGCCTAATATACATCAATCATTTCAATGTCTATTTGTACGTCTGTAGATGCGAATCAATGTCAAGCCCTTATGTTATCAAACCTTGAACTCATCTATTACTGATTAAGCCACAATTAACAATTAATTTTATCAATTTTTTTTGGATGCTTTACATGGAACTTCTCTATTCTTTTTTATTTAAAAAATAAAAGAGAAACGGCATAAAATTTATTTATGAATTTTTATTCATGCAGTGTTGACATCTGTTTTGAATTAGAATTTCAAAATGTAAGACACGTTTCGAAACGCGCGATTATCACCATGCCTTTATAATGTTGGCGTTCATGAACTGTTCTATCTATCTAGTGAATGTATTAAAAACAAATATACGAAATCATTGGAGTTTTTCATTGTGTGATTATTTACAAAGGAGATTTAAATAAATTGTAGATATATCTATAATAGCATAAGTAAATTAGAATACAACAAAATCCCAGAAAATCTCATTATATTATGCATAGACTTGCTTTGACAGTTTATAAGTATGTACTTATAAGAATTTATCATGTTTCTATATGCTGGAATAAATAAAAACGTATCGACATCAGAAATAGATAATCACATTTCTGAGACTCGATTACCGAGACGTTCAATTACAATCTGGAATATTATTATTGAAGAAATTAAACATTTGTTTGCAGATTGCACTTTTGCTGATTCATCATTTTACTGGAAAATTTCTGCGCACAAATATACATTGTAAAAAAAAACTATTAGAATAACATACGTATATATTTTTTCATAAATATAATTAAAGAAGCAATTGAATAAAACATTGAAATCGATTTACAAGCGAATCTAAAAAGACCGCAATATTTGTAATTAAAGACGAGCAAAGATAATTACAGTGCCAATTATAGAAGTCGTCTCTTCCTTATATAAAAAGCATGCGTTATCATATTCATTTTAAACTCGAATGTTTTATAGAATTACACAAACATGTTTGTCTATTATCATAATTATTGTAAATGTGGACGGACAATCACCTAAGGGCGAGCTTTGGGCCATCATAATAAATAATTTAAATTAAAAAAAAAACATAAAATACCTTGAAATTCTAGCTTAATTCATGTGAATCATGAAATACAAATATTACGGATTAACGTTGATTACAATTGAAATTTCAACAACAAACTGCATGTACCTATTGGATACCAGAAAAAAGAGATTGTAAATTGTGTGTGAGAAAATGATTATGAAAAAAAAAGTTTTTTAAAAGTATTAGGCGTAATCGAATTGTCAACGAAGTTGTTTATATTATAACGACACGTTGTGATTTGTAGGTCCTCTCAGGATTGCTATAAATAGCTTGTTGTATAAAATTAAATTAGTGTTATTTTGTTTTGAAAGTGCATCAGCATAAAATTGGTAATTCATGAATAAGCGATAAAATTGATAATTATTGCAAAATGTACAATTTGCCAATTCGACACTTTTATAATCGTTCCACTCACAGGTGCAATAACCCGCACAAGTATTAACATTTATATACGAAACAAAATAAAATAATATAACGTAGAACCGAAGGTCATCTGCCTAATATTTTATGTTAAAAGGCTCGGCTCTTGTATTGGAGTTGAATTGAAGAAAACTACAGGTGTTCAAGGTGATGTAACTTATTACATGGTCAGGAGGAGAGTGCTTCTAGGAGCTAACAACCAACTAAGCTTTCTCTATAAGCATTGACTATCATACATGGTTATATCTGAATGTTTTGATTAACTTAAATAGACAAGAAATAATACAAAATAACCTTAATGATATAAATAATATAAATATAAATAAAAAATATATGCGGGATTTATAAGGAAATATTCTAATTAACGTCAAGATCATTAATCATTAGATGAAACTCAACCCAATTATAATTAGTACAGTTTGTTACATGCGGGCCAGTTGGATGACCCTTCACTATCCGAAAATAGCATTAAATTCATTAATTCTATCAAACTTATAAGGAAGATTTCCACTTTAATCCAAATTTGATTATTGGACAATAACTAGACAACAACAACAACAACAACAGCAAGAACAAAATGTGGAAAACACGATTCCAAAATTGTTTATCTTGATTCAAGTTCGTGGCTTTTCAACATTACCATTAGAACAAAACATTATCCATTATTGGCCAAGGCTATATCGCATTTTGTTGATGATATTTTCTAATATCTAATATCCCAGCAATGATGATCACGCTTTTTGTTTACAATTGTTGGATTTTATTGTTAGTAACGAAGACAATGATTGATGTAATTGACTGAAGATTGTGGGTCGACGTGTTGCATCAATTAGGGTTGTTGTTGTTGTTGTTGATAATGGTACTATAGTTGACTTTCAATGGAATAATTGTAGATGAATCTAAGACACGAGTTCACTTTCGAGTGCACACATATTATATTTTTGGTCTGATAAGATGAACTTGTTATTAGGTGATCTCAGACCCTACTCCCACAATTTGGACGTGTTGAAAATGAAGAATTGTTTACGGCTGACTCATTGTTATTTTGTTGTTGTTGTTTTTTTTTATGAAGATTAGAAGATTAATTTAGTTATACGGTATTCATCGTGTAATTATTTACAACTGGAAAGTCCGGTGAGTTTTACAAAACTGAAAGGAAAAAAAATAACTAGAATTATACCGGAATAATTATTAATGGATTTAATTAAATATACATAATAAACATGTCATAAGTTGTTGAATTAACAAAAAAAAACCTGTACATTTTTCGTAGTCGAAAAAAAAAGTGACATAAATTACATCGAAATTTCTATAAATATAAAACAGATTACCGTTAGCTAAAAAGGAAAGAGAGAGAATGTGGATGTGAATGCAAGCAAACAAAAGGAGTTTTTCGGCTTAAATTGTTTATGAGACGTGCGATGTTATAAATAATAACGAAAAACTTAAAAAATTGTTGTGTAGCCGATTGAATCGTCCTCAAATCGTTTAACTGGAATTATGCTATTATTGGAAAAACAAGATTTATAATAAATAACAAAAACAACATAAGATACGAGAAGAAAATCGATTTAGAAAGCGAAATTGTTGTGTTTCTTAGATAAAAAAATTCTTCAATTTAACAATACAACAATTTTTGATTATAATTCAACAAAACAAAAACATAAATATGCAAATATGTTAACAAATTAATGATAAATGAAAGATAGACATTTGTCTTTGTCATTGCTCAACGTCAACAATTGATTAATTATTGAATGCTCTGTTGTTAATGAATTCATTTTTCTAATAAAGTAGGTACACCGACAAAGAAAATAATTTCAATGACTCATTTTTTTTTGTATATTCATATAGTGTCAAGTACATAGGTAGAGGTACAATTACCACATAAAATGTTTTACGACAATTCTTAACAATTATACAAAAAAGAAGTCTCTACTTAATAGGTAAAGTGCGTAATGCGTTTATGCAGTTATTTTCTTTTATAACAATGAGAAACAACAATCAGATTCCGGGTAGAAATTGTTTCAGGAAGTTACATTATGACAGTAGAGCGGTATTTGTTGTAAAACAAGTGCCAACAAGCCAGTACTGCAGTTGTTTCATGTTGAATATTAAAACAATACGATCTATGATTAATTAATTTTAATTCTATTCGAATTCAATATTATTTCACAAATTGTTTCTCACTTCTTCGCCACATGGTCCACTGCATACATTCTAAACATATTAGCGAGAGTGGTATGACAACTGGAAGCTGTAACTTCAAGTCACGATTTATTTGAAGTTTGCTTTTCAGTTATCGGTAGTTATGATAATTTTTTTTTTAATAATTTTATTATATTCAAAAAAGGCCGTTATGTATTATTGGAATAACATTTCTATGTGTTGGTTTATTATTAACATCAATACCATCAATCATTATCAATGCTGTTTTTTCTCTTTGATTGAAAAAGACAACCAACAAAAACAGCAAGCCTTCACTATATTTAGATCGATGGTTATGATGGATCTCCATCAACAGTGGCCTTTAGAGTTTCACAATATGATTATATTTTGAACATGTTGCAAATAGGATTCAATCTCCTTTTAACATACCGTTTCTTATACTATTTGTAGAGCGCGACCACAATTAAATAATTCCACATTATTCTTATTTCGTTTCAGAGGTTTTTTTTCTTGTTTGAAGAAATATAAAATGGAAACTTGAAATTATTCGTAGAACAAAGAGTTGGTTTTGTTGGTGAATAGCTTGCGGTTACAAATAAACAATGTCATACACTTAAAATAGGAACTAGGTACACGGACTCTTTCATAAATAATTATACAGTGTTCAAATGCTGAAAGTAGTAGTTTCAAGCGAGCTCCTTAGAGTGTCTACCACTTGTAATATATAGAGAGAATTGTATATATACAATATAAAATTGTTTTATTATATTAGATGAGTATCGACTGGATTATATAAGTACCGTGGAATCCGGTTATAATAAATTTAAAGAGACAAAAGAAATAAGTTCATTATAACCAGATGTTCATCTTATACGGATTTAAATACAATTGATTAATGAAATAAATTTATTAAAGAACTAAACGAAAAAAAACTGGATTCTGCATAAATTTTTGAAAAACATCGGCGGCAAATCTAGTCTTGAAGAAATCTGTAATGGATACGTTGTTGATATCTTCTTGTTCGAAGTACTTAGTGTCTTAATTTTGATTAAGTGCTGATCAACCAGCGATTACTTCATTATCAAGATTGACATAATTGTTAATAGTGTTAAGATCCCATTCAAATTTGGATTAAAGTTGTGCCATTGATAAATTTATCTTGTTTTGGATTAATCGAGCGTGCCAAAAAACCGTTACGAATTGTTTCTGGAGACACAATCTCCTATGGGAAACTCAATAGATTAATCGCATTCAAAATAGACATCGATTTCTGATATCTTTGATATATTTGAACAGCATTTCGCCAACTTCAAGGTGCAAAAATGGTTGTATTCTTTTATTAATTTTTTTGAAATATTAGGGAGTGTAGAGATGTTTGTAATTTATTTTTTGCTCAGATTTGTGCTTGCGAAAACCATTTTCAGATGAACTTTTCGTGTAGTAAACATTTTCTATTGTTAGATGATGCATCAGTATCGCATTAACGAAGAATATCGAATAGTAGATACGCCTTATAATGGATCAAAACCAATATTTTTAGTTTATTATAAGCGAGCGTCTAGCGAGTTCATTATAACCGTACATTTTATCAATGGTTAAATGAGAATTTTATATAACAGGTTTTCCATTACAAGTGCGTCCATTATAGAAGGACTCTGGTGTATTTCGAACATAAAATAAATTTATACTATTTAAATACATCGACATTGAAGTACTACCATAACCCCATATCAACAAATCTATCGGAATATTTGGAAGGACTCCACATAATAAAAATTTTGAAGATCTTCAACATCATTATTTAAATCATTTCGTAATACTTCCGAGAAATGTTTTTTTAATACTTTTTCTTTTGAATTATACTACAAGAATTTTATGTGGGTAAAATTTATAGCTTTGACTGTATTGACTTGTACAAGTTGACTATTAACAACAACAACAAAATCTTGAAGTCCGCTCAAGTGAAGTGCACTTTCATGTTTCATGTTAGTTGTTTCTTAATCAACACCCTGCTAACAATTTCGATGTCAGGTATTTTTTTATGATGTTTACCTATTCTTTTCATAAAACTTATATAATTACAAGTTATGGCTGTTAGGTAACTCTTAAATAGTTGGACATTACATTATTTACATTTTATGTTATTTTATTTTCGAATATTTATTATAATCACTGTAGAAACGGTTATTAACAGACCTTTTGTTTTCTTAAAGATAATGATGACGGTGGTCAGGACCGCCCTTAGACTGGGGTGAGCGGTGCTCATGCCCCGGCCATTGCGTTTCATGGACACCGCAACGTCGTTTATTTTATATACAAATGTGAATGAAGAATTCTCGAATCCATTATATCTAACAATAATATGCCTGATTCAGTAAATTAGAAATTCCGAATTATGAAAATTGATAGGGCCTCAAAAATCGTTTTGCTCCTGGCTCCGTACTGGTAAGGACGGTCCTGACGATGCTAGTGATGAATAGTAGAAGAGCACTAATTACACTTTGGACAACGTTGACATTGTAAATGATTCTATCGATGACAAACATCGTCAAGTGCAACATTTTAAGAGTTCTTCAAATATAACCGATACACGAATATCACTACATAATAATACGTTTTAAATAATCAAAAAATAAAAAAAAACATGTAAATATGAAATAAATTTTATGGAAAAAAACACAATCGATTCAATTAAAACGATTTTAATTAATGAGAATGCCAAGATAAAACAACAACAACTAGAATTTTTTCCTTATTCGCTTTATAATTTTAATAGGAACTAAGACGCCTTTTAATTTGAAAATTATACTAAATAATAATTTATTCTGAAGTAGTGGTGTTTAATAATAAAATTCAACTAGATTAATATCTTTTGCTCAAATAATATATATTTGGTCTTCGTTACAGCTAGTCTTTTACCTGCTAATGTCAAAATAATTTCCGACTATTAAAGTGCTTTGAATTTTTTTTCTTCTTAATGTCCTTCAAGATAAATGTGTATGTTATTTATCATAATTTTTATTAAACGAATTTCTTAGCTATTCAATAATAATAATAATAATACTGTTTAATAGTCAAGATTTTTCTCTTTTTATTTACAGCTGTTGCAGAATATTTTTGAAATGATTATTTGATAAAAAGTGCCTGTGTCAAATTGAATACGGGGAAATTTGCATGGAAATATTTTCGTATTGTAATGTGCGTGACGCAGGTAAATCAAATCGTTTAGCAACAATTTAATTATCTTTTGAATCTTGTTTTTATTCGTATTTTATTGAATATTTAACATAATAATCTAATTCCTATTCAATGAAAAAAAATTTAATTTGGACAAATACTTGACAGAATTACATATGAATTAATTTGTAATCTTTTAAATTATGTTTACAATAAATTGTTTTATATATTATATATACAAAAAAAAACAGCAATAATTGTATTAACATTAATCTATAATTAATTATATATTTAGAATTTAACAGTAAACTTTAATGTGTATCTGCATATGTGTATAATGAAGTGTTGTAATAATTTTACAGATTAATGCTAGATATGTAATGGGCATTATTAGGTAGCAATATACGATTATTGTTCATATAAAGGCGAGATTTCCGGCAAACTTATTTATATTAATAGCAGCATTTAAAGGAAAATTTATAACGGAATCGGCGATATTTTTTGTTATTAAACTCTTAATTGAACAGTGCTACAATTTGTTTTTTAATGAATGTGATTGCAGCACGAGTAATAGCAAGTGCTGCAACTATCACACTTGCATCGTAAGGAGAACTTATCGCACTTGCACCACAATGTACTATTTTCCATTTATGTTCTTTCTGTTTACGAAGAATTTTAGTCAATCTTTAATTCGGAAAGGGAACAAGGACTCTTCGTCAATCAGTGATAGATGAAGCGATCCATCCATGATATAGATTTGCTCGAAATGTCATTTGAGCTAAATTCTTCCAATCAGAGAAGAGTGCGAAAATAAAGATATGTTGCAACAATAACAAAAAAAAAACGAAACAAATGAGCAACTATCATCATTATTTTTGCAACATTTGCTGAAATGTAACTTGATTCTTCGTATGATTCCTTATTCGTGTACAACAGAGTATTTTCTAGGAATTGAACTACCGTGTTATACGGGATTTGTCTTATAAGTGAGTGGCAATCAAGCTTTCTAAGTTGTTTTGCAATTAAAGAATTATGTATTAATCAAATTCGTTGTAACTTCATTTATATGTAAATTCAATAACAAATTTATGATTAGTTAATAATATATGCCCGCCTACTTATCACATGTTCTTAACTATAATCGTCGACATTATCACACAATCCTTGATAATAGTCAAATGTAAAAGAGGCTTTTTGTTATTAAATTTAAAATTTGAAAAGAAGTATAAACACACAGTAAAGTATACACATATGACTTAGAATAAGTAAGAAAAAAAAACAAGTCTTTTGTTTTCATATAATTTATATTCAAAGAAACTAATTCTATTATACGTATTGTAAAAGCTCACACAATAGTCATCATCGTCTTATGTTAATGCTGATCATTCTCATCTTACAGGGAAAACCACAACCGGTAAATTATAATACCAATCTCTTAAGATGTTGCATGACTGGACATTTATATTTCGTAACGGTCAATTTAATCATTCACATAGATGTGATGAATTTTAATTTACATTGACATTGATTCAATTAAGATGTATTCAGTTGTTGTTGTTGTTATATCTACCTTTATAACATGCAAAAAACGGACAATGCGTAACGTAAGAATCAATTAGATGCTTATTAGATATGATCAGACAATTCGTCTTTCTTAGAACAAGGTGAGAGTATCAATTGTTATAAATAGAATAACCGATGATTCTTTTTAATGGTTTTATTAATTAATTTATTACTGTGCCGTGTTTTTTTTGGTATTATTTAGCAGTATTATAGGCAGTAATTTTCATGATTTAAGAGACCCAGATCATAACCGCCACAACTTTACGTCTCAATGATAAGTGAGTTGAAGCGGCCGGCTATCTTTTTTAATTGAAATCAATTAAAATAGCTTGTAAATAAAATAAGTAATGTATAGTGTTGTGCAGATGCTGGCCAACATGTCTCAAGTAAATGTCGTGACCTCTTCAGCCTTTGCAACTCCACATCATTATCGTCCGCCTGCACTTAATTAAACGACACTCTGTGTATTTTTAAATAATTTTTCTCGTTTTCTGTGGCTACTGTCATCGTTTTGTTCTCGTTATTTCTGCTCCATAATTTCTATTACAAATGACTACTCAATGAAACTAAATTTATCCGATAATTAACTTGTTTAGAACTTTGATATAATTTAAGCCTAATTAATCATTATTTTACCTATAAACAACTATCTATTAAGGAATGAGGATTTGGTATTTTATTTCCAAAGTTTTTAATCGAAATTTCTGTTCATTATACAACAGGAAGGATAGAAAAAAATGTATAGGAAAAAAATTAATAGAAACATCTGCGAAAAAATGATGACATCTCTAACTACAGTCCGTTATCTGATATAAATATGTACCCATTTACCTCATATTCTCGGCACGCACATTTTGATAAAAAAAACAACAACAACAACAACGCACACCCTAAAAAATTGAATTGGCAGTTGGTCATGAGATTTAATAAAAAAATTAATGCAGGAAATAAGTCATACAATTGGATTTGTATAACGGTACAAAGAGTACATTTTTTTTCATTCCTACCTTTTTTTCACATGTAGTCGAAGCTATTTAGAAAAAATGTCTTGAAGAAGGGGAAGGGTTGACAGGCGGGTTTCCTTTGTTTTATTGCTTCTATTGTTATAGGGCTCGCGGGAAGCGTGTCAGATCTGTTTTGGTGGATGTTTTCTATATATAAGTTCACATTATGCATATTATATGTTGTTAATCTAGATATTTCCATCTGTATTCGTCAAAACTATACAAAAAAAAAACAGGCAGATGTTTGTATTATTTATCTGACAAATATGGACATCCAACTTATGTTGAAATATTATTCAATCATCTGATATTCGTTTAAAATCAAATGATATAGAATGAAAGTTTTCGGAAGTAATAAAAGATCTAAGAATCAATCAAATAATTTTATATTGAAATAATTTTGATGTATCCATTTGAAAATTTCGATAGTGTGCTAGGAAGAGATCCTATTGGTTGTCGTTGTAGGAATAAAAACCTAACTTTTTACTAATGAAGGAAATATAAATCAAGCATCCATAAAAACTAACCGCCATCCAGAATCCATGTAATACTTTGAGATTTTACGACTAGTTGTAACTTAAAATGGTAAAGATTTTCCATATAAGTCGATAGTTGAATCAAACCGCATTTGATAATGATTGTAAAAAAGCTCAACATCAAACATTTTAATCTTTTTCTTTCAAACACATTAAAGATTAAAACACAACAAAAAAAAAGCGAACTAATTCATTAGAAATTCCATAATAATAAATTGTTTTTAAATTGTATGTATGTATAAAAACTGTAAATAAGTGTAATTTATAATTCTTATCGTTTATTTTTTTTTGTTTTTAATATTTGTTCATTATACATAAACATGTTAATAACTCATAAACAAATACAGCCATCTATTTTCTGGACATTTTCGAATGTTTTATTGGCGACAGGTCTGTAATGTCCTAGATTTTATTACGACAACGAAATGTTTGACTATCAAAAATGAATCATCGTTTAGAAATAAATCTGTTTTCCGTTCTTTGCATCTCTTGCGTGTGGCGGTGATGTGAGGTCAGTAACATTCACTGGTCAAACAAGACGACAATTTTTCGATGATGATGATAATTTGAGGCGAATATTCTATTGAATACGGGACTGCATTTTTGACCAACATCTCTGATGATTCGATAAAAATATTAAACATTCTTCATTGTAATACTACTAACGGAATAGTATAAATGCATTTCCCATTATTACCACATAAGTTTTATTGTTGTTGTTGATTATTTTATTTTTAAAGGTAAAATTTTTTCAAGTTCTCTTCCTCTTCAACATTTCTGAATTATATACCCACATTATTCACATCAGCAATTGATGGGTGTTGCTATCGTTATTAGCATACAATAGAAAGTTATTACAAAATCTACTGCCGTACAGTATTTTGAGTTCCCTCATTGAAGCAAATACATGTGGTCATTGTTGCCAAAAAATAAAAACATAATAACGAAAATCTATATTTTCATATGAAAAGTGTCAAGTCAGGTCATCAACGGACTTAAATTATTTTAAAAGTGAACCACATTGAAAAACGGCTGGATTTTTGCATAACCGGATTGTATTGATTTATTATGGTTGGGAAATCGACGATAAGAGATGGATTTCAACAATCGAGAATTTATAAATAATTTGCAAAACATTTTTGTTACCTGCATGATTCACAAATAAAAAAGGAGAGAAAAAAAGAATTTACATATCAAATCATACAGTTTTAAACTAACCCAAACTGAATAGAGTTGAGCACGTAACGAGGCCGATTACAATTTCCATATGTATTAACAATTGTAGCGTTAATCAGCCACATTATTTTCAACCATGCATGCCTAACTAGATCAATCCGTTGTTTGCCAACAATAGACCAACTGATTACCTTTTCGGAAACACAGTATCAACTTAAGTGTTTCTTATATGATACGCTAGTTAAATTTATATTAAACAAACCAATAAGCAATATAGTCAACAATGATTAGATTTAAGAGAGCAAGAATCAAATTTCACCTCTAACAGAAACTGAGGTAGTTTGTAGCAACAAAGAAACTTGGGTAATACGTGATGTATTTAGAAAGTAGCTTAGTCATATTGTTTATTTTGAATTGTTTTTATAAACATCAAATTGTTTCAATTGGAGCCACCTTTAAAATTGAATTTGTTAGATAGATATAATAATTGCAATTGTGATAAATCTCTTTCTTAACAATCAATTTCGTTGTCATTATGCAAATGAACTTTGATGGAGGCGCATTTTTTGTTGTTGTGTATGTATATGTGTGTGTATGTACGTTGTCGTGAAGCTGTTGAAGTAATAGGGACTGAATCCGACCCTTTCCCAAGCTGGTAAGAAAAGGGGTGCCTCATTTGAATATGACGGACTGTGGAGCTGTTAGTACAGCAGTATATATGCAAAACAATCCATTCTATTCAAACTAAGAACTTAATGTCGACAAGATTTGATTTAACCCTTTCATTTTGTGACGGTCCCATCGTCTCTAGGCTAGAAAAACGAAAAACCATTCATGTATGGTATATGGCTATGCAAAGCAGCATATGTATAGTTTTGTTCGTTGGCTGTTAGATCCGTGGGAAGACAAATATAAGAGAAACGCCGAACTAACTTGTGGACGGGCCCACTCGCCACAGAATGTTTAACACAAGAGATAATTGGTCAGGTGTGGCATGTGTACCTAGTGCTAGAGGAGTGAAAATTGAATGAAAGGAAATATGAAAAGACAACAGACACTCTATCTAACGACAATTCTTGAAAGGTTAACGTCTTCCGACCTAACACATTCATTTTTAGAAAATACACTTAATTATAAATCTAATATGTACGTTACGTAGTCAGATTTGCTTGTGCATATAAAATTGTTTACATTAACTGCTGGCGATAATTACAAACTGTCCAATATGTCGCATCGGATAGGTAATAAATAAACAATAGTAGTTGTTCCAATATCCCGTATTTCCAACCCAGCTGTGTTAAGTAATTCTTCGGTAATCCCGCAAAGCTGGCAATTTCAATACACAATAATGTCGGTCATATATTGAACAGGGTCACATTAGTAAATTGTTCGGCATCTCAATAAGCCCTCCATCACCAGTTTCTGTATTGCTATTTTGCATACTATATCTCCCATGGGCTCACCATATCACCTGGTTTTCAAAAGCGAAATACAGTGAAATCAGTTGATAGATTTTTTTTCTTTCTTGAATGACGCGCATTAAATCTGTACAAATTTCAGCCCCTAGCTGTTTTGCATATAGAATCACAAACAATACCTCAACTGCACGTAGCACAGAACCCATTCTTGTCGGATCGTATATTAATCAACTACCCGACAGGGCGGTCCAGATATCAGTCGCTACCAAGAATGATGCTCCCGTGGATAACAATGAACGGTTAATAGCATCACGGTTGCAGAACGGCCTTTTTTTCTGTCAACTCTGTTCATTTCTCATCTTTTTTTTTGTACATTATGTTCGTGATTATGAAGAGCTACTTGATTGAATTGTAATATGAATTGTATTAATTGGCTGAAGAAGATTTACTTGTCGGTGTCTGGCCAATTATTGGTGGAATATTGCCAATTTGTACGGCATCTTCAAAGATTATCGATAATGATGACATTATTAAAACGAAATTCAATTGGAAAAATAATAATTAAGAATTATCTGCTAATGAACTTGATCAATCAAATCTTATTCTATCTACACCGGATGCTACAGATATTGATGTGATTTTGAAAAATCGGTTGCAGTGAATTAGACTCCTGCAGCGAAATATGCAAAGTCAGTGTTATACACGTACATATTCATATTTTAAAAATGTCTATCGGTTGATGTTAATATAGAAATGAATCGACCAGATATGAATTTACATTGATTTTTATATTGTAATGACACTTAGTTGTATTGGACGACTGGAGCACTGCCACTCCTTTAGCTCCTATCGGGACTAAAGGATTACTGAAAGTTATTATGCGATTGTGCTTCTGTTGTCATCAAAACCAAAAACGTGTACGTTAACTATCAATAAGTCGAATTATTTCAATTTTCAATTATCCTCAAATTGGCATCACACAAATTTAATTCATTAATTAATGCTATTTTTAGAATAATTTTGTATATATGCATAACAGTATGTGTGTGGTCTTTCCATATTTTACTAACTATAAACTAAAATTAAACTTTGTTATAAAAATAGGTGTCCCATTAAAACTCTTTTTATTACTAAAGCAAGATTCTTCCATTTGATTTATCAACTACTAATCACTTGAATCTCGGATTTCCCGCATCACCATCAAATCGATGTGATAAAAATTTAATGGATAATATCGAATCATTTATGTTGGTTAAAATAAATTTGATTCATCATGATTGATCAGGTTCTTACTAAAATACCAAGGAAAACAAAACAAAACAAAAAGAAACACCAATTAGTGGTAATTTTCTGCTTCAATAATCGGTATCGGCTGCAAATTTCGTGTAATCTGAGGCACAAGAAACCCACAGGGTCCTGCCATTTCAGTGGTAACAGTAGAGTATTATTTAAATGGGGAAAAACTTTGTTTTTACATTTTACATAAACAAAATCTGGCTAATTATAACGTTATTCGAGTATGAACAAGATTTAAACTTGTCTGTCAATGAGTTTTTATTGGTACAAAAGGTGAAGTGAAATGGTGTCCATTTTATTTGTATTGATAATTGTTATTTTTGTGTTGTTGCAATTAAAGATTATTCTTGAAGGTCATACAAATGTGGCAAAATCGACACATATTGGAGTCGTCTTCAACAGAGGCTGCAGAATTGTTATAATTTTTGCATTGTTAACTTCTACGGCGAGATAATTTTGAGTTGTTTGTAACTAATTATTCAGGAAAATGAAATGACACGTAGCTATTGTGTTATTTATGCAATACAATATGATTTTCCTTATTAAAAGAACGTACCGTTTCCACTTATTACAATTCTCATTGTTATTACTTCACTTGTTGAAAGGTCTGACATAGCAACAATTGCAATAAAACTCCACTGTTCCAGGCCAATTTTGTTTGTAATTTCACAAAGGAGTATCTTTTTGTAAACACTAAAGGCAAGCCCACATTTAAGTCACATAAAATCACTTATCTGTCTAAAAAAAAATACTAGAGGAAACATTTCAGTAAATAATGTTTTTATGCTCGACTTAGAATGATTCCCTATTTAGACCAAGTTTTTTCACCACATACCTCATAAAAATTACGTAAAACATAATTTTATCATTACTGATTAGTAAAAGCCGTTTCTAACAACATAATTGATGCTAGATCACGAACTTTCATTCATAATGATAGTGAATGAAAAGAGCATTGAAACCTCTATAAATATTAATAATAACAATAATAATGATCATAAAGAAAATAGTTTTGTAACATTCTTCCTATTTAATGTGTTGATTTGAAGTCCTTGTAATAAAACATAATAATATATTTTTTTTAATATTATATACCAGACATCATTAAAAAAAGTACCATTGGAACACGCTATCTAACATGCAATAGGTTTAATAATCCTGTTGTTTCATGATCAGCAAGTGATAAACAAAAAATGTACAAAAAAGTGAAAAACAACACAATTGAAAAAAGAATTAAATGACACCTGTGAAATAATAATCACAGAATTTATTAAATTGGAAATTACTGAAACCTTTCGATTAGAAAGGTAAGTAATTAAGAATTAGCTCCGCAGAGTTAATTGATTGTGTAAAAAAAAACAACAACAACAAATTTAAAGTTTCTGTCAGACAATTCGGCATGGTTTTGAAAATAGCGACGAAATACCGGAAATTTTGTGATAGGCCAATCGTCTTGAAATTAGCTCATCATAAATACATCTTTAACGATCAGTTATATTTATAAATTCGTTAACAATGTATTGTTTATTCTAAATATTTGTATGATATTTTAACAATACTACGCGATCTAGCCGTTCTCTTTGAATATTTTATTATCGCTGAAGTAAATCCTAATTAGATGAGTAATAAAATGTTTTATTCAAATGTAGAAGAAAAAAAATGATCATTTACATAAAATACATAACGGTCATTTGAGAGACATGTACAAGAGAGTTAATTAAAAAAAATTCCAGAATTTCAATAGTTTTTGTATGAAACAAAATAAAACGCCACCAAAATACACACAAAGACACATCAAAGATGCCGTTTTTGTTTATAAAATTCAAATTTCACTAGTGAACAAGTAACAAACCTGTTTTGTAATATCAACAACACAAACACATTATATACTAACGAATGGATCGTGATAAAAATGACCTACTATTTTACTATTATTCGCTTTCTACGTTGCGAGTACTACCATTTACCTTTGTGAATGGAACATACAGCACAGGTTTGCACCAGGTGGTAATCGGTGTTACATTACTCATACACAGTTTGACCGTGTAATTCACCTTTTCTTTCAAATTATTTTGGTTATGCAAGAAAAATCACACACAGGTAGTTTAATTATTAGAATATCACCAATTGTATGCACTCATTCCAAATGATAATTCAAAATGGCCCCCCTTTCGTACCTTAAATGTTAAACCGTTTAATGTGAAATAATAATTGAAGCGATTATTAAAAAAAAAACAACTATGTTTCGCAAGACAACAGTTGCGTTTCAATAACAGATGATAAATATTGTTATTGCACGTATATATTATTGAGTGATTTTTGTTTTCGCATTTTTCAAATAGGATTGTGAAAGTCCAAATGTGGAAACTCACGTATCACACGAAACGAAACAACATTATATGTCTGGAATAATAATAGCTGAAATACAATAATAATAGAAAATAGGATTTCTGAAAATTTATCTGTCAATTATTATGATGGCATTGATTGTTCAGACGCATGAATTTGTTCGTGAATATGAGACAGTATAAAATAATGAATGACTGAAATCAACTCTATTAGAAACACATAGTTCCTTGTTTGCTCCAATAAATAATTGGACATAATATGGAACAATTTAAGGCGGTGTCGGGTTTAAGGCGAGCGTACGGAATGTTAGACATCCCACATTGGTTTTGTCTTTCTATTTTCTTCACAATATGTTTTATAAGAAACGACCTCGCTCCTAACTTTCCCTTGTACTAAATTCTAGAGAGACCTCTTGTTTTTTTTTGTTTCATATTTAACTCCGTCTATCTCTTTTTTTCCTTATTCTATATAATGTCGCATTACAAATTATATGTTACATATCCATAAATATATTCTAACAATAGTGGCATCCAATTTCAGTGATGATGAAAGTGGGTGTATGCGACATATAGGTAGTCATTATTGGAACACTTGCATTTAATTGAACATAGGCATTTGTGTCAGTCGTTTATATTTATTATTATTATCATTATTATTGGTGGTGGTGTGTGAGTTAGCGGTTGCTTTGTACTTTTGAGTAAATTCCATCATCAAGTCAGGTTTTGAATTATTTAACAATGAAAAACGCTCAACAGACGTTTGAGAAAAATTCTTCAAATAGAAATAAATTTAAAAACAAAACAGCGTCACAACTTTCTAGGAAATGAAACTTCTAATAAATTATCGTGAACGATGGGGTATTTAAAAAAGTATTTGATAATTGCTTAAAATACCTTTTAAGATTAAGTGGAAGCTGTCGGAAAACAATTTTTATGAAGAACGACAATTTGCTGATGAGGCACAAATTTCGGAGAAATAACAAGAAAACTACACATCCATACCAAGCTTAGTGTGCAATACCGATATCTACCAAGAAGTAAAGGAGAGTGACCTCGTTTAAAGTCTAACCATTTCTAGGATTAGCGGATATTAAAATGGAAAACTAATATTTTATGTATAATTAATACAAAAACATGTTGCCTTTAAGATAAATATGTATTCAACAATCAACACAAATATTTATAAAATGAAAGGCGATTGAATATTCCTTTTCTCGTTAAAATGTATACCGGAAATAACTGTACATTTATTTGGAAATCACTGACTGAATAATAAATCTCACTATCTTTGCATTCTAACTTAAACTTAGAACTTCTTCTGCTACTAGAATCATCAATGGATTGAAAAATCTACAACAGACGTGAAAAACTGTGACATTCACGTTGATTGTTTATAACGATAATTAAATTCAACAGTTACTTGTTTTTTTCGAATTCCATTGTCGTGTATAGTATGATGAAGTATCTATTATCAGAAAAACAAATGTATTATGGTTAATTTAAAGCAATTTACAGGCGAATAAACAAAGTAAGATAATAACAAAATTGCGAAAAAAATTAATAAATTGTGTATGCAGTCTCCACTCAAGGCTACAGTCATAACACAAATTATCTTATAAATGAACTGAAATTGCAATGCTGAAAATGATAGTTATTAGCCAATACTGAAAGTTCAAGTATGTTACAAAAGTTGACATAAAAGTTTAATGTAACATTCACGTTTTTCCCATTCACCATTCACGTTCCGTTTACATTTGTTCTACACCGAAACCAATCTCATCTCTTTTAATAGTGGTGTAAAAAAAATCAACGGGGACGAGATTAAAATAGATTTGAAACATATTGACATAACCCAACGTTGTTTGACTTTCAACTTTTCAGACGGAATGGGTTATTAGAGTAAAACTCGAGACCAGTAGAAGACCAAATAAAAAATGGAACAAACAGTGGATTCATCATCTAGATAATGGTACCGAAACTAAACATTAGATTTTTCTAAGACATTTTTAATAAGCAGTCAAGAAGCTACCGATGACCATTCTTATGAGTCTGTCAGGTGGACATTTGAGAGAAAGAACATAATTAACTACGCTCGTACTTCTGAAATATATTGTGATTTAAATATATTTACCGCTTATGTAAAGTTCAGGCGTCTTCCGACAGTTGTCGCTCATGATCAGCGCCACGTTGTGAAAAACACGTGTTGGACGCATGGCGTCCATATAGTCAATATGGCGTCGAGACGCACGCGTCTCACACATAATTCAATCATTCAAAATATAACAAAAAAAAACACACACACAAACATAGCAACAATTACTATAACGGTTTTACATTCTGTACTGCATCATTAAAAAAAAATTAATTTTTTTTCGGTTTTAAACTAACTAGATAGAGATAAATAGAGATTTTTTTTATTTAGGATAAATTATTCATCGTGTGCAAAATCCTGTTGCTGGGTGCGACTGAGTCCATTCAGCAATTAATTTGATGGAACATGAGCGAGAAATTTCATGTGGCAATTGGTTCATGTAAAGAAATTAATAATTTCGGTCGGTGGCATTTTGACTCAGCAGGATGTTAATGGCGGCAACACCTAAATTTTAGCTGACATCAGCTTCCACTTGTTATCTATCAAGTTGTTGTTTTTTTGCTGTTGTTGTAGATTTAACAAGGTGAAACTTCAAATTTAAATTGGAACAACAATTCATATAAAAAAGAAAATTGAATTGCGCTAATCGTGCATTGAAATTGTTTTGTGAATTGATAGAAAATGTGTTCTTAAAGGTAAACTACATCGTTTCTAATCAGATAGTGTTTTGTTCATTCCATCTACAATCTAGATGATGATTTTAATCGTGAATTAAATATTCAAAGGAATATATTTAGAGGAGATGGTAGGTAGGTGTCGTGCTCAGAATGAATTTTGTTTATATTTATTGTACGGCTTGTCAGCTTAGGTGGATATTGAAATTTTAAAAATAGCTGCTTATGCAAATGTTACTATATTCATATACGTAAATGCTATGGAGAATCTTTCATTCGTGTTTTTTTTGTTGTTGTTGTTGTTGTTGTTTTCTTTTGAAGAATTCCAAATTCCAACTCCAATTCATTGCAGCAACATTGTAACTTAATAAAAATAACAATTTGGTTAATGCCCTTAATGATCCGATATGATCAGCTACTATAGAATTAACAACCAAATGGTGGACTATCTTTAGATAGTTAGTGTGTAGAAAATTCGAAATTCATGCCAGTAAGATGAATTTAAACATTTGTAAAAAATAAAAACATAAGAATTAATCGAATGCAAAACCAGTTAATGTCCACGCAATTATAAAATAATGGTATAATTACAAAATACTATTATTATTAATACATATTATATTAACTCTAATTATAGCTATGTTTAGTTAATGCTTGTGCCGTTCATGTTCAAAGGTCAAGATCACAATTATATATTCAGTGTTGAGGCCAGTTTTTATAAGCCGCGCCTATCATCTAATTGTCGTTAGATTGAATAAAATGACTACTACTCAGACACAACATTTTATTAACGATTGATTCTATCTGATTGAAAAGCATCCAACGATGACAGTTACCTGTGCGATTAAAACAACCAGTGTTAGAACTTTATGTGAAAAATCAAAAAACAAAGGTCCAGTGGTTCCATCATGCCATTAATATTAAACGTGTCCTCGTCACACACAAGAAACTCAACTTATTTCAATATTTCCTCATTGATGAAACTAAAAAAAAATATTACAAGATCACCAATATTGGAGGAGAAAATCAATCAGTTTTAAGTTGAAAGGATCAAAAACGAGCAACGTGATGGGCTGTAAAAGGTCACTTCAGGGTGGGTCTATAGAGACTTAATTGAACACACCTGAAAACAAAACTAAAAAACATGCATGGTTAATTAAAAAATTGCACTAGAGTAGTGGTAGTTTATTTATATACTGCAGAGACCACCCAATAACACAGATCAACTTAAATTAATATTTAATAATGGGTTATTTTTTAATAAATTAAAAATATATTGAAATTTTTTGTTAATACGAAATGGGGTGGGAATTTTCGATCACAACAACAACAACAACAACAACATAGAAAATTATTTATGAGCATGATTTTATCTTAATCTAATGGGAATTCAACAAAAAAAAATATGATTAACGTCTCTATATGTTACACTTGTATTTTTGTTTTGTTGAAGTCTAAATAAATTTTAATAAACTACACATATATACAACCAAGAATTTTTATCACTTTTATCACAAACATAACAAAAATTGTTGCTTACTAAATATTAAACAAACCCCGATAACAGAGTATTGTTATTTTTTCCATAAAAAAAAATCCCAAACATTGAGCAACATATGGATATCATGGATATAAATATTTATGCTAAATCTTTAAAATGTCAGTATTCAACACACCTTTCTCTAGTTATTAATATGGCTATAATTTGTTAAACAGTAATTTCCGGATATGAGGTTGTCTAATTTTCGTTTTCTTCATCATCATTTAATCATATGGTTTACAATAGCCATCGTATTGACCATAATTGAAAAGTATTGTAAATTTAGAAAGGAGGAAGAAAAAATTATCGACAAATGTTACGACGTAAATTACTATTAATAATTGTCAATATTTATTACAAATGCAATTTATCCGAATTGTCAACAATTTATACAATTCAATATATCTTAAAGTTTTTCAATTGATTTTTCAAATAGATACCGAAGAATCACAGTTGGTTTATGATTACGCTAGGGGCAGGTAATTGATGTCCAAATTAAGATGAAGGAATTTTTCGAAAAGGACTGATGATTATTGTTAGATAAGCAGTGATGTTTCCGTGTTGCACTATAGCAAAATTCAAATGTCAACAGAGAGGTCTTACTGTCACTTTTTTGATTGTACTCCATCTGTTACAGCAGCCCCCAACTTCGTAAAAGATGGGAGTTGTACTGTATCTAAAAGAGTGAGTTACTCTATCGGTCATAAGATTGTTTGATCGTTCTTCAGCATTGAGACGAAAATGCACATTTTCTTCTGAATGAAAATTTTGTAAGCAATTCTATTGTGGTTACATAATTGAAAGATTTTTGATAGTATATCATTAGCGTTTCGAAATTCTTCTACGATAGTGATTTGTTTGATTTTAAGACTGTAAATTTGAACCCATCATCTTCACAGTGAATGTTAAACCATTAATAAGCACTTATAAAGTAATAAATCAAATAAAGGTCGACAGTTGGACCATCTGTGTAAATTTTTGTAAAACGTATTTTCTAGCGATATTAGGAAATGAATCTCCGGCGAATAAAAGAAATAAAATTATTTAAAAAAAAACAAGCTATCTCTATTAATTCGAATTCTTTTAAAGTAATCGCAAAGATTGAAAGTGTCAACTTTAATGTTTCTAAAACAAGTTAAAGGGTCTGTTTTGACATTTTACATTGGTTAATTCAATTTGCTGCATGGTCATTGGTGTTATTAACATAAATGATCAGCATTTGTCTGCATATTAAATCGTAGGATAAAAGATACGAAAATAAGTGCTCAAGTAAAAAATGATCGGTGACACATGAAAGTAAAATGGATATGAGAAGTTTCTCATAACGGACAGGAGTTTTACTGTATTTTAATTACATTAACCATACGATTTTTAATTAAGCATTACTCAAAATTGCTTTGATTATTCTATTATTTTTATGTCTGATAGGAGTGCCAATTAATGCCAATTAAATTGTTTTTACCTGCTACCCGAAAATTTGTTACAGATGGGCCCCCAATTACCGGTCTGCTTTTGTTTGATTTATTATTGCACAATTACTCACTATTGGTTTGGTTCAACACATAAATTTTAAGTCTTATTAACAGGTTGTAAAGATTTTAAGCGTTGTAAAAGTGTAAAAGTCTTGTTATAAAGAACATCTTTATGTTGGCGATATTCAGCTTAAAAATTCGCAGTTATTTTTGGTTTAAAACAAAACGTATATGTTAGAGGAGTCCGATTTCAATTTAATCCCTTTGCGAATTAATTGAATTATTCTCAAAATAATTAATATTAACAGTTTTGTTTGTCTTTATGGAAAATGAAATAGAATTTATGTAATAAGTCTATTGAAATTCAAATAATCAACAGAAATAATTGATAAAGACGAATGTTTAACGAATTTTTGATAATAATATAGAGGTGGGATATAGACGTATTGAAATTTATTTTTAAATATATCACTAGGAAAATTGTAATAAACAGAAACTTGACATTTGATCTCCAACTACTATCAAATATGATTAAACTGTTTCCAATAATTTTGACCAATCAATATTGTTTGGTTTTTATTGTAAATATGTAATTATCTTTAATTATAATTAATTTGTAACTAGATAGACAGTAATTAATCTAAATATCATGATCAGTCGCCAATGTAATTGGGAAAATCTACAATTGCGGCTTTACGCGTCCACATATTTGTTTTTTAATTGGAATAATTTTGAAGATTATCTGCAAATGTGGAAATTTACAGCCCAGAGTGGTTTACCACCCATACAGTCATTACTTACGCACATTCTCAATTACGTTAATTTATTATAACACAAGTCATCATTTTAGGTGGAGTTATTATTAAGTTAAAGGATACTGAAATATAACTACTGAAATATTCAAGCAATTATTGTGTATACAGAAAATTGAAATAGAACCACCGACAGCATCGTAATAATATAGACAGGTGGTGTAAATGTTCTTTTTGTTTTTGGAAATTTATTTATTTCTATTTTTTGTTGTTGTTGTTGTCTGTATATTTATGTTCATAAAGCCACCACAATATTCATCAAGTAAATTATCATCCTCCTCCTTTTAAAGTTGTAATTTATGTTATAATAGCCGCAAAATATAAATCTCTCTAATATCATTTACAATTCACAGACACATTTGTTACTTTTACCTATTATTCGAGGGATTATTTACCCTGACATCGGGACTCGATCCTTGTGAAAAATCGACATACATGAACTATTTATGTTGAAAGAGGAGTACACAAGTCTTCTAAATGTCACGCAATGCATAATAATTGTTTCTTCTATAGAATAACGGAATTGATTAAAAATGTTCTCTTAAACAGCAGCACAGAAAAGAAACCTCACATTTCAAACGAAACTTCAATGCATGTCGCATTCTGGTTTCGTGTTGTAGACCGGTAATAAAGATTAAAAACAACAATAAATTCGTGTCTCTGTCGCAATATACACCAACCCGTTCATTACACAGATTACAATAGACTAAAATTCGAGATAAGGTATACACTTTGGCAATAAGTTTACCGCAAATTCGTCGGTAAAACGTAGTGTTTTTTCCTATTATGTTAATTTATTGTTTAAAACAACAACAACAACAAACAGTTTCGATAGCCAAATCCAATGATTTATCATCATAAAAATAATAAACACACATAAATAAATTGTTCATCGTAAATTATAATATCTGTGTGGAAATTATCGATAATTTGCGCTGGAACATTTTTAGAAAAAATAATGATGCTACTATACCCTTTTCGATAAACATTCATCATTTATACAATTATTATTTATTAGTCATTGTTAGGTAATCCAATGACGCATTAGTGATTGTTTTTTTTTATTAATAAATTTTCCTTTTTAATCATTCGTTCCACCAATTTACAATAATATTGTTGAAATAAAGTCGCAACAGATAGAAGAAGTTTAAAATGTAAACAACGGTATACCTATATTTAATAATGTTTAAATTCGAAATAGCAACAAACATGATTCACACTGATGCCCTTCACATTAAATAAGGTTAAAATGATTAATGGACAAACCGTTGAATTACATTCTACAACAATTAATTGTTTACTAAAGCCAACAACTTGTTGATAAGGAAATCTAAACGACAATAATTATTAATTGATAGTTAGTTGCCCACCTTTCAAAATTCTTACTTTTATAATTAACTGTTCACAAAACTGTAATACATATTAATTTTCGTTTTTTTAATTGACTTAATTGGAGGTAAATTAGAAAAAAATGTGTTAATTTAGCTGAAATTAATGAATTTCTTTTCAACTAAAAAAATATTGAGGATACCTACACATGGAAGTCAATTAATTATGTTAACGATAATAATTTTTTTGCGTTTGCTAATTTGCACAATTATACTTTAGAAAATAACGATTCTTAATGGTGTAATTTAACGAAAGAAAGAAAAAAAACAACAACAACAACAATTAAATTATTGTACGCAGCTGTGCAATATTTTCCAATAATTTGCTAAATGTATAATTTATATGATTAGAAACAAATATAAGTTTGTCCCTAATAATCGGCCAACTTTTTCAATGCTTTGAAAAATTAATAATGGTAAAGTTTGATACTTTTTCCAGTCGAAAATGTGGTTGTTCTTTTGGAACACACGCCCAACAATCTCCATTATTACATATCTAAATAAAGATATAAGTCGATTTCTTTTATAATTTATAGAAATTGATCGTTAGGGTGTGTAGTCTATACATATTTATATCTGGTATGTGTACGGTTGTACGATTGATTTGTTGTTGTTGGTGTTGTTGTTGTTGTGTCTTGATTAGTGGTGCTTGTCGGCAAATCCAAGAGCACGGTATGAAGTTCCTACACTAAAAATCACGTAGGAACTCTATACCTCGCTAGTGGTCTACCATCATTTCTCATTAAATCTCCTCTTGAAGAACAACAACAACACTTTTTCTCCCCATTCCGGCATTTCGTTCCACACAAAAACACAAACTTTCTAAAATTCAACTAACAGCGTTAAACTAATATTAATTCGATATAATTAGTGCACACATAATAAATAATTTAGTCCGTACTATAATTACAAACTGTAATTAGGAAACGGACAAATTCCAATTAATTTCAAGTTTAGTTTAATTGACGTAAAATTCCAATGAAATTGAATACTTTACTACAATTTAACACTTTATAATTTATGTGTAATTATTATGATTAAATCATTGTCTATAATTTTATAGATATCCGTCATATATCATATATGTAGTTAATTAATTTTTATATTTCTACATTTGTTTTTATGAATTGCTCCTGATTTGGCTGCTTCAAATTACTGAAAATTCCATTAAAACTGAACGAAATAGAATTGCAGTCAACATCATAGGTACTGTCAGTTCTGCTCTAATTAGTAACGCAACATTGTTAATTCAATTAAACGACCAATAGTCAATTATTTTCAATTAACCATTACTTACTAATAGTTGCTATGTTATAATTAGTCTTCTGCTTCGTCTTCTATATTAAAGGATTATAGATAGATTATTTCCGGATGCACAATGAATTTATGCAGTTTAATATAAATTTATACTGAATCTAGATTGTTAATCTACAATTATCTGGTGATACAATTACAATAATTTGAATAACTGCTGGTGGTGGTTACTTCGAAATAAGCCATAAATATAATGGTACGTATTATATCTATGTACAATTTATGAATAAAAAGATTAAAGTGAACTAAAAATCACTATAAAATCATGCTCTTGTAAACGTGTGAAAAGACCGCAGGCAGGCAAGCAAATCGGTTAAAGGTTAAAATGAGGGAACAAATTAAATAACATTGTACATATACATATATACAGAACATAACAAAATAGACGCCATCTGTAGTGGGTACTTTCGTATAGTAGATATATGTATATGCATTAATCAACATCATCACTGCATGTGTTTGAAGAATTAAATTACATTTAAAATTTTTAGTTGAAAACCGTTAACAACAAATAAACATATGGCATGTTTGCATCGCCTCTAGACATGTGTATGTATGTATGTGTGTGTATATCTATCCTACATTGTACATTTATGTTTATTGTAAAGACGAAAGATGATAAAAACCGTCAAGATAACATTGTACAGCAATACTATAGACGTATATTTCAAGCACAAGTTTTATCTCTCTATTTACTATCTATATAGTACATGTAAGTCTTGATTTTCAACATAATTTAACTAGGATTATAGGTTCTGAACTGAAAACAGTAGGGTCGAATCTTCAGTATAATGTATGCAACAGGGGAGGGGGGTGTTCTATTCTTGTCAAGTCAGAAAAACTACCAACTATAAAAACATTGATCCTATTCACATTTAAACAATTGTTATAATACTACACCCAATTAAATGTTTAACAAATAACTTGAAGTACAAAGAATGCAGTCTCTGTTTAATTCAGATATAATTGACATTTATTGATATTTAAGAAGAAAAAATTACCGTTATTATTGTTGGTTTGAAAATAACAATCCGTAAAAAATCCCAACATCTAGATGTTGTTTACATTCCAATGGTTTCCTTAACGAATTACAAATTTATTATGGAAAAAATGGTATCCTCCTGCCTGTGTAATGCACTGCATATGGAAGTATATATGTATATGTATACAATGTGTGTAATTGTAAATAGGGGCCATGATGGATGGGTGACGTCATCACATGAGTCGCTAAGCTGTGACGAGGGGAGACATATCGTCAATTAGCTTTGCACTAACCTTGGCCCTCGATCCGTGATATTCCTGCCAGACCACCACCCCCTTGCACCCTCTGATGACATATACATACATACAAAGTTCGATTTGTAAAATTCTCCCTGCAAGTTGCAGAAAGCCGCCCTGCTTAGCAACCATTTTGATTGCGTATTGGCATTAAAACCATAGGAGGCACCCCTTTCAAAACAAAAATTTCCAATAGTATCACCCACAACATTGTATATAACTATATACATGTATACATATATACAGTAGAAATCCATTTTCTGTTGATATATTCAATTGTAAATAAATAGATAACATTTTTTTCTATTATTTTATTTTAGATATTTATTTTTTCCATTTGGAATTCTTTTAGAATCTTCAGTGGTCCTGTCTAGTTTTAAATTTTATTCAACTTTTTTGGTTTCACTACGGCATTGGTGCTTTCATCCATAAAAAAGCTTTACCTCCTACAGCGGAAGGGTTATTGCACTAGTTCAAGGCAACGAGTCTGTGTCTTGTGATAAAATTATCACAAATTTCAACGACACACACACACACACACACACACATATTTAACAAAACAAAATGCAATTACGCGTCATTCAACGAATAATATTTTTTTTTAATTTTCAAAACAATACAAACATACAAAAAAAGATAATTGAGATAAAAATTTAAGAACATTGTTTCTTGCATGTCTCGAAATTCATCAATTACCAGAAAAAAGTACACATTATCAAACGATTTATGGCAAGTTTTCTATGGATCATAATTCAAGTCAGTTCTTATAAATGTACTACACATACAATGCATGTCGTTATAAGAGACGATGACGGCGACGAAATGGACCAAAATTATGATCCAGTCAGACGAAAGCGGTGTCATGGTCCGAGTTTCACGTAGAAACATATCCGACCTAATTGCTCCAACAACCTGTTGGTTGATGGTTTGAGAAAAAAATTACAACTACTACTTAAAAATAAATTTAATCTAAGTATAGAAAAAATGTAAATGAAAAGTGGAAAATATAAAATAATTATTATTTAGGGGCATTTGTGATCATCTGAATGGAGTAGATAGAGATGGATAGATCGATGGGGGAGGGTGATGATGGTGATCAGAATTTCTTGACGTGAAACGAATTTATGATGATCCGGTCACGAGAAACGTGATTGCATTCAACGCTACCTGCGATGCACCGATAAACCAGCTCCCTGTTCCATAATTGGCACCATTAAACTATTAAACCGAACTTATAAAACATTCCCTCTTTCTGCACAATTAATAGGTGCTACCTGTAATTAACGATAATTACACGATGGATGTGTATGTGTGGTACGCAATTTTCCACGCTATACACGATATGAATTTAGGGGTAAAATTGCATAGCATTTATCCTCTACTATGATTAGATCGTTTTAGCCAAATGTATAGAATTTAGAATTTTAGATATTATCATCGGCACATTTATTATTTAAATATTAGGTGATGTTACAACACACCGTTTAACGAATTAAGTTTCACTAATATCTATTTGTCGACACATTTTTTTTTAATATATAAAAATTCTCATGAACATAAAAAAAAGATAAAATCAAATAGATAATTCCGTGTATTAAAATAATAATAAGAAAATGGTAAGAAACTATGTTTTGTAGACGTGTACATATTCGACTGGTAATAAATTATTTGTAAGGTGGAGGGTTCCCAAACAATGTTGGGATGTTTTAGGAACGACTACTTTTGTGTGTGTGTAGTTGTGGCCTTCAACAACAGTAAAAAAAGGTGGAACAAAAAAGAACTAGCCTTAACTGCACAGCATATGTGGCAACGAAGATGAAAGTAAAATAACGTACCGTCTTTCCTTCCTCTCTCAAGACTGCATACCTTTACATAATACCCATTTACATCATCTTAACCCTCTCTTTTAATCCATTGAATACGAAAAGGGTTAAATATGCAAATGTGTCATGCGTGTTTAAGAAAAATAATCTGGTCCCTTCGAAATTCCTGAGAGAGAGTATCTCTTTTAAATAGGGAAACATCAATTTTTTAACACTAGGTACTATAATGTGATATATTTGAAATTTATGATTAGCAGATAACGGACATGGCTTTAATTTAATTGAATTGAAATAATAAAAGATTAAGGCCGCATCTTTTCAAGTTGAAGACGGAAGAAGAAGAAAAGAAAAACGTTTCTTTACCGATCTTATTGACGTAATATAAAGAGCTAATTATATGTTTTTATAATTACGGTAATTAGACAATAGAACCACGACTAAAATTTAGAAAGCCCATTCGTTTTGAATTATTTATGTTTATAATTTAAAACTATATATAATTTCAGTGAGTATCTTGTAAGCACAACAATTATTAGATTTTGAAGAAAAATGTTAGAATTACGTTATTAATGGGTGAAACATAAAAATGCTTTAAGCATTTCGTTTTTAACGATAGTCTAGAGAAATTTATGGGAAACAATAAAATCTCGTCAAGAATTTTAAAGCAATTAGTCACCAATTTGGTTTTTCGTTGAAAATTTTGTACTATTGATAAATATATGAATAAAACATTGGTAATACGCACAAACTAATAATTTTAAACAATAAATCATCGACTCTTTGGTGATTAATTGAGTTTATTTATAATATTTACATATTATTAAAACAGATAATGTGCCACATTTCGAAATATTGACTATTTAGTTAGGAACTGGCACAATTAAAACTCTGTTCACATCGTTACAGCCCTTATATAATAATATTCAAGGTATAATACACGATTATTAGTACAGTTTAGATACGGTTGTTAAATTCATATATAATTAAAGTCACTATGGCATAAACAGATATTTGATGGAATGACTCTAGGGATCGTTGACGACGTTAAAATTCAATTACATGGCACCTTATCGACAACGAACAACTAAACTAAATAGCAATGTCACTAATATGAGATTATCGAACAATGGAAAGCACCTGCCACACATACACTTTTTTTTACCTGAAAATAATTGTCTAAACACAACTGTCCTGGTATTTTTGGTGACACAAAAATATCCGGAAAACAGGATGCGACTGTGTTTCGGTAGTTACCATTGAAAACCCATCATTATTATTAGAAAGTTCCTATATAACTAACGTATTTTCGGCAAATTTAAAAAAAAAACAAACAAAAATATAAAATCAAAATTTCATTAACCAATAATAAATCATAGTAAGAGTTATTCAGTGCTTTATTTGCCAGATGTTGGATTATAATTTGATCTTTTCACCCTTTTCATTTTGAGGGTGATTTGAGAAGCTTACCTGAGTTTTTTATTTTGCTCTCTTTCACGAATCTACACACACACATGACTTATAATTATAAAATCAATTTAGTTAATATTTCGAGATTAAGGAGAGAGAAAAAGATGAAAAATAATGTTCGATGGGGGGTTGGTTTTGTTGGAAAGAACAGAGTAATTTGTTCATTATTGTGCAAGTTAATTAAAATTCCTTCAGTTTGAAATATTGTCGATTAATTAAACCTGGCCAAGTTCAATTCAAGTTCGTTGAGATGCAATTAGTGGGATGTACATTAAAATTAAACAAAAATCTAGTCCTTAATAGAACCGTAACTAAATCGAGATAATTGTTTTCGATTAGGGTTGTTTATCGAGACAAACTGATTACAATAAACAATGATAAAACAAGAAAATAGAAAATGAAAAAGATATATAAAACAACATGCAATGTGTGTAGATCAAGATAAAAGCAAGGTCTTATAGACAGGTCATATTTTCCATCACTTATAACGTTTTTCTAAACGCATCGAACAGCAATCATTGTTTTTTTTTGCTTGTTAACAAACTTGATCTATAATTATGGTTTATCATGGATCATTACAATGACATTGAGACAATTTCTAACGTATTATCATCTCTTAGTTAATGGTAATTTGCTTTATATTGTTGACATAAGACCTATAATTTCGAAGAAAAAAAAATCGTGTATCATTTTGATGTCAAGTTCTATTTGCTTTGCAAATTAGTGTTAGGTATATAATTAATTAAGAGGGTGAGCAACGTAAAAAAAGTTAATTTCGAGGCACGCACATACACAATGCCTTGATAAAAACCAGACGCACACAATATTAAAAAAAAGTGCAGTCTCACAATATCAAGTGTACTACTCTGGGTATATCATATCAACGTCTTTTACAATGACTCAGCCATTTATTACAGTTGCAATAATCTATTACAGCTTTTGTTACCTATCTAGATGTAACACCATATACACGAAAAGGTCGCATAGATGAAACAAGTTAAAAGAGTGCGATAGACAAAATAAAAAGAAAAGGTTCCTCTATCTAAATACCAAACACATCAGAGTATAAAATCTATGAGTATACCTTATGCATATTTTTATGCCCATCGGGAAGAACCGCTCCTGGTATTATCACATCTAACTTGAGACGTTAATAAACCATTACCTGGATAAAAAAAATAAATCTGACTGATTTATAGATTTAACCCGTTTGGCATTATACGACAATATGCATCGATGATTTACTTTAACATTTTAATATTTCGTATTGAAATGCAATAATAGAGAGAAACCCTGTTTCGTGAGAAACATTATTATGTAATGAAATATATGTATACACACACACAGCTGCACATTTTCAACAGTTCTATATTTACATATGATTTTATAAAGAATGATAAACATTTATGAAATTTCAATATTAAATCAATTAGGATTTCGATCTACAATTGAGCTTTCACCAACTTCTGTTGCTACTATTATTTAAGCGGCATTTTCGTTAGAATTCATGCGTTGGTCGTATGTACGCTTTAACAACCAAACAAATGATCAAAGGTTGCCGTTATTGGCCTGGAGATGTGTACATGATAACATTGTAATAAAGCCACGTGTACTCTTCACTTATTTTCGCTTTAAAAATTATTAATTACGATCTGAAAAATAATGGATTGAAGAATCATAATTGATTTCCTTAAAAACATTAATGCTGCTACTTTAAGATTAACATTGAGTACGCGTGCAATCGCAGTAAGATTAGAGAAACATGACGAAACCTTTTTGTTGTTGTTGTTGATGTTGTTATTGGGTGTGTCTGTCTGGGTTTAGGGTTTTCTGAAACGAGACCGCCGTCGGAGTTCCAACAACATTCCTATACCTAGACATACCTAAAAAGAATATGAGATTGGTTGAAGGATCAGGACATACGTTACTATTATAGTCAAACTACCATATAAGAGAGTGGCTTTTTTAGTCTCTTTAACAATAATATAAAGACCTACGACAAAAATCTTATTTTCATTCTATTGAAATTTTAGCTACAGGTACACCATTGATGAACACAATGAACGATTATTGTATTGAATCGGAATCTGTTATAATACTACAGTGCAATTGTGGTTGCCGACGGACAATTGCATTGTTGATGGTGCACTAGAGTGCCGTTTACGGTAAACACGAAGTATAATAAAACCTTTAATAATAATAATAATAGGGAAAAACACGCGTACATTTTTAAAGTGTGGTTTCTAAGTCGCGTATATATTTTTTTATACAAAAAAAAATAAAAATGATAACAAAACCACAAAACCGACTAAATCGTTTGTTTTTTTGTTGCCTTGATTATTATTTAAGTTGGAGATTTTCACTTATAGAAAAAAAAACATAATGGGAAAGTTACTCACAACCTTCTGTCTGTGTTCAATGATGATGATACGTGTGTTGGCCGAGTCACTTTTGTTTCGACTTTTGATGATATCGAGTTCACTTTATATAAAACACCACACACTTTAATTTATGTTGAATGTAAGTATAGTTGGGTCCAAAAACTCACTTAATTCTTTTTTTTATAACATTGACAAAACTGTTGTTTTTTTATTAAGTAATTTATGTGAAAATGATGAATAGTGGCAGACTTCAAACAACAACCACAACAAATTGTGTTTCTTATATATTGAAAACACCATCATTATAAATATTGATGATAAAAAACAATTGCGGATATTAAAAGTAAGCTTTCTTCTAGTTACACGAAGTAGTTTAGTTTAAAGCCAACGAAGCACTACATAAACGTGAAGCTTGCTGGAGAAATCTTGTGTGTTGTTCCTCTACACCACAGCAACTCGCGAGCTTGCGTGATGGCAACACAAGAAAATAGTGGGGATAAGATGTCTCGCCGGAGGGGAACTGCATCTGGAAAGAAAAAGGAATTGACTTTAAAAAAAAAACAAAAAAAATGTTGGAAAAACAATCATTTATTAAGTATATATATATATATATATATATATATATAGATAATAATTTTGCTATCTGTAAATATCAGTAGATCATACTCTAATCAAATCGATTTGATCAGCTGTTATCAATATTGACTTATAATTACCATTAAGTTAAATTGCTAAATTGAATGATTACTGTCACTTTTTTGATAATTATGACAATACGAAAACAATTATAAACACACCAAATGTGATATTAACGTTCTTACTATATCTAAGAATTTTATAAGTTTGTGTCGTTTATTTAAAAGTGTTTCATTTCAACATTGTGGTAATGTTTTTGGTTATTTGGTGAAATTCCATCACGTTTACAAATTATTTAAATAAATATTTACAAAAATTGCGGATATGCAAATACGAACGAAACCGTGCAACGTGCATAGATAACAGGTGTACCACTGTAGTAACACAAACTTTAATTACCTCCTCATTGAGTCCTATGTAGCATCACACTAATCACAATTATATAAACTGTTTGTTGTTCTATTGTGATTGATTTAAAGAAGAGGGAAAAAAACAACGTTTCTCATTTAACGTTCAATTACCGATTCGTTCGCGACTGTTCATACTATACTGGTGCAAGAATTGTGGCAAGTGCAACGTATCCCTCCACCGCGACGCTTCCAACTTCCGGCATGCGCACCCACCGCTCCGCCCCGACGCACTTACACATGAAAAAACTATAGTAGAAGTATATAATGTGCTCAGTACACATTTTTCTGAAACTCCGCCTCAATACGGGATCCACTGAAAAAATTGGCGATTCTTCTATAACCACGCCTATCGTTAGATACAATAGATACAAGAGGGGTAATGTTTGGGGAAAAAGTAGGGACATGGTGAAGTTGGGTGAAGTTTGAAAAGTATACAACGCCATCGTGCGTTGAGTAGCGGTATTTTACCAACAAAAAACATATTCATCTCTTTCAAGGATTTGGAATGGTTCAGATCTTGGATAAAGGACGAAATTGGGCACCTGACACAAACCACCCTTCAAAACAGTTGGCAAGCAGGTGCTGACATCTAAAAGGGTAGTTGTAAATTTTATTTCCCACACACCGAATATAAATAGCCAATTTTAATATTCAAACAACAAATTCAATAACAATTATAAGTAATTAAATTTTTTGTATACTTATGGACTGTCCAACTGGTGGCACGCGGGCCACATCCGGTCGGCCAACGAAACACATTTTTTGTTCCCATTTATTTTCCATTTATAGATTAGGCGGTTAATTATTATAAACGAAAGATATAAATAGCACTATTATGAATTGGCTCAGGCAACGATATTTGCAACGTAACTATAATTATTTTTTTTGAAAAATTAAGACTGTTTTATCTCTAATTTCCATAATATGTTGACAGGTTCTTTAATAGGATAATAATTCGATGTTTTTGTGTTTTTTTTTGTTTCATTATATTGTTTAGTAGGTAAAATTGGTTTCAGCCTAGCCGATTTAATTTGATTTAACTTGATGATATTATCGATAGTGTTGTTTTTAATATAAAGATGAATCAAAACAATTTAAACTCATTTAAAATTGACGTGTCTCTCTAAAGAATGACACTATTAAACAACATCATCAACAACAACAAAACAAGTACGAATTGCCTCATTTACATTTTATTTGATACAATTTGGTTCAATTAATGTTAAACCTCGTCGAAGGTCTGATATATAGAACCAACTTGTGTGACAGCTAAAGCCAGTGGATTAAACCACCGCCTTCGACTGAATGAATTCGTAATTTGCATATTTAGTGAACTTGACTCGCAGTCTTGATAATGGCATTTTATTTAGATGTTGCAAATTAGAATAACAACAACAGATACCTATTTTATATCAAAAAATCAAAATTTATAGTTACTTTGATAAATTAAACAGATCACTAAAGTCTCTCCTGACTGATATTTAGAACTACAATTAATTTGAAGTATTATCTACCTAAAATTACCAGTAGTTCCCTGTTTATGCACAAATGTCTTCCACTAAAACAAAAATGATTCATTGAAATGTATGTGATTTTTTAAGTATGACAGGTTCTTAATATCCCTCTCATTTGTAAAGGAAAGAACGCGACCTTCTGGTTGAAATTTGTCTCCAGTAGGATGCATATGAAAAGTAAAAAAAGATGCCAGCAAGGATTTTGTGGAAGAGTAACATTAACTTGATGTTTCGAAAATGTCCATTTCGTCAAAACATTATAATCTTATAAATTTATGGCCCTATAGAAGTTTGTATTTGGCTGTACAAATGAAAAGTTGAAGACCTGCTGGTTTAGATTAACCGTACATTCTTTCAGTTATGTATGGACTTATAGATTTATGTCCATTTCAACTTATCGGAATTTTGTTGAAATAAAAATTATTCTGTTGACAACATCCAATAAATTTTGATGACCTGAAATTTTTTTTTATCCAGTTTTATGTGTATTTATTTTTATATAAAAAGCAATTAAATATAAACAATCACATAAGCAATTATTTTAAATTGGAAATATTATTCAATAGGTTATTCAATCATTTTTAATAGTTAGATTGAATTGCTGATCTACAAACGGTACGATAGTCGAACTGTACCACCATGAGATGTACAAGTATTTTGTTTGAAAATTACCCAGTAATGGAAGACTGTTACAGTTCACTACATATCGTGGGTAGCAATATTTGTTTCTAAGAAAAGTAGTTTTTGTTTGGAAGGATTTTTGTCTATTTTACAGACAAACTTAAAACAAACAGAGAAATAATATCGAACATTATAAAAGTGTCGCAAGTGTCCTCAATAGTTTCTATATTCGACAGGCGTTATGAATATTTGATTAGTTTAATTAATTTGTCCAATATGAATAATTAAATGACTTGTCTTTGTCAGTATTAGTGTGTTTATATTTCAATATTATGACACTAAAAACTAGCCGCTATAGTATTTCCAGTAGGTGGAGATTTATTAGATGTTTTGCAAAAACTCTCATTATAATCTATCTTGTTTCTTCTAATAAACAATCAACAATATTTTTGATGGCATTATCGATAAGCGAATATAATTAAAAACAGCATAGAATATCATAGATATCCATACGTATAAAAATAATAATAATAATAATAATAATTTCCGCTTAGACAATTTTAACCTTTACTAAATCACCATGTCATTTTGAATATTTTATAATAAATTCTTCTATCTAGCAGTATAATTTTATATATTCACATGACTATTAACATGATTAGTACGTTATTATTACCGATTTTTATCATCTTGATTGTATCAAAAGCAACAAAGTCCTATTCATTATAAAAAAAAGCGTTAACTGACTATCAATTAATCGACGACAAGTAGAAATTTAATTTGTGTAATTGGAGAACATTTTTGGATACTAGTCCAAATGGCGTTAATGTAGAAATATCATCGATCCGTTAGATATTCCATACGACCGATCCAAATCGGAAAAGAATTAATTTATATGCAAAAATTGTCGTTGTGGATGTAATTAATGGGCCGTTTTAACCAGCCACTCTTCATTAATTGTTTGTATGTCCATATAAAAATAGCACAATCGCCTTAAATGTCTCGGCTGTCAATACGTGAATAGTTGTGTGTTTTTGTAGAAAACTAATAAAATAAAAGTTAAAGACGGAAATTGATAATACGTGATGAATAATTTTCCAAACTTCTCCAGAATTATTTATCTATACATTAAAATGGATAATATTTTAATTATTGTTGACGAAATTGTATTTGCATAGATATCAAAGCTGCGTCACTTTACCGTAAAACTTCTAGAATAATTGTTGCCGAATTTGTGTGGGAAAACCAATGAATCACTGCTAATTTTAATTAATAGAAGGAAACAAATTTAGAAATTCTCACCTTTTCGACAAATCAACCAACAATATAGAGTCGAACAACATTTTATATGAAACACCCAACAATCCGGAGAGTCTTTACTCACAAGTTTTCTTGTGTCGACTAAACAGCTAAAAGTTGTTGTAAAACTGAAAAAATGTATGCAACATCGACCTATCTAGCTTGCTAGCCTTGTAGGACGTAATTTTGTTGTTGTTTTTTCCTCTTCTTCTTCTCTATTGTCAACAGTGTTGTCGTTCAGTCCAACACCGTTCTTCAGGAGTAGATATTTTAAATAAATAAATCTTAATGTGCTGATAGTTTGAAATTTTTTTATGTCGTGTCTAGACTACAGAATCGAACTAGTATCAAGTCAATGGAATCATTAAACAAACTCTCAACTTGATTCTTTTAAATAAATACCAAAAACAAAAACGCAAGAATATCATAAATGTAGGTGTATTTTATTTGGTGTGTTTGCGGAATGAGTTGTTTTCTTTTTCATAAAATAAAATGAGTATTATTACAGCACATTTCAATGACAGGTGCAAATAACTGGCAATAATAAGCTGAAAACGGTTATTTCTATGTTAGAAAGGAAGACGATTTTTTATTGGTAATAATAACAGATCAATATTAAAATTCACTCTAATATAAAACAAATAATAATTGACAGATAATCTAGATTTTCAATAGCTTTATCATCGACCAAATATGGTAAGCTGTGGGTAAGTTATTTGATTGACAATTAGAGAAAATTATATTGTCAGATCACTGTTAACCAATTTGTCGTTATTGAACATCTACAAAGTGTAAACATTTCACTTGTGAAAAAATATTTCAGCGCCTGTTAATGTTTGCCAAACTGTCATGTTCAGATCGGCTAATATTAATCTAATCTGTATTTTAAATGTTAATATTCATGTTTTACTAATATAGATTATACGATGAAATTTTGAATAACATTTTCGATATGTTCTTAAATATTCTTATTATTATTGTTGTTGGGCAATTCAAATTAATGTAATCGCATTAATTCTGAACCAACTGCGCTATACATTACGTACAGATGTTAAAAATCTATTAAAAATGGGGAAAGAAAAGCTTCACGGTCCCTCAAATATTAGATCAAAATATAATAAATGATGATCAAGAAAATTTCTTTTTTCCATCTATTCCATCTACCATAACCCTTTTGGTATTAACAACAGTGGAAACGAAACAATCACTTCGTTTTGTTTATTACAACATGTGGGCAACATAATGTTACCAAGATATCACAAAAGGGTAGTCAGGTGGGTCGTGGGTTGGCACTGTAGGTGGTACTCAATGGGATGTCTTCAATTCAATCTATTTTATTTTATGTGTATTCTTATATATATATGTTTGGGGATATTTCTGCATATCGCTGTCATTCTCTATCTTTTACATTATGTAAATTGTAAATTTCCAAACTGGCACCTGTTGGGTGCTATTAGATAATAGGTAATTCCTTTGATTTCTCTCACACAATGAAATAGTTAATTGAAAAAGGAATAACACCTCAAATTAAACTGATCTCAACGTAACCGCAACTAGTGAGTGAAAACGGATAAACGAATCACACTATTGAGTAAATAAATAACAAATAATGATTTTTTTCGAATAATCTACAACGAATATTTCGAGAGTTACTCGCAAGTACTTTACTTGGGCCGGAGATTTTCAGTACTTTCTAGAGGCGATTAGATTGATTACATTCATTCGTTCTTATAGTCATTGTTCGTTATTTGCCATTGATCATTTTGAATCTATTGACAGTTATTATGAAGTTAGCATCGGTGCTGACGTTGGAAACTACGTGATTACTAAACATCACCTGTTAGTCATCATGAGTCATGACATATTCATTTTTAGTATCAAAGTGAATATTTGCAACATAATGTACAATCGAGTTAACTTTTCGCAGTTGATTAGCAACGATGCACAATGAGATTCTTTGTCGGATGATGACAAGATTGTAATTCATGCAAACGAATTTAACAAGATAATAATCGCATAGAAAAACGCGTGATTTTGTTAAAACGATTGCAATATCTAATAATCTCTACTAAATTTGGGTCTCGTTATCAATTATTTTCAACGTCTCACTATGTGAAATACGTATTTATCTGTTGGAAAATGTTGTAAAAATTCAATTCAAGATTGGTTATAACGCTCTTCTCATTTAGGAAAAAAAGGCACCAACATAAAGACAATGGTAGCGTTTTGTTGCCTAAATTTATTACAGGAACATTAACAGTTAAACTGATCCAAGTCTAATTAGTGTGTATTAGCTTCTGACTATAATAAATAACCACCTTACTTAATTAATAAAAACCGTCAATCCAACGAATTTATTCATTATTATATATATTTTTTTTCAAATGGCTGCAGGTAGTCTTAATAATGAATAATAAAATTTGTAACGTTATCTTTGAATTCTATTATCTGTTATCTTATGTGATCAATTTGATGGTAATTTGGCAACCATTTCGGGCATGTTTTTAATTAATTAAAAGAAAAAAAAGTTGAGTCAATATATAGAAGCATTGAATAATAGTTCGGAAATTGATTGTTAGCCTTCAACAATGACTAATATTGCCTGTCGTCAAAAGAAAAAGATTAATCAAGATATAAGACTTCATTTGCATACAATTTTCGTATCTACAGCGCCTAGTTTACAGTTGTTAAATCAAATGTAATCCGCTAAAACATGCTTCACCTCATAAAAATGAACATTCTCTGAAGAAGTGCAATTATTTTTCGAATAAAATGAAACGGTAACATTAATATTTTGGCAATAACAAAATCTAAACTATTCGGCGGCATTAATTGAGTTTGGAAAAAAAATTATTAATAAATAAATAATTCCGAATAGTTGTCTGCTAAATATGAGAAACAGCATGAATAGAATATTCGCGTTCGTTTTAATTTAAAATTATTTAATAATAAATTTGGGATTATTGAAAATGCACACACACCATTGTCAGATAATTAATTTTTTATCTTAGAATTATTCGCGATTTTTGAATTATTCTCACATCAGTTTCTTTTTTGTTTAATTTTTGATTTAAATTTCCAGTATTAGCAGATATCCTCATTCGAGAATGTTTTCGAAAAGACACAAAACCAAACCTGTAGAATTGATAATGAACAGAAAAGCATAATTAATTACAATGATTATTATAGTATGAGTCGCGCTTTTTCTAAAGGCCACTCTCTACATAGCGAAATAAATAGAAATTTACTAAAATAACGATCGAAAAGAAATTATTTGAAGCGTTCTAATTTTGGTGAGTTTACCGGATGTCCTATCCTAGGACATTATTCAACACATTCATAAAGACAACTGCATCTAATGTTGAAAAAGCCCACATGATGGGCAATTTTTTATTGTTATTTGTCGGCATTTTGTCATCATGTTGAGAAATAATTGCAACTGCTTTGTTTCCTTTATAATTTTCTTTTACGACTGTGTTGTATTGAAGAATTAATTAAGCTACAAGGTAGTTTCTTCGTAGTTAGCTATAAATTTTAAAATTCTAAAGTTAAATTGCTTGTTTTTTTTTTGTGTGAATGCGACATTTTAAATCATGAACGTATTTAATATTAGAATAATATAAAATTTAGTGTCAAATTGTTGAAATTTATAATCTGGGAATTGATTCTCTAATATTCCAACATTTCTATAACTAACGATAATTGTTACGTCTACTGTCCTACAATATTCAGTTGGGCTTTTTTTCTTCTATCAAAAAAGTCTCCAGTGTAGGTATTTTAATTAAAACCAGATCTGCTATCAATAATTTAATCTGTTCTGTTACAATGTGCCTACAATCTAGAGATTTTGAAAATTACAGGTGTATTTTTGGTTTTTAAATTAAAAAATTCTTTTGGTATTTATGTTATTTACGTTGTTACATTTATTGCATAAGTCCACATCGTTTACCTTCATTCCACAAGCGGGAGGTCAAATTAATTTGAAATAGACCGCGTTAATGTTGCAGTATAACAATGTGTGTGTATGTATCTATCTACCTGTTGAACGAGGCCACATACACATGTCCAAACTGGTCTGTATAATAATGAACTTGACAAAAATTTATATCAGATTGTTGTTTTGTTTAATTCTCTCTCTGTTACTGTCATACGTTTGTACACATAAACGCAGATAGTTTAGGATCTACTGGGAATATTGCTATGTACAAATGTGTAGGCATTTGAATTGAACATAAAATTGCGTTATTACTGCCAACCGTTTTCGAGTAGGTGTATTTTACAGGCCATAAGCATTGTATGTATGTTGAGTTGGAATGCGTGCGCGTATTGCATTTGTCAAAAGGATTAGTATCGCAGACACGTAAAGCATCAGGTAAGCGACAAGAGAGCTCACCACTGTGAAGCGACTGCCATTCTTTTATCTAAATATTTTTTCAACTTTTATTTAATCATATTTCACAGCTATACTGCTGTTTGATGATAATTTTGTACAAATTGGAAGTTTTGATGCCAATTCCAGCAACTGAGATCTTTCACATGTTGCTGTTAATGGTACGTGGCGCTTTTGTACGTGAATAGACATTGCTTTTGCGGCGCAACACTAAACACTACATTTATTCATTCGATGTTGTTATTGCATGAGAGGCATGCATCAAGCTTAGACAATCGTAAATCCTCCATGGATTTCAAAAGCTTAAAAGAACAACGTCGTTGTTCTCGTGGATAGGAACGCTATAAACCGCTTCGGTACAATATCCATATTTTGATAGTTATTCAAAAGAATAATTCTTTGTTACTACTTTAACAATTGACTTGTTCGCCTTTTTTTTAAATAAAAAACAGATTTCACGCAATAGTATTCAAACTAATTTAAAATTTAACCTTTGTTTTGTTTTGAAATTCTGAATTATAATGTGCAGAGATAAGAACATTTAATTGTTTAAAATTATGTTCTGTTGATTTATTTTAAAAAATTTTACAGCTTTTTTACGAGTTCTTATAGATATGCCTACATGGAAAAAAAAGAACAGGTTATCAAATGTGACCAAAAAGGCAGAATGTGTTACACTATCTATCTATCTATCTATCTATCTGCTAATCAAGTATAATTTATATGAAGAAATAGCATTAATTTGTCATTTCTTTATAACTTTTATTTATCTAATATTTTAGTGTATCTAATGTTAGTTATGATTCTCATCATTTAACTAAAATCCAGCTTTTATTGTCTTGAAACTGATCTGTATTCGTTGCCATCATTCAACGTCTTCCTGTAGATATGCGGAGCCGACGAACGCACACAGCCTTTTAAAAACAAAACAAAACTACCAAGTCAAAGAAGGCAAGTCTAACAATGAGTATTTTTTGGGAAATCTACTGATTTCTGTTTGAATCGACCGACTTTCTAATACATGCACATGCACATGCACATGTTTACAAAATCTTAGATGATCTAATTATCCAATAACGAGCGAAATTTTTGGCAACGAAATGTGTGGGACATTTGTCAACATGCAAACTAGATTTTCAGCTTGGGCGCAACTATTTAGATGCTGATGTCATTGGTGCAGTTTTGACCTGAAGGTGGGTCCCGGAAACCCAGATTTCAAACATAATTTCTAGTTATAGTTACTAAAAGAAGAGAGAGAATCACTTAACCTGATGAATTTTTTTTTGAAACCACACGGCGGAGTGACATTAGTTTTTAAAATTTTAAATCGCAACTTTTTGGCAAACATTGATAAAATTGTAATTCATTGTTAAACTTTTCTATTGCTCAACAATTGAAAAATTTCTTTAATAACTTTCACACAAACACTTATCTTGTTGTTATAACAGAAAGCAGCAACGTTATTGGTAATTATCCGTTATTTTCACAATTACTTTATTACGATAATACATCGATTTCCAATTTGTTTATTCTCTAGTTGTGTGGGAAGATGTTTTACGTAAAAATTTTACTGTATATGTAGTAATTTTATGATGTTCAAATTGTATTTTATTACAACTGATAAAATAAGAGAAAACATAGGAAACCTGTTTCTTTTAACATCATTAATCGCTGGTTGTTTATAAATTGAAATAAAATTACCCGTATCACCATCGTTTACCATCAATGTAGCTTGTTTTGTCTTGATACAAGAAAATGTCGGCATTAACTTTATAGTGGTATAGTTTTGATCAAACATCATTTAACAGTTTGTTAACGGTATTATTAAATATGTTGCATAGATATCTGGTTCCATAGAAATTCTCAAAGGAATCATTTGGTTGCATTCGAGACCACCTTAGAGCTATAATTACGATTATTTTGTGTCTTTTAGCATATGATTTTATAATATCATCCATCAAGATTCCAACGATTTATTATTCAAATGTTATAGCTACTGTAATACATATTTTATGGTACCTATGTCTAATTATGTCCAATAAATTATTGCATCGTATTTGTTTCATATAGTCTCTTTCTCGCCCTTTTCGTGTTACTATAAATATATTCCATTATGTACAATAATAATCACTCTACTTAATATGTAAATTGTTTATTAATCAAACCGAAACGATGCTTCTACCATATTAATTTTTTCTAACCTACTCTTATTATAACTACAATTTGAAGTTGTTTGATAGATATTTTCTGTTTTCCACCTGTTTGTAACTCGAACCAAGCGAGAAAAAAATCATAAACAACTCCGTCAACACGATACATTCAATTATCCTTAGATGTTGTAAGATGTAATAAATTTAATATTTAAAATATAAAATGAATAGAAAACGTTTTTATGATATCCTGAAATCGTTAAAATAGAAAGGTTACCACACATGTACATATATCTTTTCTCTCCTAGCCTCAATCTAACTTACCGTTTATTTACAAGAGTTTCACTATCCGACAAAAAAAAACCATGAAAACGCAAAACAAATTCTAAACAAACAGCCAGTTTAAACTAGACACATGCAGAGGTGTGTGTACATGTCCAATATAACATAAAGTACGCCCATCATCTTTGCATAATTGTCAATAAACAAGAATTACATCAGTAATTAAATTTACATTGAATTTAATCAAATTGATGTGTATAATTTTTATTCATTAATAATTGCAATAATTAGTCGTCAAGGCTGTTTGCTCCTTTCTTTTTGTTTAAAAGAACAAATAATTCGTTTATCGCACAATCACGTGCTACAAATTTACTCTTGTAGACTTCACTTGAATTGACCGATTCTAAAATTATTGTATTTTTCAATGATTATCGCCTCTACATTTGTGTGTGTGTGTGTTTTTTTCTTCTCTAAGACAATTTTTGAAGGTATAATCTTCAAATTTTCGACACACCTCCGATCGAGTTTCCTTCAAGCTTCTACATATTATAATATTCATAAGCGATAGTTATTTTAAAATTATAGTGGCAACAGTTTAGTTCAGTTGTGAAAACATAAATATTCATTCGTACGATTTGCTAAAATTATCGGATAACAAAAAAAACAATTTCTAATATATTCAACGGTTGTCAAAAAAACACACACACACACACACACACACTTAATGATTTGCACTAACTAACAATAAATTTGATTTTTAATTAAAAATAAAGAGGACAAAAAAATAACGATTGTCTGTAAGGTATACGTATATAATAGTGGTGAGAAATTAATCATTCAGGATGATGCCTTATTAGTTATTCAAAAAACAATAATAACGGTTGAAGAAGCTGTAATCCCAATTATTGATGAAAATTATACCTTCTATAAATTAATTTTATGATAATACATAAACTGTTGGGAATTATTATTATATTTTTTTTAATTCATTTTATCTTAAGATACAAACAGTAATTCTGGGCGTGTATTGAATGTTACAGACAGTAGCTATGATTGGACAATAGCAATACTGTTTATCTTACAATATATAAATAATAACTTTATTCATTTTATGCAGATTGAAATGTTTATAAATAAGGCATTCAGATTGTTGATAATTTATTCTGTTTATCAAGATTACGTACAATGATCGGGATTCAAATTGATTTAGCAAGAAATTGTCTGGGAGATTCTTATGGCGAAGTATCATTATAACACAATTTTGCTTACAGTTATTTCATTTGCACAAGCACAACAGTACTTAAGTCTATTTTACAATAAATGATAATATCCGATTTTGGATGCCTTGTGAGGCCCGAGGCGGCCGTCTCCATCGCCTATGTGTAAAACTTCAAGTAAAGTTATTGCTATAATTATTCGTAAACTTCTTTATTTGACCATCAAAGTTGTCCAACCATGTTTGTCCAGTGACTTTGCAAATAGAGTGGACTTCACAACGTAAGTACTTATAATCAAATTTTGTAGTCAAACAAATTTGATGGTGGGTGGAGGCAGAATGGTACTTTGCCATTTATATTTGGCATTGGTACTGATTATAATCATTCGAATTTTACTGCAAAATTACTTAACTGTAGTCAAAGTTGTTCTACCGCTAAGTTGAAGTACTTAATGATAATTGCTTATAGCAGACTTTTATTTTTTAAATTAGAAAATTGATGTTGGTTTGCAATTCTCAATCATCTTAAGTTTGATTAATAGCATCCCTTTGATCTCACGATTTGCTATATATAATATGATGATGAATAGATTTATCTAAACGGAAAGAACTGGACATGAATCCATTTTTGTATGGTTTTTCATAAGCAACGGTTAAAATATTCTGAAAGCATCCTGTATGCTCTTCCTATATAAATTTAGATTTGGAATAATAATGAGAGCCAGCCATTCAGTGTCGCATCAATAAAGTCATCGTCAAGTTGACATTTCACGATATCGTTAACAAATCAAAGGTCATCTGCGCTATATGCGTTCGTGACCAGGTGATAAATGCAATGTGTGTGTGTGTTTGTGTGTGTGTGTGTAGGGGAGCAGCCCACAATTGTTAATATGTTATGCCCCAGCCCTCTGACCTCGATACATCTAAACATTAAAATAATTAGCCAACATCAAAAAGACTTTTTAAATCCAACATCAGAACAAACAAAACAATCTTAGATAGGAATATAAAAGAAACATGCAATAGTTATTTAATAAAATTACTGCAAGTGGGTGGATAATAATGAACTTTTCTTTTTATCTTACATGTATCATAAATTGTTGTTTTTCTTGTTATTAAATCTAAGTTTGTTCGTTGAAAATGTGTATAAAATTTTGGTTAGTAATTTAGTATTTGTTATTTCTGCAAAATATGTTTGTGTTTGCGGATTATAGTTTCCAATCATGCATAGAATAATTTATTTTAAAATGCAATGTACACACCTTTATTAATTAATTAAAACGCAGAGATCCCCGTGAGAGTATTGTAGAAATTCACTATGGCATAAATTGATGTTTATATTGTGAAATGATTAAAATTAACGGTCTTTCCTCGATTGTACGAGCAATTGAAACATTACCATATAAAGCAGCGTTTGATTATCTTAAGGGTGTAATCGGATTGTATATTCAGGCAAAGATAAATTATTACATTGATTATGATTAAAATCGCCACTTATTCATTGTTCATTTCCAACAAATTCTTTATGTTGACCACCATGACCGAATAAATCGTGTTCAGCTTAATTACAATCGTGGTATATGATTTATGTTTGTTTCATTGTTTATTGCATGTATTTTTTCCGAAAACAAAAAACAGTACAACAGACATCAAACAAATTTATAAAATATATCTATTCGATATAGGTTGAGATTTTGATATAGATCACAATTATTATGCCTATTTAGGATGGCGCCAGACGTTGCTGCCACAAATTATTAACGTTCAGTTAAAGAATACAACGAGAATTCATCGTAATAAATGTTGGTGCAATATTATGGCTTAATGGCCTACATATGAACATCTTTCATTTGCCTGAAGCCGCCTCTGGTTACTTGCCAAATCGAAAATAACTACTTGAAATGAGGGGGTGATATATCGCGTTTAGAATTAGAACAGCCACAACGACGATCTTTATTTTATTTGATGTAAAATAGATATAAAACAGATTCGCAATTTTATCATCAGATGACACATGGAAAACTACGTTTTGTTATTGTATGATTGTTTGAACTTCAATTAAGATGATTCCGTAAGTGTGTGTGTGAGAATACCAACTTTTATTTTAATACACCCATATGAATTTTATAAGCTGTTTATTTCTAATGAATACGGTTGTTAATTAAGAAAACTTGAATACTCGACATAAATCGTTTAGGTTTTATGGAAATATCAGCGTCCACCAGCCAAGCATGTCTAGTTCATATAGGTTGGCATAACTCCCATGCTGCAGTTGTATTCTTTTTCCACAATATCAATGTTCTACTGAATCTATTTGTCAAATTTAAAAATGATAAACCAAACTGGATAAGCAACGAAACTATAAACTGTAAAAGATCATATCTAACAGAATTTTCCTTTTGATAAGTTGTATATGCAACGTACTGTCCTAATCTAACATGATGACAGTTCACTTTTTATTGTAAAATAGTAGGCACACATTGAAATTATTCAAATTTTAATGATAAAATGCTCATAAATAATTACTCACAAACATAATTCAAGCGCATACGCAAATTACGCACCATGTAGCTTCACATTAAGGGATAAAATCGAAATTTTAATATACAGAAGAACACCAACTGCACTGTAGATTAGAGACTGTGTGTTAGATCTCATCGATAAGTAGATTACATCAAAATGTATGAGCTGTAAAAGGAACAATGAACCTCTATGAAACGTCTATTAATTTTGTTTTGTTTTTATAATAATTTATAAACACAATTTGAGTGCGGCAGCACCCACTATTTCGTTGAAAACGATAAAATGTTCGTAATTTCCTAAAACTAAAAAAAAATTTATAAAATCACCGGATGAAATTGGAAATTCTGTACGGATTGAGTTATCAAACAATTGAAAGCCCGAAGCTAGATTTAACATTTCCATTGAATTATCATTATATGATAATGTGAGTTTAAGCAATATTATAAAATTTGTATAAGTAGATACAGTGTAAATTGTCTCTGTATTTATTGAATGATAATGATTTCCTGGCTGCAGAAATAGTGTGTTCAGGTATTTAGTTGATATTAATTCATAAATAACTGTATTTCATGTCTCCATTATCAATCTAATCACAGTTGATTAACATGATTGACATAACATGCGCACGTATTAATTTTATTAAAAAATTACACGTATTTATGGTGATTAGTATTGATAGATTTATCTATTACGATTTGTTCTATTGCAAAAGATGAATAACATTTGGTATAGATACTTTTAGATGGAGCTTGTTTTTATTCTGACTACTAGCGGTGCGATTCAATAAAATATTGTTCAATATTTAAAAGCAATCCAGAGATGTACGCGTTTAGACTAAAGTAATCGAAATGTTCCATTTGAGATAACAGGATAAAAGTCTTGGAAGACGTGTAATACTGTAGTAGGAACCAACAAGCATGGAAATCCTGGGGCCCGATGAATGCCTATTGTGATGTGGCAGGTAAAGAGATAAGTCGATTGAAATTACCTACTAAATCAAAGACTCTCGGTATAACGTTCACATGTTATTAGATAGAATGGCAATTGCTTTATATACCCCATAAAAAAAACAGACAACAAACATTGTAATATGGCCATATTTTTCCGAATAAATCGAACTAATTTGGACACAATTGAATTCATTCAAACTGTTGTCAATTGTATGAATTGAAGGATTTTAAAAGAAGAAAATCCGATATAGTGCACACACTGCTTGCTTCGCACTTTGCCTCGGTGGAGCGATGAACCCTTATTTCTAATAGTACTAAAACAAGATGAAATCCGAATAGTAATTAGTGAGGTAGAATCCCATTTGTTATTTAATCCCCAACAATTATTCGCAATAATGTTTTATGCCAATTACAAAAAATGCGTCCTTGTTATGTTAGAATATAGAGATTTATGACGCTTATCAGTTCTGATTTTCTTTTAACACGTGCGTATTTTCTAGATAGGTGTGTAGGCTTGATTATGGTTAATTAAATTAAACACCCACGAATCATATTATTATCATTATAATTCAAATTGTCTTGAAATAACGACCTTATATTGGTACCCACACATAAATTGCCGTAATTAGACATATCAAAGAAATTTAACTAAATCCATAATCCATATTTATGATAGTATGTAGTAATATTAGTGCTACTATAAACAACTATCGAACAATTTAAACAAATTGCTGCCGACTTGGTAATTTTGAGTGTTACAAAACTTGTACGATAAAATATTACTGCATTCCATTCAAACAAAAGGAAAGTTAAAGTTAATCAAATAAAGTATTATATACAATCACAATCTATCTCCTTCTACAATATTATAATTATCGATGTGAAAAATTTAATGATGTATAACAAATTTTTATTGTTAACACTAGGATATTGTTGATACAATAAATAAATAATTATTAGCTACCGAGTGCATTCTTGTTTGTTATTTCTACTTGAAGCTTATCAAGGACAAAATGGATATTTAATGTTAATTATAGAATACAGAATGGATAAAGTTATAAGGAATAGGTGGGGCGACTATTACACAATTTGTTGTAAAAGCGGTCTCCATCAAATTGTTGTAATTACATTTTGTTGCGTATCTAAAGACCTATCATTGTTGAACAACTATAACATATATAAAATGTTGAATTAGCCACTGGTACCAACACATGGCCGTTCATCTGATTTTACTATCAAAATCCATTTTTTTTCCGATCATTTCTCATTTACATATAGATGATGATCATCATCATTGTTTTGAAATTGTAATATATTTTTAATGAACATCTCACACAAACGACTTCTATTCCCAAGCAGTAATTAAAACCTAATTTTGATACTTCCAATTCTTTTAACACGTAAACGTGTTCTAATCGATTTATAATTACTTACAACACAATATTGTTGATAAGGTTAACATTATTTTTTATATGTAATGGCTTAATAAAGTCACAACAAGTCGAATTTTGGGTATTCAAATCATATTAGTGGAGAAATACTTTGAGTGGTCTCATTAAGTGAGTCGAAAATCAGACTTAGAACGCTCTAATTTTATTTCAATTTGTAAGCGGGAAAGCAATGGCCCGGAATGAAGATCGGGGCACTACTCATCAACTTCATAGTACAACACTATCATTAAGATATTTTCCATTAGTAAATCAACAGTAATTACAAATGTGAACAGCCTGTAATTGCTACATCCACGCACACAATATTTTGGAAATTAACCACCGTTTTTCGAATTTTGCGACATAATTTTGTTCAGAAATGAAATTGGACACGAGTTAACTTGAATTGGTATCAAGCCCTTTTGTGGACACGATCAAAATCGCGTTTCACCAATATTCAAATTTTATTTGGGCCGTTAATTAAACATTCTCTTTGATTATACATGTAGATATATTCAAGAACTGTAATAATGACGGGAACAATAAAAAACCAGTGATAAAAATAACCAATTCCTGTGAAACCATACAGAAGCTTATAATCGTAGAGTTAAGAATCTCTACCCATTAAGGGTGAATGCTTGTACATAAAACCTATACATACAATAAGTAGTTAAGTTATCGACAGCTGCATTAAAAAGCGACCATTCATCGCCCAATCGCCCTCAATTAACATATGACTCCTCAAAAAAAAACCATCTACGATGACCGTTATTTAAATAATTGAGTAGCGTATGTACTACTTATATGGATATAACCAGCCTATTCTAAATAATAGAGAAAACGTATGTATTCAAGGGTTATAAAAATGTTTGGTCAACACTGACGGCTGTACTATTTTTTTTGTTGTTTATTATTATTCTTTTAGTCAGCTGAACCGTCAAAAAGTATTTCATCTAGATTGTGTCTTCTAATGGGAAAAAAAGACAGTAATGTAGATCCCTATCATGAGGCACTGTTTATCCAGAAGGGAAGAAAGTTTATGACAGTGAGAAAATTCAACAAACAGATGAGGTTTTATTGTTGGAAGCCTAATTTAAGAAGCGAAATACATTTTTTTGTTTAGCGATTCAAATGTAAAAAAATGATCTGGGAAAATATTTGTTATTATCAGTAGAAAGAAGAATACTGACTGTAATTAGATATGTTAATAATGTCTGTAATGCTTATATAATTATTATTATTATAGGGATACACAACATTTGTTGACTGTAGAAGGTTCATGAACTAAATTGAATAATTTAAGTTTATGCCCTTTCTCCCTTTAGAAACAAATTTACCAGTTCTATTTCAAAACAAATTGTCTAAGATTTATCTAAAACGTCGCGACTAAATAACTTTTCTTTAACGAAAACATACTAAAAATCTTATGTACAACAGCAATTTCACAAATCAACTCTTTCTATTCAATCTATAAATCAATGGGTAACACATACAGCCAATACACGAAAAGTTGGCAAACTCAAATTACTAGGAATATAAAACTTCGGATTCTTTTAAGTAAATAGCCGTCAGTAAAAAAACGATGTTAAATGTTGCAAATGGAACGAAATCAAATCTACGAAGAAACAAAGATACTAACTAAATACAAGAAGAAGAAAAATTGTTGCTGGGGACGTTCCATCTCGTAAAATGCGCCAATAATCGAATTACCCCAAGGCAGATAAACTAAGCATTCGTTTTCATGTCGTTTTGATCGCAAAACATATCCTTATCCTTAGTTAGTTCTTATTATTCCACCCGTCCCAAATTCACTATCGATAAGTGAACTTTCCATCTGGAAAATTCTCATAGTATTCTATAGTTGTGCATAATATCCTACGGACAAATCTAATCAAAGCTAGAACGACAATAACAATAGAATGTATATTGGAGAATTTTTTATCTTTATTTATTGTCGTTATTGATGAAAATTGCAAATGTTCCTCAAACCGATCAAGAAGTTTCATAGAGTGAAAGAGAGGGAACTGTATCCAACTGGAAATATTGTTTTTTTTAAGAAATATTCTTGGCGACTGTGGTTTAGCTTTATTTAAAAAGAAAGCAAATCGCCGTACAGTTTATTATCAAAAGTGACAATTTTCTACCACAATTAGTATTCAAGTGAACCGGAGAGCGTCTGCAATACACAAACGAAAATATTAATTATTTCGCTGCAAATCAAGTTAGCATTAGAATTAATTGCCAGATAAAGAACGAATTGTATATTGTTTGGAAATGCCCCCGGCCTTCTGGCGTGTAAATTGAGGCTAGCAATACGAAATACGAATAAGTATATGCAAAAACTTCTCTTTCTTTGGTAGTGGTATTGGAAATTAAACAGTAGAAAATAAACATGAAACAAAATATTAACGAGAAAACGTAAAATTCACAGTAATGTGAAGAGTGCAATTATATAAGGAGCTTTCTTACCTGCAAAAAACAACTTGCTAGACATAATTGAAGCTTCTATGGCAAGCTTGTACAATGTTCAGCTAGTGTGCAATTTCTCCCACATTGCTTAGTTTCTGAAGCAGGATTTTGATTTTCAACATAAGGGGGCTGAATCCCCGATCAGGTAAAGTACGATTCATGAACGCAATTAGAACTGATAAGCGGAGTCTGATTGAATCATTTGACAGCGTTATAATTTGCTGATGTTTCTATAGAAAGAATAGAATGGAAGTGACGATGTTTCATCTGTATATCTAAATAACTAAAGAATATGGAATATGCAAGGCATATGCATCTAATTGGCATGAATTAGAGACATCAGTGTAGAGCTGTTTTCAGAATAGAAACATATTTTTATTTTTGAAATAGGAACGCGAATAATTTCCTTTGGAGTAAAACAATTTTTGTGATTTCCTCCCATATTCAATAATAAATGTCTCAGATCTGATCCCTGTCTGTAGAAGTAATTTGCCATGTTAGGACATTCGAAATTAGGAAGGTTATTTATCCTATCATAAATTTGGAGTGTCATGTCTATTAACTAGCGTCCTTTTTTTTAGGAATATATTTGCGTGAGCATCGATTTTATTTAACTCATTTATTGCCTTATTGCTTTGTATTAAATTCAATTATATTTTTACAGTATTTCTAGTTTCTTTTTTATTACTTATCACTTCGTGTTGGGTTTTTGTCATATCGTACAATTAACTATTCAACATTATTACTTTGTTGTTCAGTTGAGCATAAAAAAAACCTAACGTATTTGTTCGGGGTAGTTTTCACTTCATTTAAAAAGCCAACATGCAATATAAACAAAACGGTGATATTGTTTAATAAATTTAGAAATTATGTTTTCTCTACTTAAATAACATTGTTTCACTATTACTCACCTATACATTCACAACACACAGATTCTCGTCCCTGTTTCATTGCAACTTTAACGTCTAAATTAAGTAGAAAATCCATTGGTCGTAAACAGTACAAACACCGAAAGAATCCTTATGGGATAACGTGCAGGAATTAGTGATAATTTCCTCACGATCACGATGATGAAACAACCCTAATGGCGCAACTATTTCTATTGAAAGACGAATGGACAATAAGCAAGTGGACGGAAGTCACGCTCCAGCCACTGATCTTAAGTCACGACTATGTGCACACCTCCACTGCAAATTATACATCACCACACATATCCATATGCATATTACATATAAAATAATACATGTTGGCTTTATTTTATTTGTATTGTATTACATAGATATTGTCCTGACTTGAAAGTTGTTTTGTTTTGAAAGGGCTGGAAGGTTATCGACCTGTATCGAAAAATACCAATACAACACCGCATTCGCTCATTAAATTCACAATATAATGGCAAATTATGATAACAGAGCACGTGCCACCAAACCCGTAAACTATCAAGGATCGGCACAAGCTAGATGACGACGTGATTGCGTCCTACTTATAGGCATTTTTTCCACCCCCAATCCTCTTATTGTATTTTAATATTTGAGAGTTATTTTTTTGTTTAGAAGGAAATTAATAGAGAAAATGTTGATTTTTCGCGTAGATATTGTCAGAATGTATTCGACATACACAAAAAACAAAACACAAACAAAAAAACAAACAACAACAGAAAAACATGTTGAAATCTTGTCAAATAATAGACTAATCTTCATTTTCATAATATTACTGGAAATTTCGAACACGCAATCCCAATTTAGAATGGTTTGATTGTAGTATTTCAACTGTGAAATGTGTTTTAACTGTAATAGTCATTTTATACAGTCAATATTTATATTTAACATCATATTAAGCGTTACACTGAAATTAAAACACTTGTAATTACTAAGTTTATTTAGAACTCGATAAATGTTCAACTAGTTGGATATTTTTATTATTTTTCTTTTTTTGATTTCTTTCGAATTGATAATGAAACAACACACACGAAAGGATATGTGTGCAATAATTACTAACAACAAAAATCAAAATGAATTGTTAATAAATTGGATAATTTACAGTCATATCCAATTGGATTAATTAATTATGAATTATTGATTAAAGCAATTACGAATAAGGTAGTTGTAATTGACGTGATCGAGATGTTTTATTATATTTTATGTAAATGAGTTGCACATTTAGTTAAAACGTATATTTAGAAATCGGATGACGTTTAATAAAACTAAAATCGATAATAATAATAATAATTACATTTACGTATAGTGGACTTTCCATATGCAATGTGAACGTAAATAGGTAAAAAATGCATTTTCTATTGATTGGAATATCAACAAACAGGTACCCGCATAGTGGTGGTTTCACAATAATAAATCTTTCACTATTCCAACTCAAGATTTTAATTGACATGAACAATCACCCATATAAACAAAAACAAAAAAAAAACCTGGCCACATTATAATAACATTGATTACAGGAAATAAGTGATTATATTAAAGTGTTTTCAAATGCCCTTATTTTCTAATAATAATCATCTTTTTTTTTGCCTTAACGTAAGGGTATATCTATCGCAGAATTGGTATGGTGTGTCGCAAACGTCATATATATCATCGTTTCGACTTATATATTGGCATACCTTTAAGGGCTTATAAAACTCAAAATGCATATCTAACCATAACTTCGGAACGTATCCTGTAAATTCTGCATGTTCTGAAGCGGGAAACGCCTTTATCGCTTAGCGCCAGAGTCCCTATTATAATATGATTTACTCTACAAATGGAACTTTGAAAATATATGAGCGCATCTTATGTATTATTAGTTAAAATATATTATATATATATATATATATATATATGATGTTAGACATTTATTTATCGATATATATTTTAGTTTGTTTGGATAAAATTCGATGAAGATTACGCCTAAATGGCGTCAACTAACAATACATTAATTTGAAATGTCCATCAACACGGTAATGATAAAAAATTTCTAAATTTTACTGATTCAACTTTAATGATGATTATTATAAATGGTGTCCATCTTTGGTAATTGTTAAATATTAAACAAAATCAAACTCAAACTTCAACAGTATACCAACATCTTAATCAACGATAATAAAACGCAATTACTTCATCAATGTGATAAAGGATTAAAATGAACATTACTGGAAACAATGGAAATAAATATAAACACACAAAGAAAAAATAAATATCCTCTTAATGACCAAACAGACTTAAAATTCGACCCACCTATTTAAATTCTTAAAAAACACCCAAAAAAGGGAAAGAAAAGAAAATGATGGCGATAGTCATAATGATAATAATTAGGAATAAATATAGAATTTAACACAACCCAATATCTCCTTCCTTTTATCAATTTCACGTACTTTTAAGATAACATATACAATAGATAATTTCTTTCAATTTATATCGAGTGACCGTAGTATTAAGACAAATTATAAATAGTTCAATTTTTACATTTGGTGATTTTTAAACAACGATAATAGTTTTTTAATATTAATAATTCCCACTGTGTAATATTTGTCAAAAACTGATTGCAGTCCCGTTACTGAGTAAGTAAAATTTTTTTTTAAATATATATTTGCAACCATATGCATATTCAGCGGATAGGGTGCTGATGATGGTCGATTGACCGAAACCGGTTCACCACAATAAATTAATAATCAAAAAATCTTTGGCAAAGAACGTATCTCGATTGGTTTTATTTAATATTTAATGATCATATCCTAAGTCCAATTGATAATTAGTATTGCAATTGAGAACTGAGTTTACTTAAGTTTCTAACAAATTGCTATTCACGTACTGATTTGCTGCTCCTTTCTCGATTCCATATGGAAGTGTAGAACGTGCTGAACAAGCTTTATTCATTGTAATTTAATTTGTTATATATAGTTGGTCTAAATTAAATCGAATAACTCGACTTCATGGCAGCAATGAGATACTGGTGTCCTTTTACCTCATGTCCACATCTAAAACACTGATGAATAGTTTTGGGTTAAACAAAAACCAATTTCACGGAATCAAAAATCGGCTACGTACATGCTGATCATCATCCGCCTTTAAAAGACGGATAAAACTGTCAACGATCAGTGTAATCATCTTAGAAGTCGATAATTAAATTGTGAGTAGTTCAGTTTGTTTTTTGACACAGGACACTTGAATACGCCTCAAAGTCTGATTGTTAATAATAATGTTTTGTCTTAATTATTAATAATAAGTTAATTTAAATAATTATGATGGAATTGTTAGAGATGCGTTTATTTTAATGAGTCTAGAGGTTTACATAGTAATATGAATAATAATGAGTCATTTTGTGTTTTATAAAATGAAGGAAAGGGATGATTAATAATAATAAATTCAATTATAGGAATTATAAAAGTTGATTTGTGGATTAAATTTACATTTAAATTAATTAATAATATGAGTCACTTTGTGAGAGTGAAAGTATCCTCATAGGTAAGTCCCACCTGCGCCATTTAGCGCATCCAGTGCAGAAGGCGGATGCAGATGCATCTTTAATAGTTCGTATGCATATTGTGCTAAGTAAATTTTTCATCACCATTCAAACAACGTTTAATATGGTATATTTACTTATCTGTTTTTTGAATAATTTAGTGCGGATCTGTTGCTTAATTAAGAATTTATAATAATCGTCAAACTTCTTTACTCTGATCTGTTTGTTCATCGCTAAATCTCATCTTATTCATCATCAAAATCTCATATAATTTCAGTTTGTATTTCAAAGAGACGAGATTGCTACAAGTGTTGACAACATTACTTAAAATATTAATTCATTGTATTATTCATGCAGATTTTATCGGAATTTATCATATCTACTTAATGATTGTGTTGAGGGCGCGTCTTTCGATGAAATATTCAGATGGGCCACCCTATTCTCAGATAAGTGCATAAGTGTGGGCAGTTCTCTTAGTTTACGTTAATTGTTTGCATGCCGAACAGTTTTGGCACATTTACGAATATTTCATTTACATATTCAAATTGGGGTTGATTCAATAAATAATAGTTCAACAAAATAATTTTTTATTTAGTCTTTGGGTTGTTATCACAAATATTCATTCAATTTGGCAGTCAACATTGGCACGTTTACTACACGATGATAAATAATTCAAATACAACAAGTTTTTAGTCAATGAGAGACCTTTAATAATTGAAGAGTTGAACGTAGTGGAGTTAACGTCTAGACATTGTTTTACTGGTTGTCAGTACATAGGGGTTGGTAATTGTTTGACTCCATTTTCAATCGACCAAAAAAAAACGTATGGAAATTGGACAGAATCAAACGTTATTGGTCTTCTTTTATTTTCCTTCAGTAATTTGCATTGTAATTGTTGAATTGAATGGATATATGTTTCGGTAGATATTTTTTTCAGTCACGCATAGTGTCTTTTGATGTCTATTAAAGTTATCGATTCTAATATAAATAGATAATTAGGTGAATCACGTATAGATACTTTCAATATATATTTTTTTTATAGCTTGACGGCTTATAACTAATATTCCACCTTTTTTCCTATCAAATAGCGCACGTGATGTATACACGATGTCATATATTATTTAGAAAAAAATACAAGAAAAAAAATTGTTAGTTTCATTTTTTCTATTCTATATTATTAGAGGTATATAGGACTACATAATTATAATCACTGTGTAGATAATATTTGAAAATAATATGCGGATTTATAATTCAAATTTAACTCATATATTATTGTTTAGTATATTGCTTTCATTCTTACAATCTTAAATCTGCATTTCATATAAGGTAAATCATAATGTTACTTTAACGGAATGTAAATTGGACACACAATTATGGGAATTAAATCATTATTTAAATTAATTATTTTAAAAATATATCTGATTAAAATAACACATTTCAATCGTAAATAAAATTATTGAAATAAACACCTTTTTTATAATTGAAGATGGAATACTTCTTACATAAATTATGTATAGGTAGGGAATAATTGCCGGGAATAGTGGGAAAATAGGTGTAGCCAGTGTGTGTGAATGCATCCGGCCATACACCGATCGGAAATGCACACGTGTATGCGAGGGTGGCCGCACGTGTATGTAGGGGTGCCGTTGCTATGGCGACATATACACATATGATTATGTGCGTCCGGTTTACACCCATCACTGGTATTGGGCAAAATACTAACAACAATGGGCATTGGGGCCGGCCCTGCATATATTGTTGGCTATTATGGAAGGGCCAAAAAACAATTGTTTAAGGCGGAACTGCATTGACTGCCATAATGCATTCATTCATTCATTCAAAAAAAAAACGAGTCCGTAACCGTTACAGAATAATGTCATGTAAAAATATTCGGTGATAGAACGACGAAGGGTTGATAGTGAAGGGTTGAGCATAGTTGTGTTGAAATAAATCTGTCGAGTACTGCGTTTCTTCTAGGCTTCACAAGTAAAAACCAAAGTCTAATTACATATTTTTATTGTGAGTTTTTCCGTGTTTTTCTTTTACGTTTTGTTGATCACGACGCCTGTTTGTGAACGTGTTAATATGTTATTATTTAATTAAATTCGAATTACAATTACAAAGACCGAAAATTTGTAACTGAATAATTGGGCTTTTCTACACTGTAAACAGTAATTGATATAATTGCCAAAAAATTATTGTATTTTCATTTTATTTAATGTTTTTTTTTTTGTGGTGTAATTACTGTGTCGAAGATTTCCTACAATATTCAGTGCCAGGTTAATTTTGGTTTTTAGTTATAAATATTACTACGTAAATGCCGGAATCGTGACAGGATATTGTGCGTTCACATGCTTGTTTTTTCGTAAAGAGTTAGTTAGAAATTGACGGAAACATTTTAACTAAGTTTACATTTCATGCGGAGAATTGCGGGTAGAAATGCATCTGTGTACCCATTGGTTTCGAACCTCGCATGTTTAAATATCACTAAAGAGTAGTAAAACGCAATATAATTAAAATAGTGCGTGTGCGATGAAGGTTTTATATGAAACCACTAGGTCAAAAATCAATCGCGATTGTAATCAGGCAAAAGTTTTTTTTTTTTTGTTTTTCTGTATAGGGCAAATATACATATATGTATGTACAGCGGCATGTTGTGAGGTATGCGTGTTTGTGTTTGTATGTGTGTTTTGTGAACATAGACGAACAGACGGGAAGCACAAACGGCTTGAGCCGGACATCCGTCTCACGTTCATAGCGCATTCTTTCCTTTTGTTCAATAAACAGGAACAGATAATGTAGAGGACGTACTGTTAAATGCGATGTGTCCGTACGTATTTTGAATATCCATTGTACACAGTGGGATTACATCATCACCAATAAAATTGTGTTGGTGTTATTAAAAGAAAGTCACAACCAAGTCAGGTATCTGTTATTTTTATTATTTGATAGTGGTAAAAAACTTTCAACCCTTCCAGTTTGATTCCTTAGATCAGGGTTTATTTTTGAACGAAATCCAATGATTTATAGTGGCAATAGATGTTTGAATTGAATCTATCTATGAATAGGGGTGGACTGTTTTAAATAATATCACAAGCTCCATTAATTCGTATAAAATCAATGATAACGATCGAATATTGTATAGGTGCATATGCCAAAAGTATGCAGATTTGTGAGAATCTCATAAAGGGACGTACATTTAAATGTATCATGCACCGATGGGCAGGTATAGGAGCCGAGCTAACCCTTTTACTTCAAACATCCAGACAATACTTGATTTGTGGGCCATCTGCATATACATCAGACCCTTGCCACTGTTTTACCCTTAGGCTTTTGTCGCCATCGACCGCTCTTTCCCACATACCTGAAGTTTTTTGTTTAATTAGAAAACTCTACTTCATACATTTTTTTTTGAATTGAATCTTTTTATAATAGATCGACTCACTCTCTCTATAAAAGCTTCATACTATTAAATGTATGATTTATTACAGATTCTTGTTTGGTAATGTTTGATAACGCATGATAGACTTACATTTCTGCAATTCCATATTTCGTGAAATTTTACGAACGTGGAATTCATTTGGCGTGCAAAATCCTAATGTCCTTTATAAATATAGAAATGGATAATATGATTTTAATATTTCACATATCTAATCTCAAATTCACGGAAAAATTGTAATAAATTTTATTCAGTGGCAATAATTCAAAAGGGATGAATACGTCTGGCACGATGCGATGACAGCACAGGATATATCATCTATCGAGATCCTTTAGAAAAGTGATATTATATAAGTTTCTTATATGATGGCGAATGAGGCCATCTCTTTACCAAGTGCCTCCCACCTATATTCGTCCTGTCATTTAAATTTCTCACTTAGAACTGCTGCTGCATCCAACCCTCACGACATAAAACCTGTTTAAATGAATATAATCTTTTTTTATTATTTTTTTCTTTTCTCATTTCTATGGCATTTTATTAAACTTCTTACACTTCGTCAGAATGATTATTATCCAACTCGGCCATCAATTCAACCTCAGTGCTGAACAATTCCACGATTCAATGATCAACCCATGGCGGTGTTGAGGTTCAAAATACAATTATTTATCCGCAGATGGCCAGATCAATTGTTGAGGTGTATTAAAGCGGACAATTATGTAGGAAAGAAGAATTTCTCTTATAGACTCACGGTTCTTCAATGTCTTCTTTTTGTCAACAAGATAAATTTGGATCACTAATACAAAAGGTCACAACTGTCTTTGCACGATAATATCAGAATTCAGGACTACGAAACCTTTGATTTACCAACTATACATCAACGAAACATTAAAGACACCGTGTTTCTATCAGATAGAGACCTGTAAAAAATTATCGAGTTTAAACAGTAATGCGAGTTTATAAATGCTCTCCGCAATTGTGTAAATTATCCAAGTAACAAATTCTTGTCAACTCACAAACCAATTTAGTTTTTATGTGGTTTATCTTGCCGAAGTATCGTAAAAAAAATGTGGTCATAAACTTGGGCGAAACTTGTGCTTTTGCGCCAGTAGAAATGGAGTTTCAGAATGACTGGTCTTCAGTTAAAATGACAATAAATTCTAACAATGTCACTTTTCTACATGTTACCTTTAGAATTAGAAAAGTATCAGAAGTCTCTGAACTTGATTTAACACTGAGGAAAACGGCTGGTTTGTCGTTTCAGGGCATTGGATTCTGTTAAAAGCGAAACGGATGTGGCAAATTTTCCGAAATACATCCTGTTTCATACAGATTTCCCGTGTTGTAAATGTAAGTACTCTGTAACTTATAAGAAAACCTTAAAAAAAAACTTGTCAACAGTTAATGCACATATCCTGTTTCGTGTTATATCCGTTTTATTAATTTTAATTTAATACCGCTAAACATCTAATTTAACTATCAATATAGTTGATCTTAATTAAGCTCATATTATTAGAAAATGATGTATTATAGAATTTATAAATTAATTAATGACATATTCGTTTATTCCGCAGATGGTATTTAATTAAACTTATTAATGTTTAAAAATAAGAAGAAATACAACTTGTTTGTTTGTTTGTTTTGTTTTGTATCAATAAAATGTTGTAGGTGTGTCTTGTGGGACCGCATAAATATCTGAAAACTATTAGCAATGAAAATAAAATTAATTGCATAGAAATAACAAATAATTAACGCTTATCGTAGAAATTATAAATCTAAAAATTCCAAAGTCAAATATGTATACCACTTCAATAATTATTGTGGAATGTTGTTTTTGTTCCGTATAAAAATGGCATTTTTAATTAATACTCACAGTTTGATGTTGCGAGTCAGATTGTGATGGGAATACAAGAGGAACACAGAACCATTTGATTTGTTCACGATATAGGCTGAAACAAAACAAAACAAAACAAAACGCAAAATTGTAGAAAACCGAACTAACAAGATTCTTTATTGTAATTTATGATCGACTAGTAGCCAGTGAGATGGTTACTGTATTAATTAGCTAATAAATAAGATATAATGCAATGGTATTCAAGCTAGCCAATGGGTGCCATTACGGCAAACCATTATTTTTAATTGGTAACGCGGCAAAGTTTTATTAATCAGTTCCAAGTTTGATAAACTTTTCCAAAAGGTTCGAAATTATTCAATTTATCGTTATTTTCTTCATTCTATTTTGATCATTATAACATAAGTTTAGTAGATAAAATGTCAGCATGCAGGATTCTTGTGTACGTTTACATAAATTACACAAATTTCAACAGAATATTGCACAATGTAATCGCATACGAAAGCATTATGCACATATGTGCATGTATTGATTTGCAGATACGGTCGCTTCGATGATACACATAACATGCATGTACACAAATATATTAAATAATAAAACGTACATGTCGCTATTATTGTGCATAACCACAATCACAAGTCGGCTGTAAGGGTGCTCCAACATAATATTAGCTAACGACGTACAAGAAAACAGGAAATAAAAATAGGAACCGTTCAGTACATGGAAAATAAGCGATAGAGAAAGAACGATGTTTGTTCACGGTAAAGGGGGTGGAAATAAAATAGAATATGAAAACATTTCCAATCGTGGAAAATTTAATCTTAACTAAAGAATATATTTCTTGTTATCGTTTATGAATGTTATATTCTGGATTTTAGTTTCAGTATTTGATATAAAATAAACTGACTGAAGTTTTTCGGAAATTGTTAAAAATCAAATAAAATACCAAAAACGAAATGAAATATTGCTATCGAATAACATTCTGACATTATACGAATTAAAGTTTGTATCTATATTTCATACTAATCATAAGGTTATAAACACAAAATACATAAACACAGACTTCTGTTATAGTAAATATTAAATTAGTTGAATTGATGTTGGATGGGGCGTGCTGTCTTTGTGTAATTTCTCTGAAATTGTCCAAGCGTTATACAATTCAGGCAAACATAATTGGAACATTGGGAAAAATACCAGCACCACCCACCTTCAATATGTTCTTATATTGTTTGCCTAACGTGTATATGGAATAAATCTAAAAGGCTAACTTTAAATAATTTTTTGGCAACTTCACTTCAATTAGATGTTATCAAATGGGTGCGGTAACTTTAGAGCCTTCTGCGTTCTTATTGTTTGTCGGTGGTTGATTCGAAACGGTGGTTATGTAAACACAAGCCAAAAGGAAACAGTAATGAAATACAATATGTGATGTTCAATAAGAGCATGTTGATTTGAGACATCAGGATTCTACGTTTCCATGACTACTCCAAGGTTCATTAGGTTTACTTGATATGGAGTCGTTCCTCTTGCTCTCACAAATAAACGACTATATCCCTTTTCATATATGTGTACATGTATGTAAACATAACAAAATAAGTATTATGTATGTATGTATGTGTGTGTGTGTGTATTTGCATGGCAAATACGAATTCTTTATAGGTAGAATGAGATACCCGCTAACAATGTCTATAGAAATATCCATATAGACTTCCTACAATGAAACTAACAAAGTTGTAGAAAAATATGACGAAAACATTTACTTGTATTACTTCAATATAGAGCTGGTTTGTACAACAACAAAGGAGATACAGTTTCCCCATCAGCAAATCATCTTAAAATTTGCAATGTTCAAAGTTCATCGAGTAAGGACTATCGCTAAAAAAAAAAATGGTAATCTTTCATCTATACCGCTTTTTGTGGTTATCTAGAAAAATAAATACTTAATTAATTCAATATAATAATGTTTATTTACTTTGCACGTTGTCCAAACTAAATAATTCATCGGCTAGTATCGATCGTGAATACCGCACAATTAAATACGAGTTTTATTTTTCAATGGACACAATTTTCCTATCTAATACATCATTCATGTAGCATTCAGGTTGCGACCACAATTATGTTAAGAATCTGTTAAACAGTATTTCAAGCATGTCGTATTAAAGGATTCATAAATGCATCTAATAAATCCACATCAGCTTCAGTATTTTAATTTGACTCTATCCTTTAATAATTCAAATATGCATAAAGATGTCATCTTTAAAAATGTATAACCACGATTATGGGTGTCTGATCGTCTTAGTGACACTGATGTAAGTTACAAAACGAAGAAGATGAGAAAACAACAAATATTGATAACAATGATTTACAAATACGATTGGTGTAAATTCTGTTAATACGTCATCAACGATATCCGAATCACCCTCACCGTTATCTCATTTTCAATACGACCATTATAACAAATTTAATTTTCATAAACAGACGTGTAGAAAAATTATAAGCGATCAGAGACTTCAATTCGATTTCCAACCGAATTAAACTGGCATGAAAAAGATTTGTTCCGTGTTTACGAATGGACGATTGTGGTAAATGTTTGATAATAATAAAACAAATTCAACTTGTATACTAGCATATATATATATATATATATATATATATTAAATGTAATTACATGCAAAAGTGGAGAAATTTTCGAAATGTAAATTGTAAAGTTTAACCTGCCAACATGAAAATTATAAATTATACGAAAAGTTATTCAACCGCCCCCGCCTAAACTAATGGTAGAGGGTGGCGAAATCAGTAGTGGCGTTTGTTACAACAACCCCCAAACAGGATTCTTACCTTTTAACCATTTGATACGGCTCATTGACTCACGGCCGCCTTGATATTTTCTGAAACAAATCATCAATTAGTTAGTAGTGGTGAGAAGAATAAAATTGAAATTTTCTACTGCAGATGATTTATTCAATGCAATTGTAGCCACCACATTGTGGTGATTTCATTTAATATTTTGCGAAATTTTATCGATTCAGTATCGAAAATGCCAAATTTCCGTTAATTGAATGAAAAAGCCTTTTATGATGGCCAATTAATGAATTCCTGAATGTTTAATTTTTTTATAGAAATTGTTTGTTTGTTATACAATTTCAGAATGCCATACATCATATTTCGAAAGCAAGATGAATACAAAACAAAAGTGATATACGAGGTATACATATATTCGGTCTATGTTTTATATCTCTATGCCTCTATATAATAAATCGATGTATTTATTGACATTCTGAAACTTTTCTATATTGAAATTCAATCTATACGAGAGAAGTCTTTGGAGTACATGCGTGTAGCATCTATATACATATATGCGTGTGGAAAATATTGATTCACACACGCATATATACAGATACCGTGGGCCAATCCAGTTGCCCATCTTAACTGATACTCGTATTTGATACTGTCGTTGTTGGATAATCAATAGATAGCTGGCTTATTTCACCTATGGTTCGTCTCCTTTTCGTATTGTGCTGTCTCGCTTTCTTCGTTTTTTTGCTTGCTGTTTTTTCTTTCTTTTTGTATATGTATAGATATACATTTTTATGTATGTATATACATATATCGGCCTCATTTCCCTATTGAATGCGCCTTGGAAATTACACGTGCTTTCCGTGAGAAGGTTCGAATTTCGAACATGCAATCTAGTTGAAGGGAAATGCGACGACAATATCTTTTCGAAAATTTCTATTACAAAATCAAATACAATCGAAATGATTTTGCAATTATTTATTTAATCCATTTTATTCCCGTAGATAATTTATTTAATAGTTTAAGCACAAACGAATCGTTTTTGGGAAATATTTAATAACATAATAAAAACCGAGAAATCGATTTAACGAAACATTATTATCATATGAAAGAATAATAAATTGTGTTCTAGGAGGGTACATTCTCCTGACAACTAATAAATAAAATCCATTCCAGTATGAAATTTCGATATGAACTTTTCCACCTGTTATAATTTATTAATGCAGCATTATCAATGGTTATTTACTATAATGTAGAACAGTCCAACAATGGTTGGAACTGTACAACAATCAATCATAAAATAGCATTCAATCACGGATAGAATATACACACACACATACACACAGTGTTTAGGGACGAAAACCTTTACAACCACCACGATATACCATTTTCCGATTTTCCAATATTGTTTCGATATTCGGGCGCCTGTGATTTGTTTCATAGTGCCTGGCTATGCGTGCACGGTCTCGCATGATTTGTGCCATTCAGACGCGAAATTTACTCATGTTATCGATAACAATGGAAATTTATTTATGCGCCTAACAAAATTTTTGAAGAAATTCCACGATTTGTTTACACACAACATCCGTTCGCCGAACCATTCCCATAGAATTTCTACAAGCCAACAATATTTTGACAACAGGATTAATGTTTTATGTAGGATGATATTTTGGTGGATAGATTAAAATAGTTGTGCATTATGAGGAAAATTTCACAAAATTGATCACAGATTCATCTGTATGTTTCACTCATTTTTACCAATCAGTTTTCGATACATCTATTTAATATAACAAGAAACACATAAAATCTTATACATGTAAATATTATTATGTACACACGTACATACATATAGGCACACCTACGTGCGAATTCAATATACATATTGTCCTTTAAGTTATTCATTGTCATGTTTTCCATTTTTCACAAGGATATTTCGTCGGCTATATCTGTTGGAGGACGTTGCCAGAAGCTCGTCAGTCATGTCTGCCTGATATCACATATGATGCGATATATTGCCATCAGTCACTTTCAGACTCGACATTATCCTTATAGCAACTTAATTATCTGCAAGATGTATATCTAATTTTTACGGATATACGTAAGAGAAATGAGAATTTTCGATTTTCATTTTCATTAATAAATTGTGTTCATGAAAATTCCCCTCCCATTTGGGAATTATTCAAACACAATGGGGTATAATCAATTAGCAGGTGGAATGAAATCAAAATTTAATAGTTTAAGTGCGTGTTCTGTTAAGGGTGTAATAATCACTATGGAATTAATTTCATTTATCATAAAAGTGTTTATCATTAATAAGTAGTATTGCAATAATTACTTAATAGTCAGTGAATAATAATAGTAAAGTTAATTGGTCACAATTCAATTACAATTTTTAAAAGGGCAACAGTCAAAATCAATTAAAACATCATCGCATACAATGCAGATGTGATCGGTTTTCCTTTTCAAGTTTTTAGTTGTATTTGTATAAATGTAGTTGTATTATTTGAACAGTATTGAATAGAATACATCCATATATATATATTTGGCAAAAAGTTCAGTGTTGGTTGTTCGCTTCGATTTCAACATAAAATTGAATCCTATCCTGAATTTGATCTCGATAGTTTGATTTGCCATTTTGGAAGATTTCATTTACTTACAATTTGGCAGAATCAATTTTAACGAAACTTGTGCCGATCTATTTACACGTTTCAACAATTTTTTGTACTGTTCGCTGGTGTTGATAAATTCAATGTGGAAATTTAAAATGTTCCATCAATATTTTGTCATACTGTTTCAATTTATTACATGCATTTGATGATGTCACATTGAAATTATATGAGAATTTTCATTAGTTGATGAAAGAAATATGTGTCAAATGATGCGAAATGAACATTTAGAAAGGTATATCCAAAATGCAAATTTTTGCATTATATCCTGTGCGAAAAATATGCTATCCACAGTATATCGTACAGAAACATAAATAATCACGCATCCAAGATAGGACAATGCAAACGGTTATAAACTAGGTTTAGTGTTCTCGAAGATATATCCAGAACTTGTTTATATTATCTTGAATATAATGAACGTAAAATGGCATTTCTGTTTGCCAGGAATGTAAAATTTTCGCCTTATTCTCTCAATTTCCTTGTATCTACAACAACATTTAACAATGAACATGTTTTAAGGTGCACAAAAAAAACACAACAACACATTGTGTCATTATAACAATGAATCGCAAATAAAACTTGTAAGGTAAACAAAAATGCGAGAAATAACCGCTATATATATTCTATATATATCGGAAGTAGAGTTTCCAGTTTTCTTCTTCTCTATTTAAGATAGAGACTCCGGTTCATTTGTATAACAAATATATAAATATATACAGTAGAAAATATAAGCATGTTTGTTAGAATTGAAATCCGCCATTAGCGGAATCGACAAACTAGCAATGATATAAGGATAAAAACGTCTTTCCGGCAAAGAAGACACACATATACACGATTCGTTTGATGATGCTAATAATAAACCTTTGTCAAAGCGCATCGTTATTTGGATTTGCAACAATTGTATTTCTGCTAACTGCCATACTGATTTGTAAATATTATTATGCGTAAATAACCCGTTACAACAATGTTCAAGCTGGCGGAGTTTCCATCTAAGGACTCATCGAATTGAGTTGTTTTTTTAAATGGAAATAGATCACTAATACTGTTGTAGTGTTGTGTGAATTCTCGATGATTATGTGTGATGCCATAATTTCCCATTATTAATAAAACGTTCATCATTTATCCGATAGGCATGTAATTATTTGTAGAGTAAATGATCAAGGAACATTTTCGATTTGGAAACGCCTGCGAGCAATGATCCGAAGATGGAGATGAGTGTGTGTTAAAGGAAACACCTAACTGTCATCGTACTAGCTGATAGATGATGGTCGGAACGGGAACGGGGTGCTTATGATTTATTATCCCGATCTGCGGTTGCGGTATCGCAGATTACACTGCATGTGAGCCGTATAGATGATATGTGAGGATATCAGCAGCTGACACTAAGCGGTTGTCATATGCAAAGCGACCTGATTTGACCCCGCCAACGATGCTTGTAAGCAACAAGGAAAATATGGAAATCAGAATGCGTCTTTCAAAATTGTTTATTTTAACCTTACTTTCTATCTGAACAGTGCCATATTGAAAATTACTTTCAACTAACAAACAACCATATTTCGCAAATGACTGGTTAATATTTCGTTCAACATTTCGATACATTTCCTGCAGTTTTACGTATTTTATGCATTTAGGTGCAATACAGAGTGCAAATAAATATAGTAATGACAGTTTCGTACTTGTGTCGTATGTCACGTCTGAATTTAATGTTATCCTGCATGCCATTAAAACATTCATCACATTATAATTCCATTCAACTTGGTTTAAATCTATAAATCATAATTAATATCAACATAATAATTTTGTCAAAGACTCTGGGGCAAATAATAAAATTAAGAATTTCAATAAATGTTGTACATGTGAATAGTACCTTATGTAACTTTATTATCCTTTATCCTTATAGGTGGTAGTTTCGTGTATAAAGTGGGTAGACTTGTGTGGAAAGCGAGATACGGAATAAGCGCAATCGGGTAGACAGAACGCCAGTTCATTTACACTAACTCAATTGACTCACGCCACGTCTTGTTAGCTCCACTCAACTCACTTGATCACATGTCGTAAGTCTTCCAATCGCTGTCGGTTCGTATCACTGATCTGTTGTGCGATTTGAAGATTTGTCTTTGACAAGAACCAAATTAGTTTCTACTAGAAGCATATGTACGTTTTTTGTCTTGATTTAAGAAACGCCACAGGATAAAAGGCATATATTACTACGACATATATGATAAGGATTTTCGATGGTGCCATACGAAAAAAAATCGAATCAATACCTGGTGTTACAAGTATCCTTCTACATCTACATTTTCCTCCTTTTCACATACGCTTTTAAATGTTAAAAGATACAAAGTTTTGCTAGAACGAAATAGTAGAGTGGCATTTTTATTTCAGTAGCGCAGATAAGACACAAATCAAGCATAAAGACGGCAAAGATACCAAGCTTCGTAGGTCTTACATGGCACAAGGAATAAGTGTGTATCACAAATAGTGTTGCCCAAGGGTGACATGCGTTTTATTTTCGCGTATAAGAATTGATATGAGATGTGAGAACCAACATGTGTGAAGTATATTTGGAGATATTCATTTTATACCTACTCATCCCCCCTGTTTATTTAAGATGGTTATTATTTTTTTATGTGATACTATCATTTTATGTTTATATAAAAATAACGTTGATCATCCAACAGCTACTGAAATAATAAAAATAATTCAAATGTTTTAGATAGATGAAATTTTTAACATTGTAAAATTGCTATCTTAGATAGGTAAGGAATATTTCTTGAAATATGTATATTTACAGTTCTAGCAGAAACGACAACTGAATAAGTAGAAAGTTCCCTTGGCGTTATGTCGTATTCTTCTATTCCGACAGCCAAATCTTATCTCTACAATATGTGTGCCTTGCGGTATATGTATATGTGACGAGTAGAGAACGAATGTTAGTTGCGGTAACGCGCTAGATAACCAACATTTGAAACGTGTTGCCTGGCAACGATAAGAACGAACCTAGTCTAGAGACAGCGAGAAGGGAAGTTTTCAAATCCCTCTTCAACTTCAATATTCTTGCCTGATCTTACTTCTTTTTTACTTGAACATGGCCTAAATATCAAAATAATATAACATAGGTCGTATGGGTTCATTGTATATACGTGTATTATAGAGATGATGAGAATGTAATCCTCTCTAGATTATTGTTTTACCACCGCAACGACCAATCCAAGATGATGTTGTGTCAGCATAGCTCGTATGATATTTCTTTACGGTAAGTAAGTATCATTAAAATGCAAACCCACAAAGATAAACATTCCACCGCGTCGTTTACGTATCTTCTCATAAAGATGCGAATAAAGTCAATGTTATACAGATATCTCTCATTATGCTATTTATAATAACGTGCACGTATTTGTGGAATAGTAATGTGGCAATTGTTGATTACGAATCACTGGCAATGTGCCATGAAACCTCATGATTAATATTTAACATCCCTTGAGAAAGATCTGATAATACTGTGTAACATATTGTGAGGGAATTATCTCATTACAGAAGCAATTTCGCAGCAAGCCCGCAATAAGACGACTATTAAAGGACACTTGTTGCTACCAATTTGGTTGGCAAATTAGATAAAGCCGACATTTTAGTGACAATGCATGTTGCGCGAGACTTACTGTTTGCTACAACGTGTTCTAAATTTGGTCTGGTTGTCAATCAACAGGGATAAGGAGGTTACGTAATAGGATATTAAGGGGGAGAGAACGTGAGACGACAGGTTGAATAGAACAAATTTCGTCTTTCGATAAGAACTTGTTTCCTTTTTTCTTTAAATTAGTTTTTAATGATTCTACATAGTATTGAAGAAATAAAATCCAAAAATAAATGTACCAACACAATACACACATTTTAAATAAAGTATGTCTGGTTCAAACACATTGTAAGTGTGCAATAGTCCAATCTTAAGATGGATTGCATCTCACATAGGGGTAGATCGTAGGCGTAAATAAGAAGAAAAAAATGGTTGGAGCGATTTTGAAGGTTCATTTCTCATAAATTTCACCCTCCGATTGCGCGTCGCATTTATAATACCCAAAACTTTGCACAATGATAGACAGAACTATTTATCTGAATAGAGTATGTTATTATTCTCTACATGATAAATCTTTTCGTTTTTATTTTTATTTTTTGTTAGACTCTTTAAAACTTTTTTCAAAGTGTATGTTAGTTTCTGAAGTTTCATGATGATAAATAACTGATGCCATACCAGTCATGTTCGAATTTCAAATTATATTTCTTGATATACGCATACGATTTGCATAAATATCAAATCTGGCAAGTTTGCAAAGTTTACGATAAGGTTTAGTAACGAACTGCGAGTATAATCAATCAACTCCAACCAATTTCTAACATAATCATTTGTTAATAAATTCCAACAAAATAACTATCATTGATAAGAAAAGCAATCATATTACCTACTAGAATTCTATTAAATTATAAACTTCAAATAATGATTACGTTCAATTTAATATAATAATGTAACAACTATTTACTTGTGCAAGTTCGGCGAATGCTTTTACGATATTCGCCTTGAAAGGATTTACTGTAGCTGTAAAATCTAAGGAGAATGTGTGTTTTTTTTTATTTTGAATAGGTTCCAAACATGGCGTCCACCCTCTTGTGACTATCGCATCAGTCAAGAGTCACGCTGTCGATTCTGTTTGTGATAGACCATCTACCCTTTTGAATAGCAGTGGTTTTCATCCTATTGAATCCTGCATTGGTCGACTCCTACAACACACATGCTACTGACATTTCTTCGTTTTATACTCTCTGTATCTACATATCCCATTTTTATTATAACCAATCCGGGAGCAATCCTCCCGTCTCTCTTTCTAGGTATAGATTTTCTAACGTTGCATTTTCCTTGTGTTGCTTCTAAATTCGCTATGTTGTTCGAATATACATTCACACAACATCTACAGTAAAACATTTTATATGGTTCTTTTTTTCACATCTATGGTAAGAAGTTTTATACATACTGTCAGCCCGTAAGGTTGATTGTGGAAATCTCAATGCGTTGAAATCGTAAAATGTACATGATTAAAGTACGATAGCTGCTACCTAGATATTTATATTGCCGTTACACTGAAACCTGCATAAATTTTAATTTTAACCCCAGATCCCTGTTTATGTATCTATTATACGGTTTTATTATTACTCTTTCACCTGTTAAAACTGCCAATACTTCTAAAAAAAAATCATTGACACACATAAAAACATCTGACTATTGATTCTATTTAAAAGTGTACTAAGTATCGATACGTATATGTATGTAATATTATTTGAAAGACAACATGACAACAACAAAAAAAAACGTAACGAGGTTTTTCCGCTTCCGTTTCCAGCCATTATAAGGAAGGCAGCTCAACATCAAACAAGTCTTATATTTTGGAATTACTTTCAGTGATCGAGCAAAGAAACGTAGGGTATATATGCTATGGGGGGTCAGTCGACAATGCATCAGTTTCAGACATCCTATTACCGGAATTGGGCACGAGCTTGTCTCATGAACTTGTTCACAACAATCGATGATTGGCTAAAATCCAAAAACGGCATCACTCCCTCATGTCAGCACGTTTACATTTATATATCATTGAAGTTAGGGGTTGAAAACCCTCCTTTGTTGATTGTGGAGTCCATCAACCCCTGTCCAGCAATGTCAAACAATTGTCATTCCCCTAAATAAAGAGAAAATATTCTCTATAACAATCAGTGAAAATACGAAAAATATAAAAGAAAGATAGAAACGGCATTAGCTCTATGTTTGTGCAATCATCAAATTCAACATTTAATGTTGATGATTTTGACAGATTGACATCAGGTGAAGCCGACTACTAATCTGCTAATGTAATTCGTTACGTTGTCAGTTCTTTTGTGTACGTGAACAAATCGTAAATAAAAGGCAAACGATTCCGTATTAGAAACAGGGGCCTAACCACAGACTGAATGCCCTCACATAATACCCCGTTTCGAAAAGTAAAAGCCCGTTTAAACTGCTCCTATTCATTCGAATGGGCTGCAATTTATCTACGTACAGGTAAAAAAACCAGAAAGCTTCCTGTCTGTTTGCCAAGCCTCTTCACTACTTGTCGCTTTATAGGCCATAATACCACGACGAGTGCAAATAAAACGGTTAATTATGGTCTTGTAAAACGGTACTATTGAATGCCATCGGATTATCAAAGCAAAAGGAAGTCGTTAAATTATTAACAACTACCTAAACGGATTTTTTTGTATCAATTCAATGTTGTTTTTGTTCACATTTGCTAATTGTGCAATATGTAATTCCATTGATTTGTCTTGAAAATGAATAAAAAACAGAATCATCTAGAAAAACACACAAGTCCCATATATGAAATGCGCTTGTGACGGAGATGAGACATGGATGCGAAGACTAACATGGCTGGCAACTTCCAGTTTTCATGAATTTAAATTCAATTTTCTTGTGCCGTTTCCAGAAGCGCCCCGCTCAGGCCTGCCAATACATCATATCCTGTTTAGCTCGAGGCGCACATCATGTGCACACCTCTACATCCACTTTCAACGGTTGCTTATATTAAAGATGAGACGACGAACATTCTCCGACTAGATGACAATGTTATAAAAATAACACAAATCTTTACTTAAAACAATGTCTAGCTAGAGGGTACTGATCAACAACACTCGATATGTGCATGCACATTTACATATCTAAGTCTATAATATGCATATTTAGAAATCTAATGTATATACCAATATTGTTTACATGAAATAAGTTTTCAAACATAATTTTCATTCTATTGTAACGAGGATATTCTAATTAGTTAGTATCGTATCATAATAGATTCAGGTTGATTTTCTAATCAACAACATAAGTCTATTTCCTTCAGCTTATTGAGTTTATGTTGTGCTTTGTTGTTGGCATTGTAATCGGCTACTTGTATTCAGGATGCCACTCACGTATCCTGGACCACACATTTCTATCGTCCAACATTCTAGCTACACGTCTTCAGACTCGCATGCAGATGACAGATCAATAAAACCTCTATTAGGGAACCACGTCGCTTCAATACTACAATAGTTCAATCACTTTCAACATGTACAGATGAATAGTGAATTATCCAAATTTATACAAGACTATTTAAATATACGTTAATGCATGCAGATATTACATTGTTGATTTGAAAAGTGAAAATTTATTAATGTTTATGAGTTATTGTAAACAAATGTCATTTCTATGTACTCCCTATGTTGTCAACAGTAGCACACAATATCTTCACGTACACGACTGTTATACATCCCACCCAGCCCTATGGACTTCAATTTCGTGTTCGTGTATATATGCATCGAGCAGGGGGAATTTCATTTTGTATCCTACATGTCTAGTGCGCTACTCCTCTCTCAGTCCCATAAGAGGAATGAAATGGAAGTTCGATATCATCTCTAGACTATTTCGTCTTCCCTACATCTTCCACATATAACATTCTAACTATTTTCTGTAGACATATTCCAAATTTTATGCTATAATAGGGAAATTTAAACGATTATTTCCTACAATTTGGTCGCTTCAATAAATGGAATTGCAATTTCAAGTTGTTTTCTTCTTTTAAATATTGTTAATTCGATCATTTACGGCCTAATTGCTTTTTGAATATTTGTTATTTAAAAATAAATTATGGAAAATTTCCAACGAAAAAATCGTTTAAAATGTCTTTGTGTGTTATTGAAATATTTTATTTATATTGTAAAAATGCGCATCTTAACCAATATCTAATGTCGGTACCGTTACGAGAAAACGGAGATAAAAGCGAATATATGAAAATTGGTTCAATCCTTGGGCGTGCAATATTTCAATCTTCTTGAGTCCCATACAGGCGACGTTTCCTGTTTGGCTGGTAGTCCCTGGCGTCTAGGGAATAGACTCGTATCTCAGAATGTATGAAGGATAGAGGTCCCCGTAGACAAGAATGCGAATAGCTGGATACAGGCAACGAAAAAAAATAATAAAATAACGAATATACGATGTGGAATAGTGAGGGATCAAATCCTCCTATAGATGTATTTTGGATCAAAGGGAATCTGCGCATATATCTAAAGCAACGATTCTACCAGACACAGGCATTGTTACTGTTCTAACAAAATTCTAAATTATATTGTAATAACCTGTAATCAAAACATTTTCAATATTTATTCATATTTTCACAAAAAAATAATTATAAATCAGAAGAAATATAATTATTGTACCATGTATGAGTAAATGTATTCATTCATATGGAGAATGAATGAACGCGGGCATAGTGTTGAAAATGAGATATTAGTATTAAAGGAGAAAATCCGCAAGAGGCAAGCAAAGCTTTGCCATTTAAAGTTGTTCCACATTAAACTAATATGTACTTGGGATAGGTCAGGAAACGAGTCCCGAGGCGCCCGCGGTCTCGTCGCTTCTTAAGTAATGAGCTTGCGTTGCTAAAGAGGGCACGAGGCAAATCTGCTTCCGCATGTAAAACACGCCGCCAAGAGAAAACACGTGAAACATTCGCTGCATAACTTTTGCAATATGAAAAAAATAAAAATAAATTAACTCTCTTCTAGCAATCGTTTGAATGATATTATTTTTCATCCATAAAATCATTTAATAACCGTAATAAATACATTCATTTGTTACTTATAAGAATAAGTGTCAATTGTAAACGATATGTATTCAGATGAATGAGAAAAATTGAAAAAAATCTAAAGAACTTGTTTGATTTTTTTTTGTATTGGGTAGAGACAGGCGTCATCTTTACATTTATAACGTAGGCTGGTCACGAACGTACAAAGTTAACACAGTTGCGACAAATTTATACGTCGACAACTTGGGGGCGAATATTATTTTATTAGTTGTACCAGTCGGTAGGTAAATTCTTGAAATTCTATAATTCCTACGTTCTGTGTTCTTTGTTAGAGTCATCATTCCCATCTCACACACGTCTCTAGAAAATCATATTATTAATCTTTACAGTCAGTAAGCACGTTGCCTCGCAATCCAAAGATGGTTGTTACCATTTTTGTGGTCGTGCTTGTTAGATGGCAAACATTGTTCAACCACAATTCACCCCACAAATATATAAGTATTACTACCATCCCGTTTTTTATCAATTAGATTTTAATATTTCCCACATGATTGACAGATTCAAATGGGAAATATTACTAGGAAAAAGTGGCAAAATTTCTTTCAATTATATTGTAGCTTTGAAATGAATGGAAAATCTTTTCTAAATCCCTTTTTGAGGTACTTCGGTGAATTACCATAGCCCGCTTCTTATGGTCTGGGTAAGGAACAGGACAGGTTGTAAAAAGTAATATGCCAAGGACAATAACTGAATGCAACTAGCGGATATGAACACATAAACGCGAAAATAACGTCTTGCATACAAGATAATATTCAAACTTCATTTACAATAGCTTCCTCGTGAATAAAATAGTTGCCGATTTAAAAAAAAATCCGTTCATTAATTATTATAAATAGATATGTCGACTTTTCCAAAGATTACCATTAAAAATGATAATTCTATACATGAATTGTTAGATAGAATCTTATTATTATACAAACTTGGATGATTGCAACATATCGTTTTTCGATTTTCTTGAGAACCTTGTTGAGACGCAAAGGCAATGCACCGTTGTATCATCCCCCTTCAATACATCTGAACCCTCAACCCTCTACATTTTCAGTAGAAAATGCAACGTAGTCACTCACAATAATCTACATACACTATATCACCTCTTCTTCGATATTAAATTGGATTGTACAGCACTTCTGCGCAGAAAAATGGAGACGAATTGCTAGCAGTTGCCGATAGAAACAACCCTCAATTTTCAATACAGAATGATAACTTGAAAATCAATTTTTCTAGATAGATAACACAATAATATTGAAACACATGCGATTAATAATTTTTTTAAACGAAATCGTCAGTGAGTTAATAAATATCCTGCTGTGTCAAGAGATCGGATTCGACTAAGGTACTAACTAGAGATGATACACAAAAAAATAGAGGAGAACTGAAAACGAAAGTCGGATGATTTTTTTACCTGTGCATTGTAGGTCGTGCAGAGAAGGGTTGGCCTCTAGACAACCCCAAAGAGCTTGTGAACAACAACGAACTTTGTATAGTTCAGTCAAGTTTGTCGAATGTCAGATGCGTCTATTTTGCATAAAGGTACCTATAGGCTGTTATAGTATGTTGAACACGCAGTGAAATCCCGACATGAATTAACATTACAATTATATGACAAACAACTAGAAGGGTTACTCTATGCAAATTAGACCCTCACCTTCCCAACGGATTTTTAAATTCAATATTATAAAGCTGTACATGCAAATATGTATAATATGCTCAGCTTGGATCTTTTTTTGTGTGCGTCTAGAAAACAGCAACGACATTTTGTATATTAACCTGAAGCATACCAATTAGGATTCTGCACAAGTTCAAATCTAGTTTGGTCGATGGCAATGAAGCCGGTGACTTTTTGCTCAAAACAGAATGTTCTGAAGAAGTTGTTCTTTGAGTTTGCCTTATGTACAAGTCGTCTTTTATCTTCTAATATTAATAAAAATTTATACATATATGAAGTAACAGAAATATTATTCGTGCTGTTTTTTTTTCTTTACATTTCGCTATGTGAAAAATTTGTGATGTGGTTGATTTTCAATAGATTTCGTTGAGACGTTTTGGGCCGTACATAATACGTATTAGCCTACCCAATAACGCAAAATTCACTAAATTCCGTCGAGTCATCCAATATGCGAGAGACGGTTGAGTAAAATAAGCAACAATTTTTAGGAGCACATATTCGGTATGCCTGGTATTGATGCAGGGTTGTTGCGGATGATCGGCAGCGACGCCCCCACTGGAGCTAGTTACCATGACGACGACGCCTGGTCTCCCGTTTATGGCGTAGTCCCCCACCTCACATGTATATGTATAGATGTATGCCACATATGAGCACTGAATGCAGCTTCAAAAAGTTCCAAATCATGTAGATGTACGTATATGGATGTGTGTATAGAGACATGGAAAACGTGCGACGGACTTTCAGTAAATTGTGTGGAAATGTAAATCACCACCAAAACGATCGAAAGATGATAAAGTGCTAACCAATCTATAAGATTGAATGAACCGCTTATTTATATTTGAGAATAAATTACATATCTTACTATAATTATATTGATTTCTTAGTCAATATTTACCCCCTATCGGATATAGTGAACCAATGAGAATGACGGAAGATCCCCGCAGCCAGTTGTGCGAAATTCTCAAATCACGGAACTTGTACGAAATTTGTTAATGAAAGTGAGTTTTAAAGAATGAGAGGAACAGGTCAAGTTTCTTAACTTGGTGAATGAACGAGAATCTTACACCGTTTTTCCGTTTCTCATCGTCACGTTGCCCAATCCCCATTTTCCTCTTTACAACTACGGTTTGTTCGACTACTTCCCCTGTGTTTTAAAGAGATGAGTTTTTCAATTTAAAATTAAAGCGGAAAGTAGTGTAAAATGCACCATGACCTACAGGAAGCAAACTGCAAATTGACGAAGTTTACAACAACTACATGCGACTCTGAAATTTAACGAACTGATTAATTGTTCATATTTTCTGTACGAATGACAAATTGGTTTAAAAAAAAACGGAAACCATCAACAACTGGCCAGTAAGTTTTTTTAATCTCAAAAGATCAAGTGAATAAGGTGGTGATGGTTTTATAAAGCACCTGCAGACCTTTGGCTTCCGTTCTAACAGGCCCGGTGTCAGAACCGTCACCACAATGTATTATCGTGGAGTTTATTCTAAGAATTATCACCTATTCTTGATGGAATTATTAAAAACCTGTTTTTTTTTCTTCTGTATTTACAGAATGTTTCCAATAACACACTTATTGTTGTTAGTGGAGAGCTCTTCAACTACCCTTTTTTGTAACATTCAAATAAATAACATCGAAACATATCTATTCCCCTCAATTTCCTGTCATTTTCTACCCTTTATTTCATTAAACCCTTCATAACCTCAGCTTGTGTTGCATCCTAACTTTTCATGTCATTACACATTACAGAATTTTTATAAGGGTTACACAAACATAAATCAAGAAATATGAAAAGTTCACTAGTAGCATTTTATTCAGGATCATGCATGCATAGATTTACATAAATGCACAGTGCTTTAGGGTACATTTACCTCCATTTATATAAGAAATTATCTGCAATAGACACAATTTTTTGTTTTGTTTTTATTACAACAACAATCAGAAAGTAATGCGAAAAGCTCCAGATAGTCACCGTTTTTTTTGTATGCCTGTGTGTGTGTGTGTGTATTTAAACCTTTCCAGGGCGCGGCCATGTACCTATAGGGTAACAAATCTCTTGTACATATAAATACAAACCTCCTTTTGTGTATGTAATAATAAAACACATTTTTCTTTTTCACTAGAGCATGGTTTATATCATATTTTTTTACTATGCGTGCGTGTGTGTTAAAAGGGTCTCGAAAGATTCTATACACAGGGTAAATTATGTTTTTTTTTCCACTAAGGGATTGAACGGATATATCGCCAGTATTATCATGCATATGTGAAACGGTCCGGATTATAATTTATACAGTATGCAGATGTGCTTTCGGTCAACCTGAATTTTTAATTTAGGCAAAGGGTAATCATTGCCCCCACCAGCAACATATACAAGCCACACCCTGATAGGGTTATCTGAATTTGACTAAAGTTGTTTCAGTATGTGATCTTGTTGCTATCTGAAGACACCAATTGTTACAACACGGATGTTTATTTATTCATCGAACAGGTCAGTAATCATTTGTATCATGATTCCGAATGAAGTCGTTTATTTGAAATATAATAATTAAAACAAAACTATGCTAAACTTACATAGCTGCTAGGCGATCTATACATATTGAAACAATAAATCGTGGTATTATTTAAAAAAAGAGTATAAAACAGATAATGGAACATGTAATTTGGTCAAATTTGCATGCCAACCGCTAAGTGCAGATGTTCTAAAGTTAATGATGTTCAATGTTTAAATGCAGCAGCGGTAATTGCAGGATGATGTTCAACACGCATTGTTCCTGTGTAAGCGTCATGTAAATGGCTACGCCTCAAAATTAGAGCTCAAATAATGATAATAATCATAATAATAATAAAGGAAAACGAAAAAGTTACCCAATATTTGCGGTCAGTTTTCAACGGAATTTTATTTTTCTTATTAATTCTGTTTAAAATTCACAAAATTCAACAAGTTTCACCCAGCCGTATTGAAAAACGCTCTTATTTTACGAATTAAAAAAAGATATTGCCAACTTTTACTAAATAACTTTATATTTATTATATGATATAGTGGATGTATCAGAAACGATATGCAGTGGTCGCTGCTTAATGTGGTTGCTTTGGTCAAACTGTTACCAATAAGCAAATGCCGAAATGTCCATAAACTAATAAAAACGAAAATAAGAATCTATTTCCGATTTTCATTCTTGTTCGTTGAATTAATATCGAGTGGTAATTTATATAAAAACCGGCACATTTTCCGTATATTAATATAGAATCGATACTATTAAGCGGCGACCACTGTACTAATAATTGTGTACTGAAAGTTGTGCTTTAAAACTTAGCGCATTTCAATTCTATAAACAAACGCAACACCTAAATTAGATGGAGATGACGTGGAACATTGCTGTGAGAATTGAAAGCGAGATGAGTAAGTAGTGAAAGCAGAAGACGGAATGAAAGCGAGAAGACTTTCCAAGCGCTTATTAGACGTCGCGTCGCTCCCTCCTGATTGGTCGTTAGAACTTCGGGTGATTAGTACGCTCGCCTGGTGTCTGGTGTCCATGACCTAACTCAACATCGACCGACTTACACTTTTCGTCAATTAACGCAATATGATCTATATATAGAGAGAGAGTATAAAGAATGAAGCGATGAAAGAGGAAAAGAGAATGACTAGAATAGAAACTCTGTTACTTATAAGACGGGATCGTTGACTTTTTTTCTTTCCTTTTAAAAAAGTTCCATAAACATTGAATCCGCTTTTCAAATTCATTCAAAAATTCTTTTGAAGTGGATTTTTCTCGAAAATACACGGATCTTGATGTTGATGATCATGATGATGATGATGATGATTTAACGATCAATAGATCGTATTTAATGGAAAATTAAATGTCATTGTTCCATTTCATTAAGAAAATATTTGTTATTTATTGATGAATTATTATTTAATATAAACATTTTCGTAAAATAAAACAACTTATCTAAACAAGTATCGATACATTCACGCAATATTTATATTAATTGCAGGAACTGAAAACTAATCTTTACGACAATCGGATCAAATAATTTATTATTATGACAATCGTTTCGTGTATAAACTAACGTACATGTCAAAATATTTACTTAACGCCATCAACTAACTTATAATATCGTTCTTATGGAAATAAAAATATATTTTATAATAACAGAAATCATCCTACCTTTTGCAGGATCCAATCTCGATCTCTTCACCGCAACATCAGATAATCACCTATTCGCCTTATTTTGCTGTCAAGATGAAAGGACAAAAAAGGTACGTTGTCAGGATAGAAAATCGACGCACGTTAACGTTTATGTATAGAAGATGGAAATTGGAAATCAACCTGTTCCAATGGATGGAAAACGGCGAATGCAGCGTCGATTCTCAAGCGTCAAGACGTACACACGCGTGAAACTAATCAACTCAACTTGGTACAAGTCCATCTCATTCTTGTAAAATTTCTTTTCTATTGTATCGACAAGGATAGCATACGAACATCTCTGGAAATTACGAGGGAAGTTGAAGTTATATGGAACTATAAGACAATTTAGTAACGCGCGTCGCTAACTGTGATCCACCCTCAAACCCCTTAAATTGCATGCGCATGATCAAGATGGCCGATTTCGACGTCACCCCTTCAAGCCTTATTTAGTGTAAAGTTTTTCACGTAATTAGAACAGTAATTACCGAGTGTCTTTAGTATTGGTTGTGATTGAAATTTGTGTTTTCATTGATTTGAATAGAACGTTTGGAAATCTATGATTTTAAATAATTGTGTGTTGTGAATGAGAACTTTTATATTGGTAAATGGACGCTTATCGTCCCACCCCTACATCGAATACGGTCTCATTGATTTTATTTCCAATGCATGTTATCTTTAACAATGGCGAACAGTAGTTACTAGTTGTTGGCCAGTAAACAATTATAATAGTTTTCATTGTTTTCAAATATTAATTTGAGTACATCAGACTAAGTGGGTGTGCGTTTTTCTTTCAAAGAAAATAATGTTATAAACGGGAAGAATTGTTTTATCTTTACTATTTAATAATAACTCAATATGATAGTAAATAATGTCATCGTCAATAACAGTAATTTGATGAAATTGAGACAAATCTAAACATTTTACAAAAGAATTATTATGTATGTATATATATATATATATATATATATATATATATATATATATATATATATATATAAATGTTTAGGTTTCTATCCTTTCGTCCTGTCTTCCCTTCCGACAGCTTTTAAATTTCCAACTATTCAAAGCCCGACATGCAAATTGGCGTTCAAGGGGCGTTTGACAGTTTCTTTTTTTCGGTTTTGAATTATATTTAAATAAGGTCGCGGACCCTGTATGCGGCAGTTCTATTCTTAAAAATATAATTTATCATTTTTCACAATCCGTTCGTTACCTGTCCCAGGAGGAATTCCCACATGGTCTACAATTTTTCATTATTACATCAATACAATCCGACCCTTCCATATGCAGATGTTGTCTCTAATACCTGCTGACTCCTTTGCATATGGTATATTTCTACCTTGCGTCTGTGTGTCTCTCACAACCCTTTCTCAGGCATTGTGTAGATGTTCAGGTAGAAAGAACTTTGGGGACCCCTTAAGTCTATTTTCATATAACAATAAGACCATCAAAAGAAACAAATGAGATTGAAGGAGCCTAGCGACATAAAGGGGTTGTGCAATTTGAATGTCACCAAACGATTATCAAATTCTGTACACCGGATTTTCACTACTCACGTAGTGACCGTTGTAATTCGTCAATAGATTTCTTGAAAAATCCATTTCATAGATTAAAAATACTAATTGTGATGGCTTCATGAGATAATAGAGAGGAAAAAAGACGGTTGATTGTCTAGAACACTCTTTCTAGGCCAGGTAGTTAGCCTTACGGTCATGTCAGACAAGTTTTGAACCGTTCTATACGAAAGTGAAGGGTCGTTTCACAACTGTTGTATGCAAAGCTGGTTAGATAATTTGAATACGACAGTTCCTCTTCCGGACTAACCCTCTCAGACAATGTGATTTATGTTTAAATTTAGTACTTATGTGGAAGATTAGACATCTAGACGCGTCAGATGGTTAGCCCGTTCTGTTGAATACGTGAATTTGACACAAATATCAAAACAATAATAATAACAGTAATAATAGTACTTTTTTTATGAAATGAAACGAGTTAAAAATTAGATGAATTAAGTTGACGTTGGTTGAAACATTTTTTTTTTTAAATATAAGTCTTGAAATGTTTCAGTTTATTGTACGGCAGATGGGCTATAATCGACTTTCCAAACAATTAGAAAGAATTAATTGCTGGATTCCACACAACTGTCACGTAATATCACTAATTATTTGTCACAACACGCTAACTATATCTTATTTCCAGGTGTTCGAAATAATACGGTAATCCTTTGGAAAAAATCGACATTTTCAAATAAATAAAAGATCATTATTTTGGTTGTGCTGTTTTATTTATTTATTTGTTATATTTTTGATCCATCACACACATTTTGGTCTTGATTGCATATACAAATAATGGATTTTTCATTACACCTATCTGATCCTATTATATCAACTAAAATATCTTGATCGGCACAAAAATTACTATTTCTTCCGGTTGATGGGATAACGTCGATGAACCGGAAATGATGATCGGTGACATATCCAATCAAACTCACTCTTTCTCTACCTGCTCTCTTTATAATATGTATTGAGATTGGTTTGTATACAAACCAACGGCAATCCGAACTTAACAGTTAAGAGGTTCACTTTAATCGAACCGTTCAATATCTATTCGAAATACCATTGATTGGGTCGTTTGACAGGTAAGTGTATTCAACAATTCAATGACAATAAAATCGGAAGTTTATTAATGGGCGTCTATTTAGCTGACAAATATGGTCTTTATTGGCCGCTGCAAGGAGCTTTTTTCGGAAAAATTTCAAGCATTTTATCATTAAATTCGAAATAAAGAATAACAAAACTCCCATTCAGATGTAATATTTTACTTGTGTGAACATTAAATGATTCGCTTTTTAGCTACGATTCGCTACTATTAAAGTTGAAAGCTGATTACGAGACACTAGTCACTTAATATTCCGAATATTGAAAAAATTGTTAATCTGTGTAGAAGTGATCTTCGCGAAACAGAGTTACATTCCTCTTTCGATATTATTTAGATTAACAAACAATAATGTCAGGAAAATTTGCAAGCATTAGAAAAACCTATTGTTTTAATTTCCAGGCAAGATAATCGGCTAATTAAGTAATACTAATTAAGTATTCTAATTAAGTAATTCTAATTTCAAAATCAAATACGAACATAATTATGTAAGACACTTCAGCAAAGGTTTGAATTGTCAAAAAATTTAGTAACATTTTCCACTGAAGCATATTTCTCTCAAATCCATCTATCGTAAACACAATGAATTGAAAATAACAATAAATTAAGATCGAAAATTCGCGAATTCAACGGTTAAAACTACATGAATATAAAACCCATTTAATCATATCCTTGGAAGTTACAAGAACGAATAACAAAGTAATGTCAAAAACTATTATAAACAAAATGATTTATTTGAGCAAATTAGTTGATAGAATATATTGAATAATGCTTTCCTTGTGTAAACAATAATTCCTAATCGGTGTTTATCTTTAAAATGCAATGTTTTGAAATTTGTGCAACCCATTAATTATTCATTAGATATAAAGTTATAAATCTTGATTTAGCATTAATGACAGGTGTTAATGCCGTCTAGTTAAACCATAAATTGTCCGATTTATATTAAAATTCCATTTATTGGAAGAAAATGGATAAAGTGGTTTTTAATGTTTGTTACATAACTTAAAGATAATTTAATACTGAACGAGAATAAATAATTTATTTTGTCAATTTACTTTTATTATACGTATTCTAATCGAATGTTAAAAAAGAAAAAGCACCTGCCGATTTTGTATCTATTTTTGTTTAAGGTATAGTCAAGCTTTTTGTTGCTGATTTGCTGCCATCTAGCGACGAATAGCCGCATTCTATTGGAGCTTTTGGCGGCACGTAAAGCTCACTGTTAGATGATTAATTTCAAATTTATTCTAATTTGAATTTCATAAAATTATATAGTGACAACAAAGAATAAAAATTCATTTCTGTCGTGCAAGATCTGATTAACATCATGCAAGATATTACAATAATTTAAATTCTTGTTTACATATCTGAACGTAACACATCTTTATCTATAACAATATCTATTTTAAATCTTGAATGTGTGTGTGTGTTTTTAAGAGAAAACAAAACTATCAAGTGGAAACGTTAACATTTAGATTACAAGATTAAATGAATACAAGCATCATAATTTATTATTAGAGGCGAGGTCTTGGTATGCGGATAATGTAATGTTGGCAATTTATGCAAACAAGTGCATCATGACCTGAGACAACAACTTCATCTGCAACACCATAAACCACATACTTTGGCAAGGATAATGAACATATACACAACAACAACAACAACAACAACACGTGCTACTCACTTCCTGGTTATAAATATATAGGGTTGTGATTGTTTAGCGTTATTATATAACGTGTAAACGGTGATTGTTTTTGTAAATTAGATTGGAAAATGCAAAGAAATTGTATAAAATAGAAGGGATGTAAAGATCGGTGCGCTAATGCTGTGTATAATGTTTTAAAAGGTGAGCACAAGTCACGTCTGCATGTCGAACAATAGTCGTAAACTTTCCATCTAACGATCCTGATATGCTGATAGCGCCACATCTTTCTACTAAAAAGTTAATTTAATCGATAGTGTTTAGCCCTCACTTTTACCATTATCAGACGCTCATGCTATCCGTAAATGGAGATTCGATAAATTTTTTTTGGTGTGTGTATTTTCATCAATATAAACTATGTATCTAATATGTGTATTAAAAATTTCATGCGCCTTTCTATCGAGCTGTTAATAGAACAAACACGTATATGTATATAAAGCGTGCATTTATAAAGAGTGCAACTTTCATTACCATAAAATACGCAAATATTATGTATTAACACCAAACAAACTAATTTTCTGCACGAAATATTGTTAATTTGAAGCTAATGAAATTCTACAACAGTTTATTGCTGTAGATTGTATCAATTTTTTGGCACCTCGATACCTGAGGATTGGTTCAGAATAGGTGCACCTGTGTTTAGAAAGTGCATAGCATTTAGAAATTTACCTGACACCCCACAATTCCGTCTAGGAATCAATAATCGTTTTTTTATTCGATTTTAATAACAACCTTCTTCATATAATTGGCTCTGAGGTGTAATTTTTAATTACCAATCTGTTGATTTATTGAGGAAACCACTTGATTACTCAGTTATCAGACTGTTAAACTCGTTATATTCCATAAATAAACAAATAATTATCTAGAACTGACTTTGAAATCGAAGAATTTAATAAAATTGTTGCATTTGAAATTCAAAATAATTCTGCTACATATTGTAGATTGGATTTTTCTAATTGAAATTTAAGTGAGATTTATGTTTCCAGGTATAACAATGCCTCCCAACAACGCTTAATTACTGTATCTACAGTGAGAAGGGTGGATGTGCTCCAAATGTTAGGACTAATTGGCTCCTTAGAGATTTAGTGGCATGTACCATGTTGACGTAAACCGCACAACATCTAGGGAATATTCTACTAATATTTATACAATTAATGCATATTTCAATTGCAAAGAAGTCGAGATACAAACAAATTCATTTGAAATAATTCCGATGTCTGATATTACATTATGCGAACATTTAGTATTATTAATAAACATAAATCATCTGCTTCCTGATGACCGCCCTCTGTGCGGGGCAGGTGTATCGTTAAGAAAGCCACTTGTACAACCAATATAGCCAACGGCCATCATCTTCAGATTATTATTTAAATAATTAAGCATAAGTTGATAAACAACAAAATGAACAAAACTAAAATTTGATCAAATTAAACATTGATTGATCCCAACAAATGAACAAATAATGGAATCAATGAACTGTAATTATAAATTTATTTAGATAATTATGTACGTACATGACTGATAAGATTAAAAACTTGTTACGTAAATTATAGAGTTAACTTACAACATCCTATAACAAGTTGACTTTACATTAGATAGCGTGCCAGTTACTGATTTTTAATTTTCGTAGAATTTACAATGTTCTTACTTTAAATATGCAGATTAAAGATAATATTGTGATATCGAATATATCATTCCTAAGGACGACGTTTATTGAGCTCCGATTTATCAATAATTTAGCACAAATTGTAAGTAATTTATACATTAAACACGTACATTTACACATACACTAACAGTTGTAAAAATGATGCCTTTTTAATAACTTTATTATTATTATTATTAGCTAAGCAAGAATTGCTTCCACGCGTGTTTTTAACCTCTTTTGGGTTGGGAGTTCATTCGAGTGAAACAGACTACGCCCAGAAAATGTTTATGTATCTAAACTATTTTCCTACACCTTTCTACAATTAATGGCAGGTATTAGAGAAGAAACCGACAAAGCTTTTTTACACCAACAATCCTCTATCCTGACCAGGTCCTGTAGTAGATGTAGAATAGTTCGACTAATTTTAGTATCATTTAGCATCTCCATCGAGTACGATTAGCAATCATTTGCGTATAATAGAAACGAAATCTTGGGAAAATTCACCAAACTGACATCCCTAACTGCCATTCTATCTCACAAACTTTGTAATTAGATATTTGTTTGTATAGAAGAGATGAGGAAACATTAGATTACGATGCATTAGAACGCCATCGTTTTTCCAATAGTAACAGCCAATCATAAGAACTGTACGACGTGGGAATTGCAACAGTCTGTGGCAGAAGTAGCGCCCCCGTCTAACCAGCTCCCCCATGGAAGTTTTACAATGAAATATTCACCTAGAAGCTAGCATAGTCCACCATTATCCTTACCTACTATTTATATTGGTTGGTTTCGATGAATTTGCCATCAAAAGAGAATAAAATACACCCCAAAGAAGAATAATGACATGTGTTTGGTGAATTATTTATAAAAAACCATGGTAACAGTAGTTGGATTGTATTTGCAAATGATTCAGGTTGAAGTCGTGCCTATCATTTTCCTTCGATGTATTTAGACTTTGTTTCTATTTAAATAACAGAAATTTCCCATTAGTTAAAAAGCTATTTACTTCTGGCCCCCAAATCGATAATAATCGAACTAACAGTAAATCCGTATATTTCTCTAACAATCACGAATTTCGATAATTGTAGATAATATTGAATTGAGGCTGTTTTGGTAGTTGAACGTGCTGGCTTTTTTTTTCTTGGGAGGTTGTGCGTGTGTCATGAAATATAAAATAAGATGTTACTAAAAATGGATGACGGATCTAAGAATTCTAAATTACATATTAATATATCGACAAATCTAGTCACGCATCTGTCCAACAACGTATTGATATTTTTATATTGAGTTTCGATTTAACGAATTTAATAATTTAATAATAATATCGACTATGACACGCAACAACCGAAAATTTCTCTTCGGCGAATGGAATTGGGAAGAAATGAAAAGGAAAATTTGTACCCTATTAAACAGCAGATGTTTTGGAGATAAATGACATAAACTATGCGATGTCGTTTGTTAACTGGAAAAAGTTGCGCAACTTACAAAAAGTCGTTTCGCAATTACTATATTTTCAACAAAAATAAATTGCAGTATGGCTATAATCGAAGACAGACTATCACAGTGGTAAGTAATTTGTTCAATTGTTTCGATTTTAATTGTTTGTCTGTGTATTAATTACACAATGTACGTTTATAAGGCGTTAAGCAAACATCACTTGGAAAGTTTACTTATAAAGCACCGCCAATTATGACAAGCTTCTCTTGCAAGAATTGAATATAGCCATGTTGATAAGTAATTTTATGATAAATTGGAATTGGGAGGTTGTTAAAGAAACTAGTTACCCTGTTGAATAACGATAGAAAATCACCCTTTAAATCAGAAGCTTTCAATATGGTCTACCAGAAAATATATCAGAATATAATGATTGTTAAAATCGTTGACATGCATAACAAGTCTCTTTACATTTTTTTCTTGTTTTTAGTTCGTGTTGTTGCGCTATTGAAAAATTGTTTCTTTGTATTTGGTCTCATTAAATATGTGATGCTTTTGATTATTTCAACTGTTTCTAAATATAACAATAACTGCCTATCAATGTGATTATTACAACAACACCGATTGTGATAATTGAAAATAAAGTTGATTAACAATTCTATACGACATAAATACATATTTCATCTTTACGTTCGATTTACAATATAATAGTACACAACAACAATACCCTAATTTCTCTTTTGAATTTTTTTTTCAAAACTGTTTCTTTATAAGGGGATATTGAATGGAAAAGTAGCACGGCGGACCCTCTTGAAGATTAAAAGGAATTACATAAAAACATTAACAGCTAATCGCATCAGATTATAAGAAACCGTCTTGATTAAACAGGAATTTCCTCAACTAATTTGGTGAATCATCGTCAATAGACGGTTGGCGGAGCGATATGGTGACTCAAGTATTTAAATCCAACTGAAATTATATTGTAATTTGGAATTTTCTTCTTGCAATCTTCGATAACTGAAAATGATTAGAATTGAGGTGAGTCGGCGACTGGTTTTTCAGCATTTCAGTGATTTGACGTTCTGGAAAAGTGTATGTGTGTGAGTGAGGCGCGCACGGTTTCAATCAGATTACTGAAATGATATTTCAGTAGGTTCTAGGAGCCGACAGTCCTGGCTGAATATCAGGAATGGGGCTTATGTAGAAATCTCGTTTAGAATAGGGAGAGTTATCGATCAGCCCCTCGATGTAAGACGCCTGCAGTCATAGATGGAATAGCAATAAGTGGGTGGTCGCCCCCCCCCCCGTCGGTCCCGTTACTCTTCGTTTTCCCATCCTACCTCATACTCTGTACTACCACCCTCACTGCCTGATGCTGTTGCCGTGGTCCCTGCATCACCAGTGTAGGGTGGAAAACGAATTAGGGATCAGACGAACAAAAACAGGGGAGTCAAAATATAAAAATAACGTCGGCCATTTCTCGGGATCCACCGCGCGCTCATAACAATGCGGTCGCGCACCGGATATTACACGCGGCCTGACACTTTTATTAAAACATATCCACAACGCGGTATTCCACCAAAATACGTAAACATTAATCATTCTCTATTTCCTGTGAACGCAAAAACGATCTCTCGTAGGATCATTGATGTATTTGTATGTCAGGCGATCATTCGACAAACGATTAACTATGTTTAATTGATCTTGTTAGTGGACATACATCAATGTTTTTCGATTAATACTTGTTTGACTATAGTTTGATATATTTCAAAATACACCTACCTATATTATAAACTAGAAAACTTGTAATTTATGATTTATTATCTGATTCTACTTTGCAGTAAATTGTAACAACAGTGTTAAGACACGCAAATTATTTTGCATATTGCTTTTCAGGATTTTTTCCACTTATTTTAATAAACGCGTGATAAACTACTGTTACAAATCCACCTGTACACATTTATACTTTATCTATTGCGAAATGAATAGAAAGAAAAATGTTCGTGTGCTTAATTCCACAACAATCCATTGTATTAGAAAACTTGTTGTTGTTTTGTTGTTGTTTTTTTTAAATGTCGCACGTATAAGAAACACGTTTGCAAGTATGACAATGTGCAAAAATGCAACTGACTATAATTGCCAATGAAATATTAATATTGCGTTTCTATAGAAACTGCATATTCAAGCAAAGTAGCTAATGAATGATTATTATTTGAATCAAACATCTGGATGTGACGTGCATGACACGCCCGTGATTGTTTACAAACGATATAACAATATGGGATACTAATCAAATCTAAGGTCAACTCAAAAGGCCATAAGAAGCAGAATTTGACATTTTCGAATAACCTATTCTAGAATACTGGTCCCTTGTATATGACATTTTTACGACAACAACTTATTAATAAAAACGCTTTTATATGTTTCATTCAAATCTCAAATGTAGCAGTTCTAGATGTGAATATAACCAACACAAAATAGTAATTTTCAAAGATTCTAATGGCGACTGAATCATCAATATAAACAGTTAATTATTCAACTGTGCGCCTCAAATAATTATTTATCCATTTGGAGACTTGATAATGTTTATTAAAATTTCAGTAATATTACCTTGAGGACTATATTAATGTGCATGCGGTTCAAGTAATTGTTAACTCATCATTATGACTGTATTTTATTGTAAATTCCAACAAATATATTCTTGTTGATGATTGTACATGTTCGTATAAATTACACAATCTATCATGTAATGCAACTATAAATTCTAAGTAATGTTAAGGCTTTAGGGAATAAACTGTTTTTTAACATTTTGTTCAACAGTCACTAAGACAATACTGCCTGTACGTGTGCACGTTCAGTTTTCCACGTGTGATTGCGGCTGCTAAAATTCACCAATAAACCACGATACGATATTTCTTGAATACATTCGGTGTATAGCAGCTCATAATTCAAATATACGAATACGGGAGTCCTGAGAGCATTAGGTCCCAATTAACAGACAACTGTAGAAATGAAGTTACACCTGTATACGCGAATGTATGTGTTATTGTCGACGACGAAGTATAGGACCTCATTTAAACTTTACAAGTCGTTGAGCTGATTTTTATATTGTTGTTAAAGATGATTGCTTGTTTACTGTCGTTGACGATGGAACATTTAGAGAAAAAAAAAGTACGCACGTGTTTTTTTCATCCTCTCGTTTTCATCGTTCTCACCAGACCCGAATATCTAATTGGAAATTTGAGCAGAATTTAAAGAATGGTTATTTGTTGGCACCCATTTCAACTTTACGCCCTATACATTTTCTTTGCAGTGACGTTTCCATTCGCAACTAATATGGAAAATGGTGTCGTATTGAATTTAAAGTAGCGTAATGTGTTTTCTCGTTCTTGAAAAATCCGATAAAGTAAAGTCTATCCGCATGCTCATTAATAAAACGGCCGCCAGCCATGGATTAATAACTCAAAACTCTTGTTATACAGTGAATTCATCTCGAATAACTCGCAAAATGTTATTATAATGGTCTAAACATATTTCACCTTAGGGATGTCTCATTATAAACTTGAAAGTACAAAACACGTTTCCTTTTTCAAAAAGAAAAAATCGTATAATTTTCGTATAATTTATTTAAAGATGTTTGTGTATTCACCCGTTTTGATGTTATCAAAATCAGGAAAGAGACTTGTCGTAGCTTTTGTCTATCTCGTTTCTTGATAATTCAGTTAGAACAGATTAATGATGTATGCTCTTCTTATTTACTCTACCTCGTCTTTCTATTGATGATGATGATGGTGACGGCGCCGTTGACGTTATTCTAGTGCAATTTGACATTCTCTTTTTAAATTATGTCTTGACAATGTTGCTCCAGAAACATCTAATTGTTTCATTGTTTCATTCCACCGCACCAGATTTTGTTTAAATCAAGCGATTCGATCTAATTTGAATAAAAATCCAATTGATCATTAAATTACCATGATGGAAACACGGACAGTGGAAAATGTTCCAACGAACACAAATTGTTTCTTATTATTGCCAATAGATTGCTGGAAAAATTTCAATAAAAAAAAAATTCAAAATACGCTGCTGATCACTAGAAATTCTCAGATATTTATCGTTCGATAAAATGGTTGATAGAAATAATATAAATCAAGTAGATACCTTGTACCACGGCATATATTCGTAAACATAAATAAATAATTCATTCGTTAATTAAAAGTGGAATAAAGAAAAAAATAGACAACTCATTAAATCAACAACACTGTTATCAATTAGAACTAATGTATCTAACATTCATGAATCGAAAAAAAAAGAAGCAAAACACGATATTATTGCTGATGGTTAATAATTACATTTTGATTAAACCGTAATTAGTATTTACAAATAAGACAAATCGATTACTTACAGGAAGCGTTCAAATCTTAATTATATTATTAAGTCTTTGAGCGTCTCAGACGGTTCATTCATTATGAATACCGACGGGTCGGATTTCTTCGAATTTATTAATTAGATGATAAAGATTTCAATATGGTTAAGACTTAATAAAACGGGTATTATCCATTTATGTTCAGTTGATAACAGCTTTATTAATTTTTATGATGAATAATGAGTGCAAAAGTAATTCATGTGCTTTAATACAATTGTAACATTCAACAAAGTAAATTTCTAAGAACATACGTATTTAATCATCACAATTATTTTATCTTCCTCTGTTTTAATCATAACGTAAATGGGATGTAATTATGTTCTAAATAGTGAACATCAAAGCAAGTATTTTTCAAATAATTTCTTTTCAACAAGAAATAAATACCTACAATTTTGTAAAGTATATTGCAACCTTTTCAGGTGGATTGCCGATATATTATCAACCACTACCTATCTCTCATATAATTATATGGTGAAAAATTATTAAATTCTTTAGTTATTTTATTTCTACTGCCGCCATTTTTCCCTTAAATATACATGTATACATATACGTATATACACAAGTTGCACACACATATGTGTTGTATTGTATAAGGACGAAAAGGTCACGTGTATGTGGGGTGGAACGAAGGCCCAAACAATTTAAAGACTCCCGCACCCTTGGTAGCCGGGACAACGGAGGGTGTGCACGAGCCTGCGCACAAATAGACGACGCCAGGCGTCATTCTAGCATATTACCTACGCGAAATGGCCGTTAGAAATGCCACATACCGATCTCATTAAAATACCGTTTCATTCGATTTTTTCCCGATGTTTCAATTATCTGTTCGATGGATAGTTTTTATTTTTTTTTAATTTTTGTTATCCTGACTTTATCTATTTTTTAATGGAAGTTGTTTCATGTGAATTAATATACTAAGGTAGAACCATTTTATTACGGTTTTATTGATTAATTATGTAGATGAGGAACGCATTTATCTTTAATTAGTTTAAATAAATAGACCGAAAATTCGATTTTTATAAACGGTTAAATGAACTTCTTCGACATTTAAAAAAGCTTTTATAGTTTCTTCAGGTATAGAGAGATAAGATGAATAAGTATCGACATATGCAAAATAACAATATATACAAGGAATTTTTTTTTTAATCTTTGACTGTATGATAACGATTTCCAAAAAACGTACAAACTTTATTGTAGCGCATCAATTTGGTTTCAACAATATTATTAGATATTCTGAAGTGCTTTTGACAGTTACATGGTAGGTAATAATTTGGTATTCGCAACCTTTTTTTAATTATTTATTTATTTATTTGCTTCAATCTAGCGAGAAGGTATTCGAAGCAATATCACAATATTGCATCCCTTAGGGGGTTATATCTTTGCCGGAGAGTTCTTATCATTTTCTTCTTATACGTCTAAATTCGCCCCCTTGCAGCGTCAACCCTCAGATAGACAACATTTTCTGTTCCCCAAGTATTTATGGATTTTATATTTCTGTAGTACTTGTATTCGTTTCAGACGTTCATAAAAATTCTCAAGGTATACGACGATAAATCAAATTAGATAGATTTTTATAATAAATGCACAGAAAAACAATGGAGTTTTGATTAAGATTACCGTCTAGGGTTGGATGACCACAAATGTATACCTATATACATACATACATCATTTCTAATTTCATCTGCTATGTAGCAGCTTTGACGCGTTGATGAACTTTAAAATAAGTTTTTAAAAGCACCACCAGCTAAACTTCTGCCAGTTTAAATGTGATGCATTATGTTAGTGACAGCATGAAAAATAGTCACATTTAAAATACAGTCTTTGGGATGTTGCGGCCAAGGAGAGACCTGCTGACGTGTTAATCAGGATTGATGGTGTCTTAGACATAGAACAAGCTGATGTGGAATATCTCATTTTGAATGTGGAATTTGCGTTAATCAACTGACAAAGCTTAACACACCCCACATAAAATCGATAACAGATATATTGATGGTTATAAATTAACAAAAAAATCTGTAGTATTGATTAATTTAACTGAATATTTATATGTTATTGTTTAATTAGTTAATGTTGAGGTCTAATATTGAAAATAATTAAGCCGATTCGGTAATGAATAATCGTTAGAATTAATCAAAATGTATGTCCGTTCGTTATTGTTTTTTAATTTCAATAGCAGTTTGAATGAAACACTTGAAAACGCTGTTGGATTATTTTTACAGAACGTTTTCTTAATAATATTCTGTGCCTTGGAGTAATTCAGTGAATATTTTCCATGAGCTTTATATTTCCTTCAACGATAATAATTTCACTCAGTTAACACAAAAATAAGAAACTACAAAAGTGTTAGTGGAACTTATTTTCCATCAGACAAATGTATATAAGCGGCATAAAATGTAAAGTTATGAAAGTGAAACACTACAGCAATTGAGAGAAATAGTAACAAGAAAACCTGCCAAATTGAAATGTATGAGGTGGTATTTCGTAAATTATATGATTATGTTAAAAAAAAATAAAATAATACTTTATAACTATACATGCAGGTGTCGATAACATACTATTATCAGTATTTTCCACTATGTTTTTAAAACACATAAAACCGTTCTTTCACTTTACACTTTCTTTAAGTATCACTTGTCCCACAAATTACTTCAATATCTTTACGTATTGAAATTGTTTTTACACGCCGCACTAGTCGCTTTTGCAAATGGTTAAAACGATTAAAGCTCAAAATACGATCCGATCGAAACAATTAAAGATATCGTTAGACATTTTGTTTAACGAGCTCCACCAATGTTGATACGTATTTTATGTAAATGTCTCCATTCGAACACAAGATAACCTAATTGAAAGTGTATTTATTGCACGACAGTTCTATTGAACAACGGTCGCTGACGGTGCTCCACTTAAGGTATTGATCATTAATCACCCCACCGTACTTATTATTAAAATATCATTAGGTCACATCGATTTACATACACGTACAACTGCTAAAGATAGACAAAGTTTAAATTGGGAGGCGGCGTCCAGCTGGCTGACCAGGTGATGATGCCGCAAGAACAGCCGCGAGACAAGCACTGTTTTCGGTGATCTGTTGGCGGGCCCGTCTGAACGGGTACACAACTATGTTTTTGTCAGGTTTTTTTGTCGCGTTTTGTTCTTGCTCGCATATGGTGCCAGGACCGGTCCCAGTGGTCCCTTGGGCGCGCATTAATATGATCTGCATACGTTTCTTTCTATGTATACATATAGCCTACACACACACACGCACATTTATATATTTATTTGTACAATACATATGTGTGGAGTTGAATATCCTGTTGTGCAAGACACTGTCTCATTTGCATATACTACGCTTCTAATTTATGCAGACGCACACCACCGCCCGACTGCTCAAACCCCTTTTCCTTTTAAGTAGAAAGTGACGGCGGGATCTGGGACCTTGCCTAGCCGGAAATAGAGAATACCACCTCATTTGCCTATTTAACTAACCGTTTTGTTACTTTAATAATGGAACGACAGTTACAGAGTTAATGTTTGAAAACGGATGCTGGAGTTGCTCCCATAATACTACTTGGAATTACGATTCTATCTAACGAAATGAAAATTAAAAAGAAGAAAAAAAACTATTATCAACCACCTGCTACTTATTTATCACGTAAAATTTCGTTGTTATCCGAGAAAATTCGTTCCAATAAAATCCACCATTCATTCAACATTAAATCAATCAACTTAAATAATTGTGGTTGGATATAATCTTGAAAGAAATTTGTCAATCAGAAACAAATGGAAGTAATTCGTTGAAATGATTACCGAAATTAATTTCAGAATTTGAATGACACTTGTTGAATGTAGAAGCGGAAAGCCAGTAAGTAGCACTGTAATTTTATGAGCGCCTCTTAACAATAGTTTGATATTGTCTGTAATTACCAACCAGTTTTCTCATTAACTCGTGATTGTATCAAATTTATCCACAATACAACGCAAGTGAATCAAAGTTAATGAGTTAGAACGTAATTACACACAAAAAAATTATTATTAAAACTCGATATTTATATGATGTGACATTACCTTAGCAAATTCGCAAATTTGTTTATCCCTCTTATTTGCAACACAACAATAACATTTTGTCTGGTTACATGTAAGAGGAATAAATAATTACAATTTGCATATAGACAGGTATCAATTACATGCGAACTCTTAATGGCATAGAAATCTGCATCCGACAGTTGATGGGAAGAACTATCCCTCTGTTACCAAGCTTTTGTTCTCTTATTTTTTTATTTAACTGTAACCCCTTTTTCTCTATGAGCACAACCAACAAAATTAAATATTCACAAAAGTATCTGTTGTTCAAAGTAATTTTTTTTCTGCTGATACCAAGAACAAAACAAAAACAGATAAAAAATTTTGGTCGTAGACGCGCAGCTGTGCTCTATCCATCTTAAAAATGTCAACCGATTCAGTATTTTGAAGTAACGCAATCCAATTACTTATTTAAAAAGAACTAAAAAAAACAATAGGAAAACGTCTACGAAACTACTAAAAAAATAATTAGACACCACTGTATTATGGAATATATTAATATATAATACATATAGGGCCACCTTAAAATCAGGTGCTAGCAGGTTGCTCGTGTAAAGGTGTTACCAATAGATCGATTATGTGTTTAACATATTGACAGGCGTAAAAGCTATCTTTTGTCAAGTTTACCTGTGAACTGTTAAGGGTGAAGTTATAATGATATCCCCTATTGTTCACTCTTACTATTACAGGTATATGTGGAGATTTTGGGAAGTATTGAAAAAACAATTTTCGAAATTGAACAAATAATGGATAGAGACAACAGAAATATTGTCCATGTCTGGAACTGTTTGGTAATTTCATCTGATCTGTTTTAATGAGCATATGTCTGTACAAAAACTGGTCCATGACAAGGTAAACCAACATCCCTTTTGTTATAATAAGTACTAACGCATAGCAAGCTGTACTGTGTGGAATGAGTGCATGGGAACAAACAGCAACCAACAACCTATTTGCTTAAGAAAAAAAAACCCATTAGAGTTCTTTTTTCTCTCTGTTATTTCATAAAAGGGTTCACCTACTGTCTTCCTGCTAATGTATGCATGCCCTTGCATATCATTATATGAGATGAGCGCTGCTCTTATTATGCCAGGGCACAGAAAGGCCATTTCTATACCGTGAGAAGGCCGTAGATGATAATTGAACAAGGAACTCATAACCGGAAATTTAAAACGAATCCTCCTCTACCGCTGCCAGTTGAGTTTACATTAAACATTGTAATAAACACTGAATGTATTTGAAATGTGTAAACGGACTGACTTGCAACAACAAAATCGATGTGGAAATAAACAGAGAAAACTACCGGTATCCACAAGCAAGGAATCTTACGCTTATTTTTTGTTATTGTTTTTTTTTCTAAAGTACATTTTAAATATGGGCTGTCAACAATATGTTACTCATTAAAGTTGTTTAATTTCTACGCTAAGTGGCAACACCTGCAATTTGTGTTACTGTTACAATCTGTATGCATGGCTGATTAATAAATAAATAAAAAAATTACCCAAAATTCAAAAAAAAATAGATCACAACATTGAACTCTATATAATTCACGCAACATCTGTGAAGCACCACGATATCAGATTTTATTTTATAGTTTTATTACAACTACTGTATAGGTCTAACCGTCTGTAAAGATAGAATGGAGACAACCAATTGACATTCTACCCTTGGACAATGCACAGAGAGAGATTAAATTTTTTTTCGGTCGGTCTTTTATGTTCGTCTCTTTCAAGTTCGTCAAAGATAGAGAATGACGGAACATTAAATTGTGCTCAGTAGATTATAGGAGTGTCTGTTGCGTGTGGCTATTAATTTCGACAGGGATGTATTATTAAATGTCCATTGAGTTAATTTGTAGTTTTAAAAATTGATACAGGAAACTACTACTGGTTATCGTTTAATACGAACAAGGGTCATTTTGGCCATATTTCTCAAGGCAATTTGCAATCGATATTAAAATTAGACGTCAATTGATTTTGGTTCTTTGATTAAATATTTATGGAGAATAGATAGCAATTGTAGATAGTACATTATATCTATTAAATTTTTATAATAAATAGATAGAAAACACTAGACCACAATTACTGATGATTGGGATACTTGTATAAAAAACTTGACGACTTTACGAAATAGACACGACATTCAATCGTTAACTTAATGTTATTTGTCTTGGTCCTTGTAATAGGGTTACAACAAATTTGTGTGAATTAAATTGGGCCTCACTACAACACCTGACCGAAATATAAATATATCTGGCCGTCATTAAGGTGACGTTATGTCAACAAAAACAAAAACATCATTAGAAATTTCCGATTTCTGCTAATCATCAAAAATATCTTCAAATTTCTAGTTGATTTTTATTAAACAATTGAGAACAACTCATCATCATTGAGAGCTTTTGAGCTTTATGCGATCGTTTTGCTATTACCAGCCAGATGGCGCCTTCACATTCTTCAGCCGTCGTTGACCTTATCACCGGTTATACCACATGAAAACGCATCTCCTGAAAGTTCTACTGATGAAAATTTAAATGCCACTTTTATTGTTGCTCCACATGATCATTATTATAAATAGATAATAACGGCAATACTACCACACAGAATTTTTTGATTAATTAACTACATAAATAATCACAAAAATTTACGAATAATAAATCAATGTCGTAAAAATTTAATTGTTAAGCCTACCAAACCATCATTATGTTATAAATTTTGTATATAGTCAGTCGGCCAATCAAAATTACAATTTAGTAAATTTTGATTTACCGACAAATTAACAGAGAAACGAAAACAGCCGTTTGTAAGTTTGAAGGAAAAAAAAATGTGAAACTCAATTGGGACAATTAGAGGATACCTCAACTATCTATAAATGAAATGTAATGAGTAGTGTCTTGTACACCATATGATCTAATGCGTCTTACCACTGATGGTTGAAATATTAATTACAGGATGTTTTACAGCGTCATCAGGACAACGTAGAACAATGTCAATCGTTTGTAAAGACAATTTTGATGGCAATTGTTGTTGTTGGCACTTTCTCTGGAACAATTCGATTTAATTAAACGAATCTATCAACAATATATTTGAATTCCAAAGGTATTATTACCCCATCTCTAGCTCTGAATAGGGTGGTTTACGTGAATGAAATTTCATATGATGTCGCCACTACCTCATTATCATAATAGTTACATATTAAACATTCAAAGGAAACTAGTTTTGATATAGATTCTCCTATGGGAGCTTCTACGTTTAGGGCCTGAATATTCTGTAATACTTCCATTCAATGTAAATTAACTTGGGTCTAGGCCAGGTATAGCTCTACTAGACGACGATCAAATGATTACGGATATATATTGGAAATTGTTGCATTGTTTTTTTCCCCATTATTTCAAAATTGTTAGTTATTAAAGATGGTTATATTAACCAGCGGACAATTACGGTTTCCCAAACATATACCATATGGTACGTTTGTAGATTGTAATTTAAATAAAACTTTTGCCAATACACAATGCAGGTGTGTTCCAGCACATGTGAGCTTCATTTATACCATAAATAAATGAAGGTTTACGATTATTTTAATGGATAAAGGTAGGTGTATGGATAATATTCAACATTTATGCATATTACAGTTAAATGTTGTATTTCATACATGCGACTATACAATTGTACGATAATAATGAAACAAAATATAAAATATATATATATATACCGATTACCAATTCTATTATGGTTAATTTATCAGGGACCACTCCTGTGTACTGTGGATGAAATAAAATTATGAATCATTAACTCTACAACACCCACTAGAAAATATATTGTCACAGGCACTAAAATGATTAAACGTTAGCGCTAATATACTGTGCGATGTGATAAAGATAAAAGGCGAACGCCTTAATTTCATTTCGGAGAAGATAGGATAAAGCCAGACCTAGATCAAACCGAGCGACTAATTGCATTTACCATCCTTATTTCGACTTGTAATTGTTGTAATTGCTGTGCTTTTTACAAGAATTTGACATGATTCGAAAGTAAAATCGACAATATTCACGAATGAAATCAATAAATTCATTTAGACAAGTTTCTTCTCCCCAGTTTACATGGTTACCAACAATTCATGTTGAATGTAAAGAGGTAATTGGATATATCTTAAATTCGTTATGGTTGTCTCAACATTTACTAAAGACCAATGCAATGTTCGTGTTTTACATGTTTCATCATAATATTTCTTTCTAGTGCAACAAATCGCGAAAATATCGCGAAGAGGTCACTAATGTTGCTGGCAAATATATTTATGTTGATGTTGATTAAAAATGACGTGGAATCCCTGTAAATTTAGTTTTTATTTTCATGACATGAATAATAAACTTCACACAATATTACAAATAAAAAAGAAAAGAACATAATGAAGTCTTCAAATTGATTATAAATTGATCATTCATTTTTCATTCAGTAATTGGCTGCCACCTATGTAAGAATTGTGCAAACTTGAATACAAACTACCCCCGCATAGTACCCAACAGTTCGACAACCCCCTTGCTAAACCCCCACCACCCTTATATGTTAAAACAAACTTTAATCGATTTTAGAGCAAACACCGCCATTTGTATGCGTGTATGTGTGTGTGAGTGTGTGCGCTGCGTCACAACGCGTCGATGTGTCGTGACGGTTTATCATAATGGCGTCGGGGCGCTAGCAGCCAACATCGTCCAACGAAACGAAAAATCAACCCCCGAAATTAAGATAACAGCCGTTTAGAAAACTCGATTTGTGGCGAAAACAATTTCAAAATAACGAACAAATTTTTCGTTTTGCACTGAAGAAAATGTCGCACCAATGTCAACAACAATTAAAATCAAATTCCCGAAAAAATGAATTTTGCGAACGTTTTTAGATTGACTATCTTTGGGAAATTGTTGCAATTTTCTCCATTTTTCGATTTGTTCTCGCAAACATTTGGATTTTCGTTAGAAATCAATTAATCTTAATTAATCTAATTGTCATTGTTCAAATTGAGTAAGAAAAGAAGTGTTGACAAGTTTAATTGGTTAGTTGGGGAAGCTCCTAATTATCGAGTAAATTTATGTGGAGATATTTTAGTTTCGTGTTACCACCAAATATATGGCTTTTTTTTCTCTTTCAGCTGAAACTTGTCAACCTAACCCAATTATAATTTATTGTATAATTATATTGTACAACTAGATTATCGAAATTGTTAATAAATTATTTAGGAAGTTGAAATTCCAATAAATTGCCATTGACTCTAATTAATTGTCGCTCAATATTTATAATAAGATAGCCGTTTACATGTAATTAAAAGTAATTATCAATGGCTATTTACGGTGAAAGTATATTTATATGTGTGTGTACATATTTACAAAATTCATTTATTCAAAATAATGTAGTTTTTGTATGAAAAGCAGGAAAATGTAAAAGATCCCCAATTAAAGGAGAATTTTAAATATAGACTGTTGGGCTATTACTATGTAAATGGTTGTTTTACTCTTAATTTGTCTATAGTTGGGGCGTTTTCGTATACACATTTTACTAGGAAATTTAATCTGATAAAGCGTTGAGAAAATAGTGCAGGAATAACGAGCACAATGTAAATTCTCGGCAATTTCGTTTCGATTACGATCTGTTGTCACAACATATTTGTTTTAGCACCAAACTGCTTCATTAAATTCTATGAATTGTTGAGTGAGCATGCCCCGGAGACAGTTGAATGAATTTCAAATTAATCGTACTATCAATTCAATGATATGACAGTTTCACTAACGTTTTCATTACAGATAAATGCAAGTAACAATATGGACAAATAGTTGGAAATCGTACCAAATATTTGGTTAAAATCACAGAAAATCTCACACACACAGCCCAGATACTTATACTTTCGCTATAGCCGAAGCAATTTAGAAAATTTTAATCTCACTTTTACTACAAACACATTTATTATCTTACATAATTTCATCATCTACCTTTTGAGTATTCGTGTTATTTTGAATATGTTATGTATTTAGTGGGTGTTTGAAAATTACAATTTACGAACACAAACCTGTACAGAAAGAGAGAAGAAACAAATTGAAATTTTAATAATGTAAATATTTCCACCCTAGAAAGATTATTACGTCTATTTCAGGAAATGTTGCGGGCATTCTTCACCTGGCATTCAATTTTTCTACCGCCGCTTTCAAAACATTACAGGCACACAACTTTGGCACGTCGTCTAAATTGAAACGCTGTGTGCACGCTGTTTTATATTAAAACCACAGACTCTGTGGAAAATTAAAAAATATATATATACACACCACTATATGTTTGTTGTTTATTTATTTTTTTAAACAGAATATTCTAATAATAAAACAAAGGATACAATTTATTTTCAGTGGCTGAAGGAATGAATTGTTATGCAAGATAAAAAAAGCTTGTTGTCGGTTAAACGACCGCTACCCTTTTATATTTTACTACCTATACTGTGTAAGATGTACTTGGTTTCCGGTTTCTTCATTTTCCTCGTTAAATCTATCAATATATTTGCATATATACTATTTGAAACGAGACACACAATTTGAATCCAACAACATTACTCCCAGTATACACATAAAACGAAATAAGGTGGCAGTTAAGAAGACAAGCCGAATTAGATACATTATTTTTAACCCTAATAATGTGGACATTTCCCACATGTTAAAGTCAACTTCAAAACAAAACGAAAATACACCACAGCTGTATATTTACCGATTGACGTAGGATTATTTCAACGTTTGTGTGTAATGAATAGCCATCTCGCATATGGTTAATGATTAGTAAAGTTTTTTTTTTTGTTAAAATTGTAATTGCCGGTTATTAGCTTTTAATACAATTTAATTTTTTTTCTATATAACTACATTATTATAACATGTGTATGATTTATTGAATAATAAATAAATACGTATCTACATAGTAAATGTGGAAAGCTTATGGATGATTTGCACATTGAATACTTATTGGAATTTTTGACTAACTGATTGACCAAAAGAACCGATTACTGTTTTCTTTACGGAATACTTATTTTGCATATAGTTTTATGTATAACGGTTGCGAAGCCGTTGTGTATAATAGGGCCCTTCGGCATATGCAGATTAGTTCCGGGGATCATAGGTGGCAAATGGACGGATGGGGAAACAATACCTTCATTGTATTACGTTATCGGAACGAAAGAGTTACCTGGATATGCAAATTGAATTAACATTCACTAACCAACAGCGATAATTACTGTACTCTTTTACGTTGATTCCTTGAAGGTCTTGCAACATTATTGTGTTCTTGATTGGGCCCATAGGCTGTTTTCTCACCTGCTCTATAATTCTTTATTTTTATTCTTTAGATATGTCGAAATGTTTCTTCGTTTCGCACACACCATTTGCATATATGTTAATATTGTTGTTGCATTAGCGACACAATACTTTCCCATCATATAAATGAGAAAGAGACATAGATAGGAGGAGCCCCCCTTTTGATAATTAAATGCAAAAATATATCAGCGATGGGACGGATGCGTTTTTTGAATTGCAACCGTATTAACGTTTTGTATTTTTGTAGATGCAATAAACAGAAAAGGGTAAATGTGTGACTGACAAGATTTGAAAAAAGAATGACTACCGGAATGGCTTTCACTTTAGTAAGTTAGTTAGTTACAACAGTCTCAAACTGTGATAGTGCGATAGATGTATGTGATTTTCATAATAATGAAGAAAATAATTAGAACAATTAGAAATTTGATGATATATGCAACTACTGAAAATCTAATAGGTAACACATTGTTGTACTACACGTAAATATTTGAGTTTTCCACATAAACCTTCTCTCTTCATACTAATATTCCGTACAAACGTGATTTTAATCGGCATTGCAATTATGGTAATTTATAAACACGTATAATTACAGTGCAACTATTAAACGTTCATTTTCTTTTGTATTCAAATACACCTAGTTCCTTCCTATTAAGTTTCCACTTTTTCCCTTCAACACAACACATTATCAAGTAATTAAGTAAAATATAGTGGATGTGCTATCAGCGTCAATGGAAACCGGAAGTAGGATACCCCACTGACCGACTTAATCAGTTTATCGAGTGAAGCGCCTAAATTAGGGGAGCGAATGTCAAGGTTAAAGAGACGAAGAATGGGGAATTAAAATTCTCGACTAATGAGAAGCTGAATAGAAGAAGGCGGGAAAAATGTAGCGAGACAAGAAAAGACTCAACGATGGAATACCGGAAAATTTGCATAAATGGCTCATTGGGATAGGTCAAGAAGCTTTATAACGACGGTTGTTCTTTCTTTACAACTTTACGCTTGTTTGATAATAATGGATTAATATCATCTAAACGTTTGGTTTTAATTGTGTCGTTGAAATGTGTTTGTGATCAAGACGAAATACGGTTGATTTAGCTAATTATTTAGTGTGTGATGCGTGAGATACAGAGCACATTCAAGGCGGAGTACGAAAATACTTTGAAACAAAGCTAAATGGAAAGCAACGTAGAAGCGCTAATGTCCGCGGGTAATAATGCCTGAAAAATATATAAATTATGGGCTGCTTGCTCACAAACGTCTTCGTTTATTTTTATTCAGAACGCGGTATTAATTTTGAGAAAAGCTACAGCAAGGTTATAACTTAACGTCTCTGAAATACTACACCGCCGACCATATTATTTTCATCTTTAGAATTGCTTTTCTTATAATGTATTTTATTACATTCACAAAACAGAAAAAGCTCATATTAAATTTTAATTTAAGTGCTTAGTGTGCGACGTTGACTGCAACAACATGGGGTTTGATGACTGAAACTCTTATTTATTGTTGTTGTTGTTGTTGTTGCATCTTTTCGTATTTACTAGTAGTTATAGATATTCATGTTCAATATAAATCGATAATTTAGTCTGAAAATTCGATTTAAAGCACAGTGGAATGGTGTAAGTTCAAATGACGTGGCTGCCTTAGCAAAATTAAAAGTGGCGTCGCTTGTATTTGTTATAGAAAGTTGTATACTTTCTTGGGAACAAATTAATCAGACACAATACAATGCATTACGTTTTGCAGTAGAGTAGGAAGTAGCGTTTTTTTTTCTTCTCTCTGAAAGGCTTACATATTGAAAACACGTTACCCAACAGAATACTGAACAGTGGCATAAAAGTCCCAACCGAAATCCTAAGAGATTGAAGACGCGGCGCTGCAGAATGAGACACGTATAGCGCAAAACAAATTTAATCACGAAGACATTTCCATCAATCCATCTTATTTTTTTTTCTTCTACTTTTCTATCTGCTTCACTCCCCTGATGGCTTTCTTTGCCATTTTCCGTCGTGTGAGCGCACCAAACCCTGCATATATCCAACTCATACTCCCACCCATCATTCCTCCCAATGTTTCTATCTCTGTTCATTTCGCTTATATTTATATAGTTTACTGTTCCAGGCGCTACTGATGTCGACGTCGATGATAGAAAGGGAATGGGTGACGCGTGTGGATATTGGCAAGCATGGGGGCGTCACATGTGCTCACCAGCGACTGCCATTACTTCCAGCCAATTCAAATGGGGACTCATTTTCCATGCAAATTATGTAAAGAAACTCCGAATGGATGAAAAATTGCGGGTCAACACATATTTGTCCTTTGATATCATTACGCTTATTGTTTTGTTATTATTTCCACTCGGTATGTGTATAAATATCGGTTTTTCGTTGAAATCAACATGTTTCAAATATATATTGCCCAAAAATATTTTCGGTGTTGGATCAAATATTTAATTTTTCAAACATACCTAATTTATTAGTGCGCATTAATGCAGAAAATTATGAATGTGTTTCATCATATATCGCAGGCAACTTTCCCGTCCAGCGATAATAATTTATATTTTCGGTGAATTACCATATTGCAAATCAAAAAGTTTTAGAAAATTGTGGTTTGAATCGTAGTAGGTATTAAATTTTAAATTACAATACAACGTATATTTTCGTAAAATTTTTTTTGCTCTTCCTTCTATTTTTATATTCGTTTTATAAAAATGAGGTGCAAGTGGAATGGAGCGCATGTTATGTGGACTGTACAACATCTCATTTTATTATAATATATATTTCCTCTGGTGATTTGTGTGCGCGTTCGGGCCCCTCGTCTTCTTAAGCCTCCCTCGCTCGCTAGAGCTGATTCGGGAATAATTCCTCATACATTCTCTCCCCATTCCCATTGCCAGTCTCCTCCGACTTTATTTCTTCTCGTTTTACTTCTTTTCTCTAGAGAGCAGAGACTTATTGCTTTCAAGACGAAACATCCTCGCATCCGGTTGCCGATTCCAACCATACACACATATATATTTATCAATTTATATTCGCACACACACACACACATAGATAAATAAAAAATCACCAATATAAGCACTTTGATCTAACTGAATCGTGGCTGTTCTGCCGCATCACCAGACGTCCTGATTTTTTACGCTTGACATGGAATCAGGTCGGCTACATTCGTTCTAGCAACCCTCAAAGGAACTTATAAGTTCGACCTTTTGGATGTATCAAATGTAGTCTAAATTTCACATTCACAAAAATGTTAATTACCAACAAGTTATATAATGTGACATATACATGCACGTACTATATATCTCAGTATGCATGGTTGAGAAGCTTCAAACCAGTCCATCACAGTACAAGATAGTTTGTTTAATGTGAAGGGGTCGTTGGGCCGTCATCCGTTGTTCAATTTGCTCCCTTGCGTGAAATCGGGCTCCGGCGATGTAAATAAGTAAATCTTCATATACCTCCTATACATATATATGTATGGACTGCAATCTAAATCTATTGTGGTATTTATTGAACAGAAGACAAACGCTATCTCCTACCAACCCCAATTCTATTGATTTAGATATATTGATGCGGTCGAATAATGGTTATAGTTGAAATACATTCAATAGCAAGCGATTGTCTTTGTTCAAGTTTAAAAAAAAAATTTTAATTCGATATGAAAACAACCTGCTTAACGTATATTAAACAGGACATCACAAATTTCTGCCCTACGAAAGGTTTTATTTATCGATGTTGTCAAAACGTTGCTATCGGTTTTTCAAGTTTTCATTCCACCCATTAACTTGACTCGTTACGACTCTGTATCTTTAATATATCTTCAATCACATCCAAAATGGAACGATCCAATCTCACAAAGGCAATGGCAAATGTAAACATTTACAAACAAAGGCATTTCTCTATATTTACAAACGAAATTGATAGTTTCTTCAACTTTGATGTCATTTTTTTGTTCAACATATAATTGATTGAAAGAAATCTATATTTCAACAGATAGGTACTTGTTATAAAAAGAGAGGAAAATAATCGATGAAAAGCTGCAAATCTAATAAATTACGGATACTTAATTGAAGATATCGACACGAATGGCATTTAATTGAATTTAATCGTGCTTTTGTCGGTTCAAACAAGATTGTTCAATTAACTACCGCCGTTCGGCCGTAAACTCAACTCTTTCTTTTATTTAGCTTAGTTATCTTTTTCGTTGTCGTTGTTCCCGTCTTCCTTTTGCCACTACCACCTGTTGAAGTGGTAATTAATTTAATTTAGGAGAGATCAGGACGGACGACGCGCGCACTTCAAATAACACCCACACTGCCTCTTAATGAGCAAGTAATAAAGCAATCTGGAACAGCGCAACTCGACAAATCGAATTATCGCGTTCTAAACTAAATAAACACAACAACGTTGTGTAACGACAGTTTAGAAAAACTTTTGTTCAATCATTAATAATAGAATTACAAAAATTTGACAAACACATTCGTTATATTTAAATGGATATTAGAACTAAACAATTTGATAGACGGACTAAATGATTATTATTATCGGTTCGTCGTCATGATTTTAGTGTAAAATGTGAAATTGATTGATCAAATAAGAAGACGTGAATAGATGTTCGTCAGTGTATTATTAGCAAGCAATATGTCAATTAGCGGCTCATCAACTGCGCTAAGGATGTTTGCACAGTCCGCCTGTAAGTCAACATTGGTCCCGACGTTCTCCTTGTCTTCATACAACCCTCCTGTGTATTGATTATTCTTCAAAAGGGGCGCAGTTTGTTTGCCTTGAACACACGACACTGCCGTTTCTTTAGTATACATAGAATTCTGCATGCCAATATACAATAAGGATTCTTTTTACAATATCGAAATATATCCAATAGGAAAATGAACTCGCTTATCATTTATTTATGGCATACTACAATTATTTTCCATCGATGTGGACTAGATCTTGGAGACATACAAATCAATATTTCAATAAGTTAAAATGATTCTATTTCAATAGGTTTATTTAAATATGGCAAATATCGATTATCTACTTAACAAACTATGTACACAATTACCAGTTTTTATAACATAAAGGTATCTCGCATTAGACTGTTATTAAAGTAATTGTTATTACATCTCTGAGGTGTTTTTTTTTTAAATAATTATTGAGTGGAGCTCATGTACTGAGAAACCTACGTAAAAACCGTTGTGAAAGCAAGCGTAACAATGAAACGCAAAGCTTCTATGTGCTTTTTACATTTTTCATTTTGTTCAAAAAGATTATTTTTCATACGCATGAGTTCACATAGGTATTGTTCTGTTTGTTTCCACCATCTTGGTAGAGATGTGTTTCCTGCACGCTCCTGCATCGATCGCGTTCCCTCTCCCCTTTTAAAATCTCTTTCAGCCGACATAACACACCACACCATCCACCCTCACAACAACAACAAAAAAAAATCACCCTCACATTCTTAAACTTCCTAACAATGTCATGGTGTCAGTGAGTTTTAATTGTTTCAACATATTCTCCCTCATATGACACACTTATATCGAACACAATTAACTTTTTCTACCATAATTATGTTTTTAGAAACGAATCAATACAATACTCAAAAGGTATCAGAATAAACGGATATGTAAATGGTCGAACTTGCCAATACATGTGATTAGGAAGATAACGATCAAACATTAAATCGACTATGATTACCTACAAAGACACCTGCAACGTCCAAATATCTATCTACTAAACTTTTCCTCAAATTAAATGCCATCATAACAATTTTTAAGCGGGCCACCTGCGTGAGAAAACGGCTTTATAATTTTTATGAAATGTGTGGGTCAAATAAATCCTTCATCTTGGGACAATGCAGCACCTGTAACAACACTAATACAGACTAAAAGTACGTCAAAAATGTTTTAAAACCACCTGCGTTCGCATATTATCTTAACGATAACTTTACAATTTATTACAACATACAATTGCAAGTTGGATCGATATGGCAAAAGTAAGATGAATATGGAATAATTTTCGTTTGTTTTGTTGATATAAATGAGACAATTTTACTAAATGTTAATTAATGAAGCGCTACATTTCATCATCTTGAAATGATACAGTCGATTAGTGAGACCTGAGGGGTCACTAATGGGGCGCAAATTTAAGGAAAAAAAGTCATCTGGTATGAATGAGTTTCTCGTTCTTCCACTTGATAAAAATTGTTATTATTATTCATTTGTTAAAAATTCAACATCACTAGATATTTCCCATCTCTTTGTTTTCATGTAATGTTAATGATCCGGAATTTCTGGGTGGAATCGTCCGTAATATGAGAGTCTAAACAATAACGACCAAAGACAATTGGAATAATGATTTCGTATTGTCGTCGTCTCAATTCGATGCAATAAATATTGATGTTGAGCCAAAAAAAACACACACACACACACAACTTGAAGTAGTAAATTTTCACTACAATACATAAACACTCCATATAAGTGAAGTCAACAACACCCATTTACAAACCATATCTATCATGTAACAAAACAGCAATTTATATTCTACAAATTCAACAGACCGACACGAATGGATAGGGTTTTCTTTTGCCAATATTATTCTTTGGGCAACACCTTCCCTTTATACCCTTTAAAAATAATTCCTATTAATCCCCATCTTTAACCCTTCACTCTTTTACTACCTGTGCCACTTTAAGCCTGGCGCATCGAATTTGAATATTTTATGTTTTGAATATTTCAATACCAGCTAACAACAGTTTCTTTTTTTATTAATATATATTTATGTATTTTTTTCGTTCTTTATCTAGGTGTGATAAACAAATTCCCACAGTCTTCATCTTTGGATCGTATGCAAAGCGTTGTATCCGAAAAGGTCACATCTCTTTCCACCAAAAAAAGAAGAAAAAACTATAACCATTCAGACAACTGTTATATTATACAAATATTTTCAATCGATAACCATTTCTGGCATTCATCCAAAATGGCTAGTTTCTATATTGAGTATGAATGTCGACAAAAGGGTCGTATAACGACAAAGCCAAAGACACAGCTCTGTCTAAGCCCTAATTGAAATATCAATATCAACGTGATACTTAGCAAGTGAATAAATCCAAAACTATACAAGCTGAAATTATTTTAGACACGAAGAAACGAATTAAGCGCTATAGACGCAATAAAGGGTAAAGCGGAAAGTCGAATATAGCCACGTAGTAAATACGATAATTGTTTGCAGCCTGATTACTGAAGTTTGCTATCTAATAAACTTGTACGATATGGTAATAGATCACGCAACAATCTATTTTATTGAAAATTGTGCACCTACAATACAAAATTTCGTCAATCAACATTTGTGTTTCTCATTGCCTGTCCCACCTCCGATTAATGGTTTTTTAATGGATTCCATCTGAAATTCTGTGTGATTATGATGTTAGTTTGATGTAAACAATTCAGTAACTCAATGTGAAAGTTTACAATTTGCATTACAGTTCAGTGTGTAGCTAAGAGTTGAAATAAGAACTAACGAAACTGAAACACCCCCATTGCTTTATTCGACAATAGCACATGCGCTGTGATATTACGTATGCATGTGTATGTAAGTATGTGCGTATATGTATATATATATATATATATATATATATATATACATAATGAAAAACAAAGCTATCAAACGGGCAGCCATGAAAAATGTTTGGGCAAGAACGGGGTAGCGGGAGTGTTTATCGACACAATGATTAGGGAGAAATAGGAGTGATTATTGATACACTTCACTAAGGGTAGTTGCGACCTGAATCAAATAGTACGATAGAATTTCAAGAGTTATTCAACAATTCAATCTTGGAAAAGTTAGAATTTCTGCATGATTAAAAAAAAACAACGAATTCCATCCATTCACTTATCTGATTTAAATAAAACATTAAAGTGATGGTAGAAAGTTTGTTTAGAAATGAAAGAGAATATCCTTTATAAAACGTCATATGTTGCGAAAGTTTCGTTTCTAGATAGTGCTGTTAGAGTTTTCATGAATCTTGTCTACTTAAAAGAAAATCTATTTAGGTCCCAGTAGTGTCTGCCTGTTCGTCTCAGAAAAGGGAAAGAATGGAAGTTTACTGCTTAGCAAGCAGCTCTAGATCAATACTCACATATTCCCCAGTCTATTTCGTGTGTTGTGAGGGAACAAACATCGCAATAGGCTTTTGACTAAAGCCCATTCCACATTCTTATTGCTTTTCAAGAAATAAAATTTCCAATTTTCACGATATTTTTTATTGTATTGACGTTCATTTTTTAACATTCATATTGTAGGTATTTATATATACATCTACGACTACAACATTGAGGGTTTGTGTGCTGATTAGATGTCATGTAGGCATGAGGCAAGAGAGAAAGAAATTTGGATTGATGTTAGATAGAACGACAGTAAACGTGTTCTTCTACCCGACCATTTCGTACATTTATATAGACTTTCTGAATAAACTGGAGAGTGTTGTAAGGGCATTCTAAGGGCCTCATTAAGGGAGCTCCCGCAAAATGTGTTCATTATTTTACGATTACCATTATTAAGACGAATATTATTGCTTGACAATTGAGATATATGGTCGTCGTGTAGAAATAGCTGTGGGCTTTTCCATTTTAATTAAATTCTCAAATTGGAACAATGTTCGATATTAAATCAACAAGTACGTGATTCGATTTATTTATCGATCTGATATTGCACACAAATGATTTTAATTCATTCGCTACTAATCAACGAAAAATCCTGTGTTCAAGTTTTCAAAAATTATAATCGAAATAACAATAATCATAAATTATTATTTCCATCAAAATAAGTACTTGAATACGCACAAGGAAAAAAGTATCGTAAAAGCCATTATCAAACTGAACGACGATATAGATAATTTATAATTTATATCTATGTGAAAATATCAAACAGCAATTAATCATCTGTATTCGAATAACCGAATGGGATCTTTATCCACAGTCACATCATAATAAAATATGTATTTATTACAATAGTAAACGTTAAGAGCTTCAAAAAATTATATTTAATATATACCTGCAGTATATAGTCGTGTATAGCCCTTTATAGTTATACAAATATGTTAATTTCATTGTCTGTCATCTGTGATGGTATGTTGGGTCTCTCTGTATTCAACCCTTCTAGACATGTTTGGATAATATTCGTTTCGCTTCACCACTCTGAAACTGTCGCCAACTATTTGAGACATATACCCCCCACATTCTTCAAATGCAACTTAACAATTCAAAATGGTCAAAAATAACCATCTCTGATCATTGATAAATTGGACATTCAGCAAAAACGAATAAAATCGATAGATTTTGTGAATGCAACAACATAAATATTGATGAATGATTATTAGAATTAATTAATTTCAATATTTGTTTCAGTTTGGTTATTTCCAATACAAAAATGTTAATGTGTTAATCTTTTCTTGTCTGTTTTTTTTCTCCCTTCTTTTATATACCCGCTGAGTTATAATTAATTGAAACAACAGTGTTTTTAACGTTTCCGTTATTGGTCGTGCAGAGAGCCCGTCTTGATTGCCTAATTATATTTGATTGATAGGCACTCAGTAAATACTAATTTTAAACAAATTTTGACAACACTTTATGTATAAAAAAAATTATAATAATAATAAAAGTCGATCATATAAACTTTATATCGGAATTTGTAAATTTCTATTGTTTCTATTGGCAAAAGCTCCATAATTCTATAATTTGAAAGAGTAGTAATGATGATGGGTTCATGAACACCTGCTGAACATCAATCGTTACGTTACAGCTATGTGAATATTAGAGATGGAGAAAGAGAGGAAACGAAGAATTCTGGTAGAACATCACGTGACTTACGTAGCCATGTACCATTATAGTATCGGCCGCTGGTCGCCTCACTCTATACTTCCCCCATTTTGATACTTCTATGGCGCACTACTCACGTGATTACTGTCTAAAATAAACAAAAGTCAGTACGACAATGACTTTTTTGGTCCAATCCTGTCTAGTAGCGAAAATGTGTACTCTTTACAGGAAAATTCGCAAAAAATAAACTGTTTTCTATTTAATTGAACATAGTGGACATTAAGGCGAATTTACACGTATCGGTGACATGTCATTTCCCATTTCCGTGATTGTGATGTGCAGTCAATTCCGATTATTCGCACATATCGCGATAAACCTGTCAGTAATCCTCAATATTTACAAAATTTTCCCATAAAAAGGTTCAACAAACTCAAGAAAATCGATGATAATACGAAATAGTAACGATAACGACACGACATTGGCGCAGTGTGTTACGGTCACACGGATGGACATGTTATTGATATGCGTAAGTTGTCCTTAATGATTATTAAAATTAAAACCGGTTGAAGAACAACAAAATCGAAAATGATGATGCTTTATAATTTAAATAATTATAACTGAAAATTATATTTTATTTGTATTACAATCAATTAGCGTTTGCTAAGTCGACGTACATCGTAATGACTGAATAAATTTTAGAAAACATTCCAATACTTGACATAAATGTTCGAATATTTGATAAATAAGTACTATTTACTTAAAATTTAATGTTAGAATGTTCCTTCTTCTTCTTTTTTTTGTTATTTGAAATTAGATCTTAATGACAGTCGTTATAGAAGTTTTTGTAGAGACAAAACTGGAGAATATTGTTTCAGGTAATAAATTCATAATAATATTTACCTAGTATTATACCTGAGAGATGTTTTATCGCCAGTCGTATGTATGTAAATGTAACAACTCGCTATTCAAGATTTTAATTCACAGCTGCCATAACAATAACAATAACCACCCTACTGCCAAGTTTCTAATTTTATTTATTTTAGAATGTTATAGGCGAATGCCGATCTACATAGGTATATAATTGTTGATGTACCAATTAAATTCAACGTTAATTAATGTGCAATGTTTGATCATTTGACGATGAATTTCAAATATTTTAATTAACTACAATCAATGTATGGCAAACATTAGCCAATACGTTTTGGTTTACATTTTAATAATTCAAATATGATTTCCAAGTTGGCCTTTGCTTATTAAGATTCAACAATGCGGAACATTGAAGGAATCCTTTTTTAGTTAAGCCACGTATAAAGCTTTGTCCGTAATTGAAGACTTTAACTACATGTATGCAATATAAACTTTTACGTAAATACTAATATTTGTTTATGGCAATGTTGGAATAATGCAAATAAGTTTTGAAACAGTTTACCATAAATTTTAAAGGAAACTTATATAATTTATAGCACAAGCTTTAATACTTATATTTTATCAAGACTTGATAACGACTTTCGAAATAAAATCCATTATGCTTTTCAATTTTCATATGCTTTACCTTTCTCTATGTATTTTTTTTTCAAAATCATTATTATTCTCTTTGTAATTTATTTTTCTTCGTTTTTTTCCTTCATCGGCGATTATAGAAAACGACGTTGTTAATGTCACAAATTTACGTTCATCGATTATGAAGATATGATTTATGGATTAGGTTTTTATATGAATTTTGATTAAAACTTATTTATAGTTTTCATAAATTTTCTTTTAAATATTAATGGGGAACTGTCTAAGCAGCACGTGAGGAATTTCCGTTACGTCATCTTATCTTACAAAAAACTTCTCGTTAAACTACCCAATCGTTTAAATTTTGAATTGCGACGTGTTCTCTCACAATTAATTGAAAGAAATTGATTAATTTATTCATTTTTGTGACAAATTGATAAACATTGATAACGATCTAAAATAAATTTTAAGGCTGTTAAAACACATCTACAATGACATTGTAGGGAAGACTGATTAGTACCGTGGTAAATATCACTTAAAAAAAAAGAAAATGATTGCCCAGTAGTTTGATAAATGACTAACATCTTTCTTGGCGGAAACACTCGTGGCTTTTAAGTGTGGATACGTTGAAGCACAAACACACGATAATGATGATGATGATGATGGGGCATAGTACTATCAAGGGGAGGAACATGGGGTTGTGAATTTGTGCGTGGAAAGCAGCTTAAAAAGATGATTTTAACGTTGATTTTTTTTCTGGCTTAAGAAACATTTCACTGGGGAAATATTTGAAAGATGATAGGGGGGTGGTGTACTGTAGAGATGGAGGATGGCGTCTGTGACACATCAAACTAATGATAGTCAGGCAGGACTGCCATGTGCAGCCGCCACGCGGAACCTGCTACAAGATCTGTTTATTAAATTTAGAAATTAATTTTTTGGATGACTGTTCAAAATGTTTCTAAATTAATTTAATTATTTAAGTTGTGTACTCTGATATTAATTTTACCACTTTCAATAGTTTTCTAAATTTCCTCAACTTTCTTTACAATAATGACATTACTAAACTCTGAACAGCTCAAACTTTCTTCTTGGAATAAAAAATTGAACAGGATCTCGCAGAATATGCAATAACTTGTACAAATTCCTATACATAAACAGGAAATTGAACCTGTAAATGTTGATATACTTACCTAAAGTATAGTAAAACATTTCTGTATTCATCTCGAAAGTTTCAATAAGGCAAGCGAAAAGTTCTTGTTTAATGTTTAAAATGAAGTTATAAAGTGCAGTTTGAAGTCTAATCTTATTATTTAAATTTTGTATACATATAAATTATTTCATTTAATTGTACAGGGCAGTGCCTTAAACTTGATGTATGTGACGCCCTCTCTTACACAATAGCTGTACTTACGTGTCGAAGCCATGCCTTTATTACAGAACGAGAAGCGTTTACAATGAGCACAAAGTAGGGCTGTCCAAACTTACATCCCGGTAGCGTATAACGAATACCTGTTTGAGGAGATCGATTTTGCATCCCATGAATATAGTCAGGTAACTACAAAAAAATATGGAATTCCTTAAAATAATAATTAATTGTTAATCAAAAAAAAATCATCAACATCATCAGTAATTAATTGTTAATATTTTAAAGTATATTTCCAATACGCTATTGAAATATTACGTCTTTTAACACTCTCCAACAAGTTAACTGAACAAATTCGCATCATTCTAAAGTTAGAATACTAGTAAAAATAGGCTGCCCTCGTATAACACGATCAGTTAGTACCATATTACATTAGGAATTTTTTTAAAATTTCAAAATGACATTGGCGAGCTGCTAATTTTATAATAGAAAACTTTTATTTACATTACAATAATGCTAATTTAGTTCTATATTAATGAAAAACATGACTGCAAGTTACCGTGTTATCAAAGGGATATCTGTGCTTATTTTTCGCAAACAACTGTCGTATTCTGTTGTAGTGATCTGGCTCAGGTAATCTAATGCGTAATTTGCAGCTCTCATATTACTTCGAACACATATATTTAACACTTACTGATGTGATAGATGAAACGGTACTCAAATTTTGTAAACGGTCTTAAAATTACAGTGGTCGCCGCTTAATTTGGAGAGACGCTAAATTAATAACAATCAATTATTGCAACAAGGATTCCAGTAACTGGGGCCGCAAATAGTTAATATTAACTCCTTGAGAATTTATTCAAATAAGAGTGAGAAATGCTGCTCTATTAAAAATCAGTTTGTTCACCTCATAAACAATTATAAACAGCATTGAGAGCTCGGAGATTTTACAAAAACACCAAAATTTTATGTTCCTTAAAAAACATGAATTACAAAATACATTTGCACCGGTAATAAATAAAGTGAGGCACTGCACGTCTCCAGAGATACAGGAAATGCGATTTTTGTAATGATCTCGTTTATTAATTTCAATAAAACCTACTGCGGTTATTTCCATTAACTTAAAACGATATTGTAACTACATACAAAAATCAGTCGTATACACAGATGTTACATTGATGTTAAATTGCGATCACATCAATGCTGTGTTGCTGTCAGATCACTTGTCACGTCCGGATCACTGTAGGGAACGATCTGTTTTAGAATTGGAACTACTTTCTTGTCTTATGTGTGCTTTATAATACGATTACGGTGACGTGTTGCTACGTGTTGTGGTGTGTTATACAAAGAAATATGTCCAATAATTTATATTAATAGCTGTAGGCGCAAATATATTAAATACTAAATTGCTTAATCTTCAGCAGGAAATGATATAGAACTTTTCTGATATCTAACTAACACCGCTCAATGTCTACTTTTGACGTCTTATCAGTATAAATAAATAATTAAATAAATAAATACGTAATGTTCGGCAAATTGGACTTACAGCAACATTTGGCAATAGAACTTCATAACTACATAAGTTTTCCACAACAGAAAAAAGACTTTTTAGAAACTGATGTTCTTCTGACAATTATGTGGAAAAATAAATAGATAAATTAGTAAGAATTGAAAGATAGAAATTTAATTAAAATTTTTTTGGATTATTTAATTATTGATGTCGTTATTTAAGGAAAAAAAAGCAAACTGGTTATAACGATCTTGTTCGGGTCCGTCAGATAACATTCTTTTATACCTAAGATAGAACGAAATGTGATCGGTGATTTGCATTCATGTCATGAAATCCAACCAATATCGAAGAAATTGGTTTGAACAGGTTTCAGTGTGGATTATAAAATCAATTTAAGTTTTTTTTTTGTTCGGTGTCTCATTATTGCACCTGACACTAGATTAATAACAATGTGAACACTTATCGATTGATAATTGTTAATAGAGAACATCAGTCTCAGATTAAATATTAGTTACAATTAATTTTTGAAAAATCTTTTCCTTGGCTAATTGATTATTGTTTAGTTAATACAAGGATTTTCAGTGAATTTCCAATTTTAAAGTTAGCTATCCTCAACATAGTTTGGTATTAACGATAACTTCCAACTGACGTAATCAAGAACTAGTTCGAACAGTCTTCGCTGAGATCTGTTAAGTGCCTCTCTACATTTAACGATTATCATCTGTTTATATCCTTTAGTGAGGCATTTTGCTAATGTTCCATTATTCTACTAATCTCTTAGCAATTTAACTAATAGTAAATTGAATCGAAATATTAGAGAGAAAAAACGTCTAAAAAGAAAAGAGCCTTTATTTAAACTCATTTCAAATCAAACACAAAATGTATTCTTCTTTATTTGTCCTTTATAGTCGACATCAAGATAATTTCCAGTCGACCCTGTGTCGTTATGCAAATTCACTATCGGACCATAACAGTAAATTACAAACAAATAAGAACACGCTATATCTTAGGTATTATTTCAGTCAGAAATGTCTGCTTTACATAGTGATTGTCTTTTCAGTAAAGAATTGTAACTAAGAACAATCAAAATGCAAAAACACACCCCCGATACGATAAAGAGAACAAAAGACCTAAAACGATAATGTCATTAGTTGGAAAGGTATAGAGAATGAATTTAATTTCCTTACTTAAATCTTATCATATCTGAAATGAAGATTATACGAAATACAATTACAATTTCAAATACAAGTGACGTGATTGCTTAGTAAAAAAAATGTGTGGAAATACGAGAAAAAAGCTCATTTCAAATATGAGTTGGAAATTAATATTGCACGAATGTTGGGGTGAATTTCCCACTTAAATCAACACGAATGGAAACTGCGACAATTATATAAAGAAGCAAGGATCATGGCCTTTAATATTTCTACCTTTTCGACTGCAGATATCCTTGGAAAACATTTGCAAATCATCCAACTTCAAAGCAAAATGTGCCAACATTGCATTATCAACATTGTGCCAATTGCTAATGGATGTTATGTTGTAGACTTGAGTATTGTTGACTTAAGCCATCAAGAATGTGGAATAAATGGGCAATTTCCATCCACAGGCTTCAAATTCTGTTTTGAAGTTTGAAAGATGTTTAATTGCAAAACTTTCATCTCCTCTACTGATAAGCAAGCTTCAAAAAGTAACTTTGCGTCTTATGTAGTATTCAATAAAAACAAAAAAATATTCAATTTTTCATACAGAATTTATCGTTAGATAATATAAATAATCAGTGTTGGTTTATTTATAGAACTGAAAATTGCCAATGTGGCAAATATATCAAGTTCCTCAAACTGACAAAAACCTCTGCATAAAGTTAATGGTGTATATATGCCGCAGTCAAATGAGTTCCGCATTTGTATTCTCAATTTAACTCGGCAACAGTAAAGGGTTGTAATGGGTTTGGTTTAATCGATCGGTCATGTGACCTAAAACAGAAACTTTGCTAAATAACCATATAGTTGAGACCACAGTAGTCCGAGATTATATCAGGGAAATACATAATTTGAAAGCCACAACAACAATGATTAATAATCTGTATATGATAATTTTTCGAATCCAAAGAAAACTCAATAAATCTACCTATGGAGGAGTCATTGAAACGAACTCAGATATATATATATATATATATATATATATATATATATATATATATATATATGTATATATGTATATAGATAGATATATGTGCATAAATAAGGCGAAATAAAAGAGGAAGCACTCCCCCACGTAAAGGAAATGCAAAATGATTGGTTCTCGTTGCTTGAAACGCCAATATCTACTTTTATCGTACAGCAAGGGGATGGAAAAAAAACCAGCGTGTATAAACTAACGTAGCCATCGTATTGTAGGGGGGTGGGATTAGCATAACAGTGGAAATAATGGGAAAATTATGGAATTGATGGGTGGATACCAATGGGATTGCATGATTATTTTTTAACGAATGTTTGTAATAATTCAATAGACACCTGTCTAGAATCTAATTGACAATGAAAATCCTTATTATTTCTATTAATAGTAGGTATAATTGACCATTTGCAAGCAATTATGGGCTTTATGTTAGAAAATCCATAATTATTCAAATTTCGCTTCAAATAAATGCTACAATAAATTAATGTCGTATCTTAGATTCACGAAGAAAATAAGTACTTCTAATTGGATCTTCTTTATGTAAAAACGGGAATTCGAAAGCCCGATGTATTTATTTAAATGGAAATGTTGATGTCGTATAATTTATGAAAACATACTTCAAGATATATTATTAATAAAGTAGAATGAATTTCCAAAGATCTGCATTTTGTAGACGATAATTGGAGCATCTACACATTTCACACCGCCATGCAGGTGAGTTTGACTAATTATGCGAAATAATATAATTTCAATTGTTCTTGTACTGGATGTCAAGAAATAATGAGTCAACTCACAACATGCCCGATGCAATGTTCTATTTACAATTATAATTGTAATTGACGATGGCTTTTAGTTGTTATAGATGGCCAAAATTGAAACTATATAATTATTTATTGTACTGAATTATTCAAATAGTTTGTGATTGCTTGCATATTTCAATTAAATTGATAAATTGCCTGTACCTTCAGTTCTGGTTTCAATTTTCAACCCCATCTTTCGTGACTGAAGTCTTTAATATTCCTTCCCCCATGTCACCATTTTTCAATTTCTCTACCCTTTGAGGGTTTCTTATTTACACAGCGCCACCCATCCACCCACATTCTCTCCCCATTCTCTCTTATATAATGATCTTGTACCGAAAGTTACTTCAACTTTTTTAATCAGCTCGAAGTTTAATTATGGAAACGCCGTAAGTCCAGGATCTCGCTCTACTCCCAACTACAGTCAGCTATACAACAGCCGTGTCCGTTCATGAAATATCATCTCTTCGATAAAAGAAATTCGTCTCAATAATATTCAATCAAACCTAAAATACCGATTTAAAAACAAATATTCTTCGATAAATATAACGATTTTGTACAGATTATAATGATTTTTTGATCAGTAATACCTTATTGCAACTTGTGGAAAAGTGAAGATACTAATGAACAGTTTATAATTCTGGTTGCTGCTTTTCCGATTTTAAAAAGCTCTCTCAATTGGAATTTGACGTTGGTTTGATTTTCATGCTTTTTAGTTCAATTGTCAATAAGAGCGAGTCGTGTTTGAATTCCGGAATTCTTCTCTAGTAATTAGAGACAAATAAAAATTGAACTTTATATTGTGATATTCAATGTCAAAATATTTAAATTAACTTCTCCAGGGAGAGCAACAATTTTAATGAATCTCAACTAAACCAATTAATATCGACATAAGATGAATGATGATGATATATGAGATGTTATTTACTCTTCGACTTTATTATTATTTATCGTGAATCAAATTGCATGTGTCTATATAAATCGTAAAAAGAGGGGAAAGTTGAGAATTAGTTTCAAATATAGCTTTCAGCTAAGATTTACAATCTTCTCAGGAAACTGTAAGATATAGACAAAAGTTGCTAACGGATAAAATAAATTCACAATATTCCATTTCTGACCTGTAGAATTTTTGGATAAAACAAATTTAGCTGTGAATATGTAATTAACTTTGTTTCAGTTATCTTGATGTTTATTATTGATCCAGTCTTCTTTATTGCAGTAATTATGTTGGTTTTTGTTTAACTTAAAATGGAAATTACCGTAAAGTTATAAAGTTCTAATTGCGAAAGTAATCCTGTTTATAATTCGTGCTTGATAAGCGACACAAGAATCAGAAAATAACAGCAATCATTTCAATTTGTCAATATTTATATAATTCATAAATACAATTATTGTTTATTGTGAATGTAATTTGTCGATAACAGCTGCAATAAACTTGATTTCTATTTAATAGAACCGGTGCAATCCTAGGATTATTATGATGAAATACAACAAAGTTGACTCGTTGTATAGTGAAATCGTATTTGTTGGTAATTTTAACTCAGACGTTATATTGGATAATTTAGGATATTTTTCAAATGGGAAGTTTTCAATTATCTGACAATATTTGCAATGGAAAATGTTACGGAAATGTATTCGACAACAAGAAAAATGTAATAGTGATGAGCGGCCCCTTGGAAAGCTGTTAAACACCAGACGCACGCCTGCTCATTATTGAGCAGACTTGCAAATTGCTATTTCTTTTCATCGTAAATTGCTTCATTTAGTCCTAGTCCTAATGAGACGAGGGATTTCAGAAAAGCTCACCTTCCCGTTACTAATTATGAATCTTTAAAGGGACCATTCCTTCGTCTTAATAAAAGAGAATATTTAAAAATCCCATGATAAGTACAAGAAAATTATGTTCCATCATAATATGTGAACAGAAATTGTCAATATGTATACGTATATAATGCGAAATCATTTATAAAATGAAAAATTCTATACCCAGTGGGTATGTAAACAGATAATTATAAAAACAAAAAAATCAAAGAATCAAACATCAAAGGAAAGTTTGTTGGAAAATATTCACTTTTAACAAAAATAAAAAGTAAGATGGCGCAAAAAAGGGCGTTGGTCGCGGCTTCCCTCCTACATTCTTAAAAAGCTCGCCCCTCGCACCGTTACCATGGTGATTCTTTTCCCGTCGTCGCGACGCTTCAGGTGATGGTGCCATGACGGCCGTTCGCCCATGAACGTCAAAACTTTTTCCCCGATTTTATTAATTTTTTTATTTGTAAATTTTAAACGACGATAATAACGAAGGGAGATGGTAATCGAGTAAAGACGACATCACGCCAATGCACATATAAAACGATGTGATTATTTGCTACTTATATAAGGAGAACGCATCATCTTCAAGAATCGGTCGATGATTGATACGTTGGACGATAAAAGCTCTCTATTACAGGCAGCTAATACACAATGAGGCCATAAATTTAATTTAATCGCCAAACATTTTATTTTTCATTTCATTTGTACCTTGTTCGTGTCTTTATTTATTGGCGTTAGATAAAGAGCATGAAGGCACACAAAAAAAAACATCCCCCTCACACACATATATAAAACAGACAAACGACGTTCTGTCGAATTAGCAATGGACTTTTAGAAATGAGGGTTCTTCTGCCAGAAGCACTTTCCCTTTTCTCCGACAAGTCGTTGCGTTTTTTTTATCAAATTATTTTAATTGAGACTGCCATTGTTCTATTCCCTCTTGAATGATTTCCTATTAATTTCAACAAGAGACTTAAAAACAGGGCCCACGCTTCAGATACGACCAATGCTCGAACAGTTTTACAAACTTAATCTACCAAAATGACATGCCTCGATTATTATGTCTATATAAAGTTTATTGTTCTTATTTAAAATAGCAAGTTGATATAAAATGGAAAAGAAATTGAACAAAAAAAAATAGATATGCGGGAGTGTAGGTGTTATTAAGCTAAAATAAATATTTTCATACTGATTAATTTTCCAGGGGAATAATATGAAATTCACGTAGAACACATGGCGTGCGATACCATCAAATAATAATTTCACAACATAGTAAACAGGATACTGTAATTTATTTATTCCGTTTTTACGGTTGTTTATTAGCCATAATTTGATATTTTCGGCATAGACACGCCTCGAAATTGAACACTAAACAGGCTATATTTTCATGCAAATTTAACTATGAAATTGTTTTCAGAACCTTTCATTTTGAGTAAGTATTTTTACGTAAACAAGCAATTATCAAAACCAACAATAATGGGAAAATAAATCGATGAAATCAACCGTGTTTTTTTTACGATAAATTCCACTGTCATTTAGACCTATTTACATACGAAATTCAATACAAATCCGACTAAAAACTTGTGTTATCCGTCATTGTCGTAACAATAAATCAAGAGATGAATCGTCTGTCGCTTAAAGGCATCCAAATCGATTCAGCACACTTCCAATAATAACTGCTCTTCACAATCAATTTCTTACAATAGATAGTGTTCGAGCACGCCCGAAATCGTTCCAGGTAAAAATCTGTTGAATGTCTCAGGCACGCGACTAATGGCAGATATAATTTTTTTTCTCAATAACACTTGCACCATGAATAGATCGAATTGCACCCCATCAATAAAATATGTATCGACTATATTGTATTGTTGTTGGGAGCTAAAATAATTGACACTGATATTTGTTGGAATTTTTGCACTGTTCTCGATTGGAGGACGGTCAGTAATGGACTGTTATCCAAATTATGCCGTCCTGTACCGTTTCACTCATCACTGGTCCCCTCAATCTTATTTCTCACATCTGTAAGTGAACCGGACAACCAGTTTTGGTAACCCTTTTATACAACCAGAGGCGTAATTAATTCCATTTAATAAAGGCTATAACTTAATTGCAACGAACTGTGTAATTTGAAAACGTTATAGATGTACTGTTGTTTTTTTGTTTCTTTCGATGTTTGGATACCTCCCCGTAGTAGGGTGCTTGAGTGCTTAGTGACATTTAATTAAAATAGTATAAAGATTGCAGAAGTTCCCGGAAAAAAGTTATTTATTTTTTTTAGTCAACGGTCCGTGAGAAATTGCCGTACGTATTGTATTGAAAATTAAATACAAAACCGACTATAACAGTTGATTTGCGTACGCTTTTATATTTAAGAACAACAGTGTGTCAACGTGACGAGGTTTTTTGCAGGTACCTCTTTTGTTCAATCCATTTGCATATGGCACCGGTTATAGTTTCTAGATATGAATGTCCCCTGTTTAATTATTATTCAGAGGACGTTGGAATTGGATCACGTTCAAAATATGAAACTGGAACCGTCGGAAACGTACAACATTAGCGGAAATAATCGTCATCAGAATTTTTCTTTTCAATGTTCATCCGAACAATCGATTGTGTCTTCTTTTCGATTGAAGACGAGACAATTCCATTGTTGCTGGATTTCCATTTGACCGATTCGTTCCGTTGTAAATTCATCGAAAATCACCAGAGTAGTTAGCACAGGTCTTCCAGCTTATACGACAATGGTGCTTCATAAACAGAACAGAATAAAATACGGGAATCTCCTGTGATTGCACGTTCACTTTAATAATGTGTCGAATCTCCATTCCCTAGTGGAATCTATTGTTTAACATCGTATTCATTCTGTAATGAAAGATGTTCTTTGTGAAGGGTTAGCCGGAATAAAAAAGAAATAAAATAAAAATTGTATACACACACACACACACACACACATACAATTATACATAGACATCATCTAAGTTCCTTTCATAAAAACAAACGGCCTGAATATACGGATGTGAAATAGAAATTAACATTTCACAGTATGCAAATGAATAGGTAAAAATAATAGAAAAGATGCCGAAAGAAAAGGGTGACGTTTGATAGAGAAAAGGTGCAACAGCAAAAAAAAATTATTACTATAACTGGTTCTAGATTATATAGGGTTAGATGGGGACAGGTTGATCCTTATAGAAAATTGAAGCTTGAGAACATTTTTTAAGTATTTGGTTATACTTCTTTGGCTTCATCTATTTCTAGATAATACGGGAAATATGAGATATGAATCTAGATATCAAGTTAGTTTGACTACCGGATGATTCTTTGAATTATAAAAAAAAGAATAATAATCGAAACTAGATTTATTATAAGATAGTAATAGTGCTCCAAGACTGACACCATATGTACCTAACCAATTCATTATAATTTCAGTTCTATTATCTGTAAAGATTTTAACGTTGATTAATCCTTCGAGTAATCTGAAATAACGGCACAATTCTACACCTCATACACGTATCGACAGTTGTCTCAAAATTACTTAAATGTAAATAACAATGGCTGTTCTGATGAGAACTAACGGGTCACCACCAAAGGCTAACAACTAGTCTAACTAATACATCCAGGTGTAAACTATCAAAGTATGACCATGACCCGACCGGCCACCGGTCCATATCGGCGACGCACCCTTTATTAAAAACATCAAATAAAAAAAAACAAATTGTTCTTTATACAACGGCCTTCCAGCATCCCGTTTTAGGGTGTACTGTATATACGGATGTAAGGCTATAGATTTATGATATATGCAGATGTGGAGAGCCAGATGTCCAGCGAGTACAGTGAGCTTACCGGTTGCCCCTTATCATCTGTGTCATCAATAACTCACCTTTTTTTTTGATTCCACTCAGGTAATTGTTCCACACCAGGATATTTCCAAAGTAATTAGAAAGTTTCGTTTTTGAATAACAGTAAATTAAACGGAACGATATTTCGATAATTAACTTACATAACAACATATGGAAGGAATAATTCAAATTAACTTGCAGCTAATATGCGTTGTTTTTTTGTTGTTTGGTGGTATTCATTACCACCCCTCCAATTCATTCATTTGATCCAGTTGGTAAATTTTACGCTAATCAGCGAAAAACTTCGAAATGAAGTCTATTCAGCAGCAATTCCCTTATCAAGAGAAGTTTGTTGTAAAATTAACGAGAATTAAAATCCTATTTACAGCTTTTCTGCACGAATCGTCATATTATCTTTTAGATTTTTCGATTAAAATGAAGGAAACTATTTAGTTGTATTCTCTTGGCCAATACAGGTACGACAAGGAAGAGACAAAAAAAAAACAATGAATTATATTGGAAGACGTAGTAGTAAATCGGCGTGGCTTTGTGTTTTGCTTAAAACCACCAACAGTGGCTATGAATTACTTTATCTGGCATACAGTATCGTATTAAATATCAATAGTATCCTTTCACTTTTGAAACCGTACAGGTAAATGCCGGTATAATTCTTCAACTGTTTGGTGTGACTGGACGGTGACCCTACTGTAAGTGAAATAAATTACAAAGGGACGACATGTGCATATACCTAAACAGGATGTATGGACTTTACAATTTTTCCTTACATTGTCAGTAATTTTTTTGTAACATTTCTATCCAAGTATACCCTTGTTAGAATTGTTACAAATGATTTATGAGACAAAATTGTTTTAGTAAAATATAATCGACTAACTAGATAGTAACAATAATAGATAATTGATTTAAGGAAAAATCTTGATATTGACAAATTTGTTGAAGTTGAAAAGCTGAAATGATGTACCATTTATCATATTTAAAGGGGTGATTAATAGGTTGCTGGCAAAATTTAATGAATCAGGTCTTATCTTAGCGGCTGAGGGTCAAGTTTGTTTGGAATTTAACTTCACGCCCAAATTTCACACAGTCGTTTTTTCGACAAAATCAATACACACACAAGTATTCTGTTAAAAAAAAATGTTTCTTTTATACATTCGGTCATAAGCAAATAACAATAAAGTGAGAAGTTTCAGTGTATGGATGATAGAAGCATTTCTATTTTCGATTAATTATTAAACAACTTCCAAAATGAGCATATAACGTAATTTTTTCGATTTATGTTTTCGAATTAAATTAATTCGTATGAATTAATTTCTGATTAGATGTTAAGCAAAGAAACTTCTATTTTAGTCGTTTGTGTGGTCATTTTTTTATGCAGATGGTAAACAGCTGTGCTTGGATTAATTTTACAAATTTCATATCGAAGAAAAAAATTGATATTTGTCAAACATCTGAAGTTTACGGCATTCAGTCGGTACGTTTTATCACCAAAGGGTTGAATGGTTTTAATGCACATACAGCATTACTTATGTATAGATACGTGCGAGAACGTGCCCAAATGACCCTCGACCCTTTTACCATCGGTCAACGATTTAAAAAAGGGGGTATTTATTGTTTCCTGCTTACAAACCGTGGACCACCTTTTGTCCAATCTGCATACCGAGATTACTAATAATAATAAGAATAATAATAATAATAGAGAAAAAAATTGAACAGATTAAGCCCGGTAATTGCTATCAGATGTTGGCTGGACAATGAAAGGATATCCTTTATGTATGCTTTGTGTGGTTGTACATAACGAGCTATATTATAGTTTGTATGTATGAGACAAACAATTAACGGCTGCTACCAGTACCCGACATGGGAATGCCAACTAATTTTCTGCACAACGACGAGTTTAACAGTCGATTTGAAGAATGCGAATAATTTAAGGGCCCGACTGTATTCACAAGCTGTTTAGCAATATTCCATGCAAAGTTAACAGATATCCAACAAACGAAAAATGAATACAACTAAATACCAAATACGTTTAAAAGACAAAGAGAAAACGTTAAAATCATACAATTTAGAAATTAATAAAGATGCAAATAATATTTTTCCATTTATGTTGAAAACATAATTGCAGTTCAACCTTTAAAGACGCTGTCATTTCAATGGGAATCAATCGAGTTTCTATTAAAATGCAAATAAAGAATGAAATCAAACTGAAGTAGAAAAGCGTCGATATTTCCTCCTCGAAAAATGTTTCATAAACTCCATTAATTGAAAAGGAGAACTTCCAAATTTTAATTAAACCATGTCCAATTGTAAGATACACGTACAAATCATCTATGAACGATAAAAGTTGTTATTGTTAAATACTCAATTTTATGAACAAAATTATGGAAAAATTTGTGGAATTGAAGTTATATCGAAATAAAAATACAGTTTGCTTGTAATATTAAACAGCGTCTCTCCAATATTTTCCGTTATTTTAATTATACCCATTTCCATTTTTGTTCGGTAATGGTCTTTCTCGCAGCTTTTATCCTTCATCAAATTTCAATCTTGTAAAGTCTTAGGAGGCGCTCTTAATTTTTTTTTCATTAAGCGCTTTTTATTTTAATTTCACTTTAGGGGAACATCAAAGACCTTCCCTTGCGCCAACTACGGCTAACATTATTTTTTTGCTTTTAATTTAAAAATACTTTCAACGTCTTAGCGTATTTGTTTTATGCACAAGTCGTATTTGAATCAATGGTGAATAACTGGACCATTTCAAATGAGTGACAGTTGCCTTTCTGTTTTATTACAACTATTGGTAAACGGCCAGGCAGATGTACCTGAATAACAGACAAGAATAAGAAACAAAGAAAAAGATGTTTAGCGTATGTGGTTTAAATTTGAAGGAATCCAATAATAATTTTTTATGAATAGATTAGGCGGATACAAAATGACGAAATAAACAACAGGTGCAAATTTAGTGACTAATGTAAAATTAGACGGTTTGCTGTTGGACTATTCACGTTTTTAGCCATCTCACATATTAATTAACCTTCATTTCCCCCCCCCATTTATTACCATTGGAATAATATTTGAAAATTATCCTGTTTTTGGAATAAAAGCCTCCTGAGGAATGGAATAACAAAATTATCAAAACGGAATTCTCTAAAGATGTTTCTAAAGCACTTTGAAATTATTTCGTACTCTTTATGTGTAGAATTCCAGATAAAATATCTAAGCGAGCTCCTTTCTTTCAACTCTTTCAACCCCTCCTTCGTATTCACCCTTGTTTTCTCTGTGTCTGTCGCTGATCAATAATGAAGAAGTTCTCCACCCTGAATGTCATATTTTTATAACAGTCCTGTACAGCCAGAGATTTTCTTCTATCTTTTTATCTGTTTATACATTTCGATTTGAATATTTTCAAATCGGTTAAAATCTATGTATTTATTGTTATAATGATTGTATCACAAGAACGTTACATATGCAATATTAAATTTCAGTTGAATAGAGATTTTTTATGAAGGTACAGGCTATTGTTTCAAATATGAAGCACCCTTAGGGATATAATTCAATACTACACGTCAGAATAGCGACGTTCTATGAAAAGCTGAAACAGTTTCACGGTCGCTTCAATTCACTCATGAAACAATTGTCACTGCATAAACTACTTAAAAAAAACAACAACAACAACAACACAACCCAACGAAAATCAGTTATAGCCGAAGCAACAAAAAAAAAACTTTGTTTCATCCATTTCATTTGCATAACATGCATAGCGAATTAAGATGGGGTGAATGAGAGTGTAAAGAAGGGTTGGTCAACTTACAGTAAGCAATCCAGTCGCTAGTAAACGATTTAAATAGAATTCTTCAAAATAAATTCCAATGAAAAAACACTATCTATTTGATATTAAACTAAAGATTAGATGATTGATGGACAGTTTTCATGAAAATCGTGGGAATGAATCTTGATCATAATTTTTTTTTTAAGTTAGACACATATATACAACGAAAAAAAAAGGTTGGAAACAAACTACCGTGAATGGAGCAATGGTCCTGATGTAATTTTATGCATGTAAAACCTGTCCTACAGTTGGGATTGTTTCCGGATTCTGTCGACTTTTAGTCATCATCAAGACGATTGAGAAATTGGGGACGAGGCCTGGGAATTTACTCAGTTGCTAGCCGCCAACAAAAAGTTGAATTCACAAGAAACCAACATTTGATATTATTATTGGATAAGCGGTTCTGAAGAAAGCACAAATAAATAATCAAATATTAACAAATATTATTAGCGAAAAAGATGATCTACAATTCAATCATCTTCAACCTTATAAATGAATTATGCAACCATTAAACATATTTTCATTAGAGATGAAGTCCGTAATTGATTTCAGGATAAAACCTATCCACAATTCGAAATGACAATGTTTACATTACGACTAAGTACAAGAACCGACTCAATTCTAGAATTAGTTTTTAACAAATACTAAAATTCGATACGATTCTAATTTTATTGTGATTTAATTCATATTTAAAAGTCTCATAAACGGTGTCAAATTGAGTTTTTCAAAAAAAAGCTACTACATTTGACTTAACGATTTCAAACAAAGTAGTGCTGTAAATTATAACGTTTTTTACATACAGTTTTCTAGCGTTTACAATGAAACTGTCCATCCCCACAAGGCAAAAAAGATACTTATAACTGTTTTTAATATTGTGAATAATAATTTTACCACTAACAACAACAAGTTATCCTAGGCAATAAAATAAAAATTGCAGTGGAATTACAATAACGGTCTTAACGGCATTCTTATTAACAGAATCGTACTTTTTAACAAAAAAAAATGCTTAGAAACGGATAAATTCTTGAAATGCAATTAGGACGAGAACAACAATTCGATGACGATAAACACAATTTCTTAAAAAACAAATAAATTTGAACACAGGTGAACACGGCTGGTTGATTGTGTTCTCTTTCGTATCGTGTTATATTAATACAAAATTTGCAAACTACCGTGTTATAGATGGACAATACTGATAATACAATTTCTATCAGTTCCAATTTTGTTAGAATAATAAAAAGTGTCAAATTTGAAATAATTTAATTATTGTGCACTATCACGTTTTTATTGTACAGTCAAATCCGGTTATAACGAGCAGAATAGAACCGGCGAATTTTGTTCATGTTTGCCGTCATCTTTATAGGATTTCAATTCGGATTTATAAAGAAATGTACAAAAACAATTCATTTACGAGAATTTGTTCGTTATAGCGCGGTGAACTCGTTATAACCATGGTCGTTATTGCTAAATAACACATGCAAGTTTCTTGAACTATCTAAATCAGGTTCTTCCACAATATCGACATCAATCTGTTTAGAAGAGATTCAAAAAACTTATACAAATTACCTATCCGTTTTCAACTGTATAGTAGAAGACGAACAAGAACTTGAACAAGATACTTGAGCAAACATTTGTAACAAATTCTATGCGTCTGTTTGAGAATTCATCCAATGTCTTATCAAAAGTTTCTACTACAAACAAATAAATTTATGGAGTTCTTATTACACAAAAATATTTAAGATACTTTTCTCCAATTCCATTAATTCCCAAAAGTAATCGCATTTAGATGATCCGGGTACACAGTGCTGCACTTTAACGATCTGATCCAGTTTTGAGTTGAACCTAAATTACTGTACAGTATTCTATGTTTCTATTCATTTTACTTTAATTTTTTGTTAAAATGTGTGTGCATTTTCATCTGCCTGCATCGATCACATTCATGTTCCACAATTTCTTAATTTCGATAAGGTAATCCATTAAGTTTTCGTATGTAAATTTGATTTTGATTACCTAAAATCTAGCTTCACCGAAAATATATTATGATTCAACAATATTTAATTATTCAAAAATGATGAAGGATTATTTATTCGATAGTTTCTAGCAGGAACATCAACTGACTATGAACTTTACTGCACGTTTGCTGTGCAAAGAATCACTTTACTATTCACAATGAGTATCTGCTAAAGTTTCTTTTTTTGGTTTTTGCAGGATAGTAAACCGAAAGAATACATGTTTTCGTGTATCTATTTTAATTTAGAGATTTTGTTAAAATAGCGCATAAACTTAACAAATGAGCTCGACTTGTTCTTCTACAGCCAGTACTTCTTCCACATGTGTTTGCCTTTATAAAACATATTTAATTTATTGTAATTTTTTCCTGATAGTGGTTCTTTATTAAATAGTGGAATTGTCGAAGTTAATGGTCATAAAACAAAATTACCGCAATTTTCCATTGTAATCACCACAGTTTTTAATTAATGATCCAACAAATAATCCACCATTTAATTATCAATCTGTTTTATTTGTAAATAATTAAAATTCTTAATGCACAAGCATGATGAAATCAATAAATATTATTCATATCTTTAGAATAGACGTCATAGTATTTGCCTCAACTAATTATAAATCGACCAATAAAAAGCGAGTTTTTCTCCCTATCAATATGGCGATCGAACACTTTACGAATATAACAAGCAATAGGGCAAAGCTACAAATATACGTTCTGTGTGATATAAAAACCACCCTCACTCACCCTAGCAATAGCATGATGGCCGGTGAAATCACCCAGGGGTGTCGAGTGAAACGAACAACGCGTCACGATAGAGGGCGGAGTTCATACTATCCATCTCTTACTATCTCACACAAACATCCCTACTTTGACCTAGGGGCGGAGCCGCATCATTAAAACGACCAAACTCAAATATAATCTATATCTAAACTTGTATACATTTATATATTCTTTTCGTACGCCATGTCGTTATATGTTTCATGTAAAATGATTGCTTAAATTTATTTGATTAAAAATGTCTTTGGTGTATGCATCCCGATGTTTATATCGTATGGTAATTATGCGATCCCATGCAATCTATAAGGACATAATTTATATTATTTGATAGTACCACAATTATTATACGGCTGAAACCAATGAAATAGGCACATTGGGAAAAAACAGGCTTCAACCAGTCTTCAGGTTTCAACTAGATAACTGAAAATGAGATAATTATAAGTACTTATCGTTTAAAACTTAATATGAAGTACTTACCAATGCTAATTAATGGATCTATAATATGTTGACGTATTTATGAGTTCTTTAACTGCATCTACCTATTTAGATTTGTAATAATTCATTTAGAATTTCGATAATTATAATTTTAACAAAATCAACTTTTCAACTACCCCCTATAGAAGAATTTCAGTAGAACACATTAATGTTGGTAGAATTGGTTTTTTGACAGATTCCACCAATCACCAAACAGGCTGTCAAAAGTTGACAAATCGGCGTTTTTAAATTGGGAAATTGTTAATTTTCCAATTTAGAAATTGAAAGAAAACGGTAAATTTCACATTTATTCCATAACAAACATCAAAATTGCCTTAAAAAAACACACAAGTGATTGTGAATATTTGATGGAGAACATCATTTGGTTCATTTAAACACATTGCAGTTTAGGAACATAACCTTACATATTTTCAACTTGTTAGATTACGATTGTTAAGAATTGCTTTGTTTTTTGAATGTTTTTAGTGGACTGTTCTCCATCCCAACAATGGCATCTACATACTTTTCTGAAACGGACCCTGAACGACGTAAACCAATGTCAGCCGGTTTATATCTTAGTTGTCCGCATAATTTAAGACAAGCAATCCAAGCAGCTTCTGAATTTGGTTATCATTTCATTGTAACACAGATAACACATCCGAATTATGTTCGTGAACTATTGAAAACGAAACCACCACCAGCAATCGGACGAACTGATCGTATTTTAACAAGTAGTGAATGGTCACGTTATGTTGTTGGTAAATGATAATAAAATTGTATTGTCTAATTGATAAATTTGAATGAAAACCATCAAATTTCAGCTGAATTAACGTCAACTATAAATCTTGAAAGTGAGATAGAAGAAGTGTACCGTAAAAGCAAAGCATTATTTTTACAAGAATTTGGATTTGCTTTACATTTAGGCGTACCGGTCATATTAATTACGTTAACACAAGCGAAAAATGCCCAATTGGCACGTATAATCAACGAAAAACTCATTGCCGGTTCAAATATATCGATATGGATAACATTACCAATGGTACATCCATCACAATTTAGTCCAATTTGTAATAATGATGAAATCGAAGATACATGGGAATGGTGGAATGATTTTCGTACATATTGTTATTATGATAGACATTTAGGATTAGTATTAGAGTTACCAGATCCACAAAATATACCATCACATAATGAAATAGATCGATGGGTTGGTGAACCTGTTAAAGCTTTAATTATACCAACATCGTATTTTTTAATAAACAGTTATGGTAAACCGGTTTTGTCGAGAGTTCATCAAGAATTAATTCAAAAATTTTTAACAATCGATGTTCAATACATCATCAAATCGGATAGTGATGGTGATTTATCAGTTTATACGAAATACCTCAGTTATTTAGGGAAAAAATTGTATGTTAGTAATGCTACTGCAGAATTTATTAAAGGGTACAATTATCTTAAGAAATCTATTAATATTATTATATTATTAATAATTATTGAATTATAGCTGTGAAGACTATTTGCAAAATCCACTTCAACCATTAACTGAGCATTTAGAAACGAATATTTATGAAGTTTTTGAGAAAGATCAAATTAAATATACGACATATCAAAATGCTATTCAAAAAGCCTTAGAAGATCTACCACAAGAAATTGAAACACCCGTTATAATGGTTGTAGGTGCTGGTCGGGACCATTAGTACAAGCCGCATTAAATGTTTCATATATTTTACATCGAAAAGTTAAAGTGTATGCTGTTGAAAAAAATCCATTCGCTATAAATACATTAATAGATCGTGTACAGAATGAATGGAATGATCAAGTTACATTAATTAATGATGATATGAGAGTTTATGAACCACCAGAGAAAGCTGATATTTTAGTTTCTGAATTATTAGGTTCATTTGGTGATAATGAATTATCACCAGAATGTTTAGATGGGGCACAAAGGTTTTTGAAAAAAACGGGTATCTCAATACCATCAGCATATACATCATATTTAGCACCATTACAAAGTATAAAAATATTTAACGAAATTCGTACCCAAAGATTACCAGATAAAACGTTAAGGTCCTGTTATGAAACACCGTATGTTATACATCTTGTTAATTATCATCAAATAGCTACGGCACAAGTATTTTAACATAATTATTATCATTTCCATAATATGTAATCTTTTAAGATTTTAGCCATTATTTAAATTTGAACATCCCAATTGGAATGAAACAATTACTAATGAACGTTATAAAAGATTACGGTTCCATTGTGTACAAAGTTGTATTCTTACTGGTTTTGTTGGGTATTTTGATACAACACTATATAAAGATGTAATGTTAAGTATACATCCAGAAACGCATACGCCAGATATGGTTAGTTGGTTCCCAATTGTCTTTCCATTACAGGTAGAATAATAATAAATCAGTAAATATTACAAATTACATTAAGAATTCAATTTGAAATTCAGGAACCATTAAAAGTTGCAGCCAATAGTATAATTGAAATTTCATTTTGGCGTGTTGAATCATCCGATAAAGTTTGGTACGAATGGTGTTTAGAATCGCCATTAAAAGGGAATATTATGAATCCAAATGGGCGATCATACTTTATCAAAAAACATTAAAAAGATGATGATTTATTCATACATTTTTCAGGTTTCAAAAATGTTTTGTTAATATGACAGAATCAAATTTGTATTTTTACATGAATAAATCGTTGGTTTCTTTTCTACTTGAAATATTTAAGGAATTTTCTTCATTAAAGGAACATCCTAATTTAAAGTGAATGTAAGTTGTTTTGCTCACTTCTTTGTTATGTTGACTAAAATAGCTTAGAAATATAATCCAGAAACGAGTAAAGAAGCCAACATGGAAACTGCGGTTTATGATGATTTCTGCAGATTACGTGTCTCTTGTTCTAAGACTAAAAACTAGAGACTTTAAGGGTGAGAGCTATCATATAATTTCATTTCTTAGTTTTGTAATTTTCTCTCTACTTCTACTCGTATAATAATAAAACGTAATAAACCGAATTTTTTCACACAAACGGAAATAAAAAAATCGGTTGTCTGTAAAGTCGGTTTACGGACGATAGTTTTACGTGATAACGTCATAAAGAAACATTGATGAAAAATTGCATACTTTTATGAATTGAATTGAATTATTATCACTGAATTATCATTATTTTGTATAATACAAAGAAGGAGTTAATTGAAAATTATAATTTTTTCGATAAATTAATTAACTCTGACGTCACGCGAGAAGAGAGATAAATGTGTCACAAGCCAACGCTTGGGCCGATCGTGCCTCTCTATCGCTTGTTCCGCGCTCTCGCTTGCACGCTCAGGCTCAGGCAGAACGTGACACTTTTTCGTGCGTGCAGCCGGTGTTCATCAATTTATAAGACGTTATCACGTCAAAATAAAAATTGTGTTCATATTAGAAATCATCAATATCAGGAGTTTCATCTTTGGGCAATTTACTCGTTAGTAAAATATACTAAAAATAACAGACGAATAGAGTTCATAGTTCAGGATCTCAATAAAGACCATAACGTTAAAAAAATAAAACACTTCTTGCTAGTTTCACCTTAATCTTCGGAAGTACAAACTATCAGTCTGTGATCGCTAAGATCATATTCAATGTTCTCAACTTTCCTCCATAAATTTGCGTGATTACAATATACATGATCTAAAAGGGAAGCCCCATTGTTACTGTATCTTGTAGGCTCCTTTACTAATTGTGTCATACCGAAGTCTCGTTCCAAATTCTTCAATAATTGTTTTTGTCTAGTTTCTTTTTCATTGGAATAATGTATATTAAAATCACCAAATAGCGTAACATTATCATACTTAGGTATAACGTTTGACAAGATATTTTTAATATAATCAAGTTTTTTGTACTGAACGTTAGGGGGACGGTAAATTAAGCCCATCGCCATTGATTTATTTTGCCATTTAATTCGACACCACAATTGCCCCACTTCAGATTTATCAATTTCTGAAGGAATATTGATTTCTTCACATTCCAAATCATCTCTAACATATAGAATTAAACCGCCACCCCGTTTACTTCTATCACAACGGAAATGATTGTATCCATCAATTGAAACACCATGATGATATTTTTTCAACCACGTTTCAGTAATACCAATTATAGAGAAATGCTGTTCTTTGATTAATCTTTGGACACTATCAAATTTTTTGATTATTGACCGTGCATTTAACAATCCTAATTTCAAAGGACCTTGCTCTTTAACTGATTTTACTGATTTGAAACTTTCTGAGATGTGACTATCATAAACAAGCGCTTTATCATCTTTCTTTTGTTTTATTTCTGGTCGGTGTTTGCAGCAATTTTTGTTTTCGTAACAGCTTGGATGATATGGCTTATGACAATCACTGCAATATTTACATGTGCGAACTACACTTTTATGACATCGTCCACATATCCTGTTGTCCAAATCGACTGGATTTTTTAGGATATCCTCGAAAGGACCCACACTAGATAATCCTCCAATTGCATTTTGTTTCCCTAATGCTGTGCTAGGGATATTATGATCGTTGATCAAGGGTTTGCAGCAATTTTTGTTTTCGTAACAGCTTGGATGATATGGCTTATGACAATCACTGCAATATTTACATGTGCGAACTACGTTTTTATGGCATCGTCCACATATCCTGTTGTCCAAATCGACTGGATTTTTTAGGATATCCTCGAAAGGACCCACACTAGACAATCCTCCAATTGCATTTTGTCTCCCTAATGTTTTACTAGTGTTATTGTAATTATTGCTGAAGAGTTTGCAACAACTTTTCTTTTCGTAACAACTTGGATGATATGGTGTATTACAATCACTGCAATATTTACATGTGCGAACTACGTTTTTATGGCATCGTCCACATATCCTGTTGTCCACATCGACTGGATTTTTTAGGATATCCTCGAAAGGACCCACACTAGACAATCCTCCAATTGCATTTTGTCTTCCTAATGTTTTACTAGTGTTATTGTAATTATTGCTGAAGAGTTTGCAACAACTTTTCTTTTCGTAACAACTTGGATGATATGGTGTATTACAATCACTGCAATATTTACATGTGCGAACTACGTTTTTATGGCATCGTCCACATATCCTGTTGTCCACATCGACTGGATTTTTTAGGATATCCTCGAAAGGACCCACACTAGACAATCCTCCAATTGCATTTTGTCTTCCTAATGTTTTACTAGTGTTATTGTAATTATTGCTGAAGAGTTTGCAACAACTTTTCTTTTAGTAACAACTTGGATGATATGGCGTATTACAATTACTACAATATTTACATGTGCGAACTACATTTTTATGACATCGTCCACATATCCTGTTGTCCATTGTTACAGTGAAACCACGTCAATTGGTATTTATTGATCGGAAACAACCCATATATAGGAATATTACTAGACTTAGCGTGACCTGGTTTTGTTATTTCGATCGGTAAGACCAATTCAAGGATCAGTCCATATAAAGCTTTCCGCCTATTCGCAAGTGTTTCCTAAAATGTCACGAAAAGTCTATATAATGCATCCAAGTCCACCTTGTAGAGCTGTTCTAATGGTAGCAAAAGCTATAGGAGTCGAATTGGAAATTGAGGAAGTTGAACGAGAAGCTTTGAAAACACCAGAAATGTTGGAGGTAGGAAATGTTTTTCAGCTGTAAACATAAATATTATAAACATTAACTCGACGTAAATGTTTATTATCGATTTATTGATTGAGTTTATAAATAATTCCAAAGCAATAAATAAAATAAATCTTAATATTTTGCAGTTAAATCCACAACATACAGTTCCTATTTTAGTTGATGACGATTACGTTCTTTGGGAAAGTCATGCAATTGCTGGATATCTCGTTGGGCAATATGGTAACGATGATACATTGTACCCGAAAGACGATATTCGCAAGAGGGCTGTAGTTGATCAAAGGCTACACTTTGATAATGGAACATTATGCGAAAGATGGCGCCAAGTTGCTGTAAGTTCTTCCGAAATTACAAAAACCAAAAACGATCAAATTCTCATTAAACTTATTGATCGATTTTCGACACGCATATGTACAATTTTATCATATTTTCCTATCTACAAGGCTAAACTTGTCACGAAAATCGGTCGAAACAAATCAAATCAATAAATAATACTTATATATTATCATTACAGATGCCTATATTTCTCGGTATTGCTGATATTTCTGAAGATGATAAAGATAAATTAATTGAGGCTTATGGTTTTTTGGAAGAGTTTCTTAATGGCCATCCATGGTTAGCTGGTGATGATATGACCATAGCTGATTTATGTATTTTAGCAACATTGGTTAGTTGTGATTTATTAATTCCTGTCGATCCTGATCGATTCCCGCAATTATCAGATTGGTTAAAAACTGGCAAAGAATTACCGTATTTTGATGAATGTAATGCTCAAGGATTAGAGAAACTGAAAGAAATGCTACCAAATCCAGAAATTGAATGAATAAATTTCTCTATTAAAAATAACACTAGGATTTGATGTGTGGACATTTTAGACTTTTCACAGCAATATTTTATTTTATTAAAATTTGCACTATTTCTGAATTAAATGGAAAAAAAAACGGAAAAATATGTATTGCTCATTAAATAAAAACGTGCGTAATACTAATTATTTATATTCATATCACCATTCTACAGCTATGTACGTTCGGATTTTCCTCAAGGTCTCCATTATAATAATAATAATAATTAGTAATTGATTAATTATAATTGGTAATTTCATTAGGAATAAATTGTGCCCGGGGCAAACAAGAATTACAGGCGCTCTTTTCATGATTCGGCACCCCATTGGAAACCGCGTTAGCTTTGCCATTAAAAACGTATTGGTTGAAATGAACTTTCACAAGAGATGAATTTTGAATTCTTTAAAAATATATTATACTGAAAATACCTACCTTTGTTTAGTGTTTCGTGACTAAATAACACACAACTTGAAACTAACAATAAGTATGGTTTAGCGATAAATAAATCATTTTAGATATCAGGAAAATCATTCATGATTCATACGTAAGTGTTTCCTTTGATAAACGAAATGACAATGAGATAATTAAATTAATTGAATTTATCACTAATTGAAAGAGGAATAATACATGGTGTCACAAAGTGGTATTTTTAATAACGTCGTATTGGTAATTTTACCAACACTTGTCATCAATTTTGCTATTTTAAATGGAATATCTATACACTTTCACATATTAATGAGTCTTTGAAATTTTAAGGCATAATTTGCTTGATGAGTCATCAGTAACTAATAAAGTCTAAGCAGTTACTTTTTGTTATAATTAGCAATGTAGCTAATTACTTGAATCTAAATGTCGGTATCCAGGGTCTCGCCATGCTTGTATGCAATGCATACAAGCGCCAATGATTTCAGGCGAAGAAGAACTTCTTTTAGTGTACGTCGACTAGGTAGAACCGTTGAGTGAATAATATATTATTCACTCAACGGTAGAACCCTTTTTCGCCTGCTGCTCATTTTACCAAATCCAGACGCTTCTTCTACAGTCAGCGACCTGCAAAGAAGGAGAGAGAAAGATCCTAAAAAAACACAGGATTTGTTTGTATTTATACTAATTAGTTGCAAAGAATATGCGATTCTTTTATTTTTAGTTTTTTGAAAAAATAATTTTAATGCAACTACGTACCTAAAATGAAAATAAACAAACTCACATCTACCCGATGTGTAAACAACGCCTCCGCCAAGAGATATCTCTATCTTTAACCAGGATCAACCAGGATGCGTCGCAATCATGATTAATTCTAACAATGATTTGCTAACATATTCTTCCAGATAAAAAGAAAATCAATCAATAAGCAGTTCAAAAACAAAACTGTAAGCTTCAAAGTAAAATCTTCAATTTTTTTTTCGATCTAAAGAAACCACTTCCAATCTAATTGAAAATTCACAATAAATCAATATGGTGAAATTTTCAATTCTACCGCATATTTACAAGTTGGCACATTGATCTCGTAAAGATTCCAATTTATAAATAAATTCAGTTGGCTTGAAAGATTGACGAGATGGATACGATAAAATTTGTTGTTAGAACAAGCAAAACAAATTTTTCAGGGAGAAGAATAAAAAACACATATAGGTATAGGTATCTATGCATTCCAGAAGATGAGTCAATGTTTGTCAATTTTTTGAAAATTCTCGAAATTATTTTTAACCATTGAATAGTTATTTTTGGGATCTTTTATGTAAAATGCAAACGTAGCAGACGTATCTGTTTAAGCGTGAATTGTGAATCAAACTAAAGATTTTGATAATGCGATAAGGATTCCACTACATTAAAAAAAATGAAACTTGTCAAAGAAAAAAGCCTAATACAAGTTTTTGTATATAAACATTGTTAATTCTAACAAAGCGCTGAAAACACACAGAACACAGATAGACTTTGATTGAATATTAAATAAATAGTACTACTACAAGTGATTGTAAATAAACGTGTTACAGGGGCGCCTAGATTGTGTTTGCTTAGGGGCGTCGGAGTTCTCTTGCGCCGGCCCTGGCTCGCTATTCTACAACGTAAACAAGTTCGTTTTAGAGTAGATGGTAGAATTAATTAATCGTTGCTCGTAAGTAGATTTAAATAGGAAAAAATTGTTCTTTTCCAGATGGATAATCAATAAATACATGGACACGATAATTAATAAAAATTTAATTAATTACCCTTATAGTTTTGTACTGTTTTGGCAAATTAACAAAGACCCTAACAGATAGTGCTCTATGATATCTAATAAAAGAACTTATTAATTAGTTCAAAAATGATAAATTTTGATCTACCTACTAATTAGAAAAAGAAAAAAATAATTTTGTTTTCAGTCTAAATATATAGATCCGGTTTTATGTCGAATTTATTATCAACTAAAAATACATTCATATAGAAATAGCAATTTTTTGAAATAACATTTGGAAAAATAACGTATTTTTATTTTATAAAATTGCATCAAAACAATTTTTCAACATTATAGTTGTTTATACAAAAGAAAAATAGAGCTTAGTAAGCTTAGGTTAAAAAAAAACAAATAAATTTGTATGAGTGTTTTTTTGAAATAACATAAATTCAAAATTGAGTGAACAACAAATTTCCACGAAAACATGCATACAACTGTTCACGGGCATGTGCATATCTAATTATCTCCATTTCAACCACAATATTCATCGCGGAATCTATAGATCTGTCAGCATCTCTCAATAATTGTTTAACTATTTTGTTGACTGACTTATTGTACATTTTATGTTATCTAGTGATGGAATTTACAAGGAAATCGAAAGTTGGAATGACATTACGGTGAATCGTAAATGTACGATTCACGATTCATACTACAGTATTCGCCTTTTAATAATATTGTAGTTCATTTACTACGATCGAAATTAAAAAGCTCTGATAAAATTTTAATATTTACGTCGCCTAAGAAGAAAGTTCGAAGACCACAAAAAAACTTATACACAAATTTAGTCTCATTTTGTCGGGTGTGCGACGCACTCAGGCGCCAGGATAGTAAAGGCGCCAAAGATATCGGGCGAAAAACTAATTATTAAAAAAAATACTTACTTCCTGGTTGTTACTGCTCATTTCACGAAAATCCTGGCGCTTATGCCTTTTCGAGAGGATGGTTACTGCTCATTTCACCAAAGCTAGACGATTTTTCTATGATGATTTACCTATAAAGGGGACACTGTGGAAGATGATCCTTTTTCGTACCGTGCCGGGATTCGAACCCGGGACTTCTGGATGTAAATCCGTATGCTTTACCATTGAGCCACTCGGCTCGTTAATTCGTTGATGTAAAACTTCGTATAAATGAAAACGATTTTGTTCTACGATCGAACGAAAACAGCCGACATTCCATCGTGTGTGTAGTGCATTCGAAAGTGCTCGATTGTGTTGCTAAGCAACGACAAATAAATCCATATTTAACATGGAAAAACGTTTATTATTGGCTGAAAATCTTCATTTCCATGAACATTCTTCGAAATTGGCCATTTTCCACACGGTTGATGGTAAAATATGACAATTGATTCAAGGTTTTTAAAAATTGAAATCTCTCATCAGAAACTGTACATGATGATTCATTCTTACTCCTTACTTCCACAAAGTAGTCTACTTATAAATAAAGCAATTTGGAATTGTGGGTAGGAACACACCTAATAATTTCCGCTAATCTACGAGGTGTTAGAATTAATATACAATATGAATTTCTTCGTATCAAGCAAAGATTCAATAACATGAATAAATAAAAACGTAGAAGAGCAAATAAATTCGATGTTTCAATTAAAATAGGGCAATGTAAGTGGATGAAATTAAGTGGCGATTACTGTATTTACAGTAGTAAATTTTACACAGACCTATTCAACAAATATTAGAAAACTTTAAAAAGATAATTGATAAAAAAAATGTCGTAATAAATTCGTATTTTGTGGGAGTTTATTTGAATGGCTACCGAAAATACAAAACAAATTTACAGCTTGATTTTAATTTATTTATTGTACTAATAATAGAACATATATTATCATGGAGATTAGGTAAATATACATATATTTATGAAAGTCATAATTTATACTTAGTTATTGTTTAATATTTCTTAATAACAAATTAATGGCGCCACAACTCTACATGACTCCCTTGAGTCCTCCATCTAGAGCAGTTCTACTGGCCGCTAAAGCAATTAATTTAGATTTAAATCTAATTCATTTAGATCTAAGCAAAGGTGAACATTTAAAAGACTATTATCTTAAGGTAATATTGATTGGATATAAATCATAATCGGTAAATAAAGTGATTATTTTTAGATCAATTCATTGCACACAGTACCAACACTAGTCGATAATGAATTAGTAATTACAGATAGCCATGCGATTAATGTGTATTTGGTAGAAAAATATGCTAGAAATCATCATTTATATCCAGAAAATGATTGTAAACAGAAAGCTATAATTAATGAAAAACTTTATTACGATTCAAGCATTTTATTTCCACTATTTAGAAATACAGCAGTAAGTTTATTGTTTTTGGATTTTTTGTAGCCGATATTCATAGTTTTTCGAAAAAAAGGGCCTATTTTCTACAGGAAATCCAAAGAAATACCAAAAGAACAAATCGAACGAATTCATCAATGTTATGGTGTTTTAGAGAAATTCTTAAACAATCGCTTATGGATTTGCGGAGATGACATAACTATTGCCGATTTTAGTTTATTGACAACAACAACATCTTTACGAATTCTTGTTCCATTTGAAGACAATCAATTTCCGAATGTATCAAATTGGATACAACGTTTCAATAATTTATCGTATGTAAATATTAACAGATCTGGTTTAGATGATTTGAAGCGTACCGTTGAGGTGTGTTTGAAATCATTTATTTAAGTTGCACCACTTCAACCACAACATTTAAAACAATTAGATTAGATTTATGATAGTTTGAAGACACACGAATCAATAGTAGAAGGCCTGTAATGAATCACATGTAACTTTAATTGATTTAGACAACATCGTATGCGGTCCTATCTTACAAATTAAACAATTAATTAACACTGGAAAGAGTTTTTGTGTCATATTATCCCAAAATAAGTGTTGATGTTCGTAATTCAATTAGATAAAGCGCCAAAGGAATTGGTGCATCAATGTGGAAAAACTGTACTAAGAGACTTGATTTATGTCGACGAAAGTTTTCTAGATCATGCACTAGTTCTTCCAATTATCATCCACATAAATTATGACCACTCCATTGAGTTTTATGATAACGTATATATTTGTTATTTCATAATCAGATCGATTTACATCTGATTCGAGTTGCATTTTCATAATTTTCAATAGAAAATTCAACAACAATTTTTATTTTATGAGCTGAGGCAGTCGCGTAACAATGGCTCCATTTGGGAGAGAAATCAATTTTTATCTTTATTTAAGAAAAGGGAATGTTTACAAAAGCATTTAGAAATTTTAATTTTCAAACACCTTCAATCAACTGTCATATTTTTCTATTACCTTCAACCGTGTGGAAAATGACCATTTTCGAAGGATGTTTGTGGAAATGAAGATTTTAGCCAATGAGAGTTGTTTGTCCATGTTATTTATTTGTCGTTGCAATTGGTCACTTTCGAATGTACAACACACGATGGAAAGTCGGGTGTTTCCGTTCGATCTTAGTAGAAAAATCGTTTTCATTTATAGGAAGTTTTACTTCTACGAATCAACGAGCCGAATGGCTCAATGGTAAAGTATATGGATTTACATCCACAAGGCCGGGGTTTGAACCCGGCACGGTATGAAAAAGGATCATCTTCCACACTGCACTTTATAGGTCCCTCATCGCAGAAAATCCGTCCGGATTTGGTGAAATTAGCAGTAACCACATACATTCGAAATGGCATAAGCGCCAGAGTTTTGATGAAATGAGCAGTAGCCACCCTTTTTCCATAGAATAATTAGTTCAAATAATGTTTATTGTGATCAACTTAGTCCTAGAAAAAAATGTAATGATTACAATTTCATTTTACGATCGGCGTATCTAGGAATATTTCCGATCAACTCGCAAAGTGCCAATGGCGCACCCAGAGGAGTAAGGGAACAAGAAAAAGAACAGAACGGTAGAAGGTTTTCCAGAAATCTTTCCGAATTAAAATTGATTCTTCATTTATGCTGCCGATTCTATTTTTCGACTATTTTGATCTGCATCAAAACGATTTTAATCCGTCATGAAATTCTGAGTGCGCCACTGCAGAGTTCGTTTTTATCGAAAGAATTCCTTGTTTAATGCTAAATTTGATAACAAATTTATATATAACTATATTATTATTATAAACAGCATTATCAGCTGATATCATTTTTAATTTCTCAGACATACATACATAGATACATGATATGAATAGAATATATTTAACTAGCGTAACATGACTTTTCCATATTTCTGTTGATAACAGCAGAAATATTTATAATAATACTGATCGTTAAATATTGTTTATCTGCTACATTCAGTTTCGAACAAAATGAGACCAAAACTGTACATGTTCGATATTTGTCCATCATGTAGAGCAATTTTATTAACAGCTAAATATTTAGAAGTCACATTAGAATTGAAAATTGTTAATTTACCATTGAAGACCCAAACTGAATATCATAAGGTATGTAATATACTCTATCCCTGTAGATATCACGTAGTATTAGAATTCATATATATTTATGTACCTATACGAATTGAGAAAATCTAAAATTATTCCAGTCATGACAACTGTTACATATTTATCAAAAAGAAAAAAATTGTTAATGGCCACTATCCAGAATTAGTTTGCACGGGGGTCGTTCATCCAGAATACTGAATGAATTTCTTATTGCCTTTAAATAATGAAAATTTATTATTTTTGGCTTCTCTGTTTTATCATATAGGTAAACAATCAACATAATATGGTGCCAACTTTAGAGGAGAACGGTTATATAATTTGGGATAGCCATGCAATCATTGCATATTTAGTTGGTAAATATGGCAAAGATGATGCCCTTTATCCAAAAAATATAATTCAACGATCAATAATTGATGAACGGCTTTGTTTCGATTCGAATGTTGTTGCATTTTTCACCAAACTTATTCTAGTAAGTGGTATAAATATAAAATCGTTATTACGATCAACATTTTTTATCGTTTTGATGTAAACACGATCTGACTCCATTGACCCTGATTAACAATTAAATACAGAGGCAGTTAGCTATTTCTTGCAATCAAAACGCACACACAGAGAGTAAATTTGATTACCAATGACCCTTCATTGCTAATTACGCAATTTGTTTTTGTTATTAAACTCAGTAATCTTAAAAAAAAATTGATACAAATCAACAATGACTTTTACTTATTTTTCGAGTGTATTTATCCATAAATCCATCAAATGTTAATTGAAGTAGTAAATCGTGTAATTACTGATAAGCGTACTCAAATGTTAATTAAATTAATAGATCCGAATTGTTGATAGATAGTAACAATATTTGATTCTATTTTCTTTCAGAGCCCCATTTTCTCATGCAAAAGGAACAGTATCACCGATGATCAAATCGTTTCTTTACATCAAACATATGAAGTCGTCGAAAATTTCTTCAACAATAATAATAATCAGTGGATAGCTGGTGATAATTTAACTATAGCCGATTTCTGTTTAATACCTTCAATTACATATCTCAACCAATTCGTACCGATTGATGCGACGAAATGTCCTAAAGTAATCGATTGGATTAAAAGGGCCGAAATGATGCCCTTTTATGACGCCAATCGTGCTGGATTGGACCAATTGAAGAATGCTTTATTGAAAATTTAATTATTTCTATGAAATACATTCATTAAACTCTTATAATTTAATCTATATATGTAGTATAGATGGTTTTTTTCTGTGTTACTTTTTGTGTATTTATCGTATATTAATAAAAATTACAGATTAGCTTGTTTGTTCGATAAGCGTTGATATTGTCAATCAAATTTCGCTTTATACGATATTCAGTCGTATTCACTAACCTTCCCATCATCACTGATTCTCATCCAATTCATTCATTACAGAATACCCACTCTGATGAAGTTCACGTGTATTAAAGCCAAATAGAACGGAAATTGCGTTGAAGTGGACGAGTGTTTTGCATTAAGGCAGTCCTACTGTTTTACCATCATTGTTAAAAATAATTCCATTTCAGTGAGATCGACAATTATTAATAGTTTTATTAAATAGATCAACAAACATATCAAGAAACTAATGGAAGTGTTTGTCTTATTTATGTTGATTTTAGAAAGTTGATCCATATCAGCCTAAAATAAGTTTAAAAAAAAACACAGCACCGCACAATCTCTCATAAAACTAAATACTGTAAAATTAGTTGTTCTTTGCGAAATTTCACAAACAAATAATCAATTCGGCAATGGTTAAGTGGAATACATACATACCAAGTTGCGAATATTGTAAATAATTGATCTACATTAAAACTGCGTATTTTGAAACTGCCCGATTTTCTCTGTAAACTCCAATTGGCAGATTGAGAGAATCTTTAGTTGTGAGCTCCTGAGACGTATTCGAAGTTGTTTGGATCCTTAAAATGTTGGTGAGATTTGCGAGCGGTGGTTTTTTGTGATTTTCAATTGTTGTTAATTCCAAAAACAAAGCGCCTAGCCGGCTAGAAATGCAAAGTATCGTCCTCTTAGCCCTGAAGGGCGTTTCATATTACTGAAAATCGTGCACCATAGAGTTTGTATTATTTAATAAATTTCAGTAGTTGATTTCTTGAACTATATACATATACGTTTCATATAAATGTAATATTATAGGGAAATAAACTGTGCCAAACGAGTTAAAATTAAACGAATCCTACCCATATGAAAAACAGGAGATATTTGGTGGGCTACCATTCTGGAATCAGATCTGTTAGTCTCCAATACAACATCGTATAGATTGGTAGTTGTTTTCATTATAATGGCACCAAAATTATATGCAACAATGATAAGTCCACCAGTAAGAGCAGTGTTGTTAACATCGAAGGCAATAGGACTCAATTTGGAAATTGAGGAAGTCGATTTGAGTAATAAAGACCATCTGAAACCCAAATTTATCAAGGTATCTAATTACATTCATATTTACTAAACAAATTATTTACGTTGATCGATTAATTTGCATTTAATATTTACAAGTTTGATCGAATTTGAAATGATGCTGACAGATATCAGGTCAGTAATACTTAAATCTGGTATTGATGAATAACACACTATTTAACATGAAAATATCCATTTTTTTTTACTTTAATTTAACGTGAAAATTCTTAAAATCCCATAAAATCAACAATGTGGGAAATTTATGTCAAGCATTTCAGTGAGTTCTGAAATTAGAAACTAGTCCTTATTCGATTCGTTAAAGCCCGAATGGGCATTTGTCAAACGTAAATCAAACGCGTTTGTGTAAATAAATATGGAATTCTTCAAATTTTCAACTGTTCTAACATCAATAATTATTGTTTGACATCTTTGAAAAGATAGATATGCGTTTTTAATAAAATTGGAAATTATCAGAGACTTTTACTTTTTAAATTGCAATAAACATGTTTACTGAACAAGTTTTTGATATCATCGAATCATCTAACATAAACTTTAAAAATAACCAGAATTACGCATCCAGATCCGTTTAACTGTATTTATATAAAGAAATATGGCAGTGTAAAAAATGTAAAAGCACTAAAGCTTTTATTCATAAATCTACTGAAATGACATGACGTTGATTGGTAACGTTCACCTTTAGGACTTTAACAGTTCTTCATTTATTTATGTGAACATTAATGGCTTTTAAAAAAGTATGGATTAATGTTTATACTCGTTGACAATAACAATTCGAAAATGAAAACATCAAAAAAAATGATTTTATTTATCTTAGATCGAAGTTATTTTTAATTTCGTGTTCATTGGCTTCTATTAAGCGTTGTCATTCATTCAAACGACAATAAATTTTCAAAAATAACTCCAAAGATTCACATAAATGTGCGCATATGTGAAAATAATTATCACAAATTAAAGAACATGTTTTCAGATTATATGTTTATCAAACGTGACATGTTTTCCAATTTCTAAAACATCAACAATCATTTCGCAATATCATGTTATAAACATTTAGTAAAGTAAAGACCTATTCTTCTTCGCCGCAATGTGTTTATCAACATTTTTGTATTAATTGGTACAAGTGTAAACGTGTTTGCTTGTCAATGATGATACAAGAATTGACGTCAAACTTTGTGCCTAATTTAGTATGATTTATAAATATTGTTATTTGGCAATCGTTTGTGTATTCGCACAACTGCTAATAAAATAAATCTACATATTTCGTATCCAACTGCGATCCGTTATAACGCATCCGTAAAGCAATAAATCAATTTACAGTTGAATCCACAACATACAGTTCCAACGTTAGAAGATGATGATGATTTTGTTATTTGGGACAGTCACGTTATTAATGGTTATTTAGTTGATAAATATGCTGGCATTGATGATTCTTTATATCCAACCGATCTGCAGGAACGTTGTAAAGTCAATCAGAAATTATTCTTCGATACAGAATTAGCATTACTTGCTAGTCGAATAATTGTGAGTTACATTAAACACAATTGAAATTAGAAATGGTAGATTCTGAAACAAAACAATTTTTTTTTCACATAGCGCAATATTTTATTTGATGGTAAGAAGAGCGTACCCCAAGATCAAGTCGAGGAGATCCTACAGCGTTTTGAAATGCTTGAGAAATTTTTGGCATTGAAACCGTTTGTTGCATTGGATCAATTGACAATTGCCGATTTGAGTTTAGTGGCAACAGTAACATCAATCAATATTTTAGTGCCGCTTGATGCAAAAAAATACCCAAAAATCGATGGATGGTTGAAGAAAATCGAAAAATTACCATATTATGCTGTTAATAAATCAGGATTAGATAAATTGCAAAATGCAATTGCTGCCGCTTTGGAGGGATAAAATCTAATCAATCATCATCATAATTTCACTATCCATATAATTACCATTATCATTGTTATATCATTTATTGTTTTTAATATAATCTCTTGTTTTGATTTAGAATAATCACTTAATATAGTTTAAGCTAGTTTTATTATTGCTTCACTAAATTATATTGCAGAACATGCATTGCGACGCATTTTTTGTTCAATTAAATTGCTAATTGGATCAAGCTTAACAATTATGTATAATAGTTTTTTGTTGTAATTATGTACTTTTTCATCCCTAAAATGGCATGCTCCTTTGTTCATCTTTTGAATTGTTAAAAAATAAGCCAGCGATTTAGGACAAGACTGGTTCAATTATGTATGAGTGAATAATTAGTATACGGATAATGTACCTATTTAAAGTAATTAATTTTCTTACAATTAGTTAATTATCATATAAAAATATATGGTTCTATATTATACACTCTTCAATGTTCTTTATTTCTGACCAAGTACAAATATCCAGTAGTAAAGCGTTCTTCACAATTTCCGACCATTCTACCTAGATAATAGAAGAAGCTCTCAACAATAACGAGAAAGGAAACATCGGGTGTGTAGAGCGTCGACACAGCGTGCAGGCGCCAAAGATATCAGACGAAGAACTATTTATTAATAGAAAAACCAAAACAATACTTACTTCACTATTTTTCTTTGAGTTTTTCTTTTACTAACAGGTCCATGAATTTATTATCAGACTTAAGAGAAGCGGAAAATTTCGGAAATACTTTTGCATACCCTGCCGGAGTTCGAACCCAGGACCAATCCATTACCATTGAGCCATCCAACTCACTCTTCTGACGATAAAGAAACTTACATATTGGAATCAAATATAATGTTTTCTTAAAATCTTACCAAAATGGCGTTAAAGCTACCAACATCTACAGGTCATCTACGGATCAATTGTGTGAACATTACAATAGGTGGGAGTGTTAAAAATTAGAAGATTATTGTTCAGATAGGAAAGGCAACACAGTTGATCAGGGGCGTAAAGGCACCAATGATTTCAGGTAAATAAGAAATACCTGAAAAAAATTATTATCATTCATTAATTTAAATATATTAAAGGGGTTTGCTTTAGGGGCGCCAACTGAAGTGCTAAAGTTCCGGACACTTTTAGTCCACCACTGCAGAGGATGTGGAATTGTCAAAAATGGTAAACCTTATCAACTGACAGGTACCAATTGTCCATGATAAACCAGACAAATACTTTGGTTTTTTAAATCTTAAAAAAACTCTTAACCTATTTTAAGACTGAACAATCCGGGCAGAGTTTGTCTAAGTAGAGATATATCTAGTACTCCTAATTATTATCACATATATCACACAAACATACATTTTTCTTTAAATAGAAACTATATTTGGATTTATCTAATTTTTATCGATTTTAAGTTTATATAACAGTGAGTGAAACAGCAATTATTTGTAAAACACATTGATAAAGTATATAACAATGCCAAATATTTAAGACATGATCGATATTAAGCTTTAAAAAGGAAAGATGTGAAGATTTAGGAAGACGAGATGATTCGGGCCTACATCAGAGATATGTGTTTTCTAACTGCACAATTTTATAGAAATGTGGGAAGACCACAAAAACGATTATACTCAAATTTAGTCTCATTTTGTCCCGTTTCTGGCCTAGTTGTTAAATAATCTGACAGAAAATGAATGAAGCTCGTGTCAATACCCTCACAAATAAGTTGAAAAGCACTGCTAAATATCGACATTATTGTTGATCGTTTTTTATCATTAGTTAATTGAATTTGATTTAATTCTGATTTGCATCTCTTATCTTATCTCACTGATATTAATATAAAGATACACGAATTCAGCAATCAATCATTCAGTTGCAGTGAAACGTTGAGTTATTATTTAATTTCCACAAAAATGACTCCTAAATTATACATGGTAAATGGTAGTCCTCCAGTTAGGAGTGTTTTGATGACTGCTAAAAGTATAGGCTTAGAACTAGAACTAATTACATTGGACTTTGCAAACAAAGAGCAACTTTTACCTGAATATTTACAAGTAAATTTTCTATATCTACGACAATGATAAATGCTAAATGTTTATTTATTCTAGTTAAATCCACAACATACTGTTCCAACCTTGGTCGATAACGATGGATTTGTACTCTGGGATTCACATGCTATATTGGCGTATTTAGTATCAAAATATGGTAAAGGCGATACACTTTATCCAAAAAGTTTGAGCAGACGAGCTGTAGTTGATCAAAGATTACATTTTGAATCTGGTGTACTCTTTTCCAGGTTTCTGGCAATTGTGGTATTTTTTTTCTCTATGTTTTGTATACAATTATAAAATAAACGATTTCTTCTCTTTTTTTAGAAACCCATGATGGTCTATGGTAAAAAAACAATTGATCAATCTGATAAGGATGCACTTAATGATGCATATGGTTTTTTGGATGCATTCTTAAAAGACAAACAATGGGCAGCCGGTGATTCTGTTACTATAGCTGATTTTAGTCTAATTCCTATAATGACTTCATTAAATGTTATGGTACCGATTGAAAGGGAAAGTTTCCTCGACTAAGTGCTTGGTTGAAGAAATCTGAAGCTCTACCTGAATTCAGTGTGAATAAGAAAGGACTTGAAGACTTTACAGCCTGGTGGAACACTATAATTTAGTTAATTTGTGAGGATGGTCACCTTAAAATAAATCATGTAAATGTTAAAATAATAAAGGAATTAAATATCAATGTTGTTTTAAATTATGATAAGATAAGCATTTTTTCCATATAATATACATTTAAGTATTCTTCTTGTTATTTGTAACAACACAAGAATAACAAGGTTTTTGTTTATTCATAGTCCCAATACAATGTTCGTTATTTACGTATATGAAATTTTGAATTACGTTTTTCTATTTTATCAGAGGTAATTGCATATATATATATATATATATATATATATATATATATATATATATATATATATATAAAGAATATAGAAATAAACATACGGATAGTGAAAAAAGTATTGTAAGTTCAAATAATGATTATTTGTTAATTAATTAATTTAAAACGCCTTAATAATACACACGTTTCATTTCCAACATCAACAACAGCACAGTCGAATAAAACTGAAAATAAATTTAATTTTCATTCCGATTACAGCAAAAATATGAATATAAAAAAATCCTACTATAAATACATTTGTGATTGCTGATTACGAAATACGAAGTACAGTATGTGTTGTTTCCTAGAGAGATAACATTTTATTAAATCATTATTCTTATGATAAGATTTAACACAATTATTATTAAATGAACTGCCATTGATTGTTTCATGTTAGTTATAACGCTCCAGCTGAGGTTAAGAGTTAAACCGGTAATTTTGATTAATTAAAGATGGCTCCGAAATTATATATGATCGATGCCAGCCCACCAGTTAGAGCTGTTCTGATGACTGCTAAAAGTTTAGATTTAAATTTGGAATTAATTGAAGTGAATTTACAAAATGGAGATCATCTTAAACCGGAATACTTAAAGGTATAATTTGTTTTCTGATTATAGTATTTTTAAAGAATTGTTCTTTAAGTTTTCATTCTTATCTACCGTTGTGGTATCTACAGAGTTGGTCCTTTCATCTAGAAACATTTGATTAGGTTTTACTACTTATCTCTTTTTGCCACGTACACATCATAAGGCTGCTACATGTTTTCTAGATGAAAATACCAGCTCAATATATGAACATATGAGTGATTTATGAGGGGAAAACGGATGGAGAGTGAGTGCCAGAGAGTAAAATAAAGTAATCATATTATAATCATGCAATTTTCTACGATAAGATAGCTCCCATAAATTCGATATTTTTATATACTGTAAAATTTATTACACAGTGTTCTAAGTGTCTTTTATTATACATTTTAATAAAATTGAAAAATAATTGTTTGTTTTAGATAAATCCTCAGCATACTGTCCCATCATTGGTTGATGATGATGGATTTGTGATCTGGGACTCCCATGCTATAATGGCGTACTTAGTATCGAAATATGGCAAAGATGATTCACTTTATCCAAAAGAGTTGACAAAACGAGCTGTAATTGATCAACGTTTACATTTTGATTCGGGCATGCTTTTCGCAAAACTCATAGCAATTTTGGTAATATTTTCTGATTTCTTCCATACAGTTGTAAAATATATTTGAAATTATTTTTACTAGAAACCAATGATCTACAACGGTAAAAAAACGATTGATCAATTTGATAAGGATGCAGTTATTGAAGCGTATGGTTTCCTAGAGGAATTCTTAGTAGACAAACAATGGATATGTGGTGATTCTGTGACTATAGCTGATTTTAGTATAGTTGCTACAGTTACTTCATTAAATATTGTTATACCGATTGACGAACAAAAATTGCCACGTTTAAGTGCTTGGTTGAAGCAAGTTGAAACACTTCCTGCATACGATGAGAATAAGAAAGGACTTAAAGTATTTGCAGGATTTGTTAGTTCTTTTCTTGGATAGTTGTTTCAAGAAGCCTTAAAATGAATGTTTGCGAATGTTAAAATGATTTATCGTTCAATATATGCATTTATTAAACATTTGAGTATTTATTTCTTGCCATTTTGATATCACAAGAATGGATATGATTTTTATCTATTCGTCGCTTGAATATTGCCTACATACATACTTACTACATTTCTATTATCGATAAAATCCGGAATTTTGATAGATTTGCTGAAAATACAGAGACTAACAATAAGATTTGAATACGCTGAGGGTAAGAGACTCTTAATCGTTAACACTTGAACAGTAGTTGGCATTAGTAAATAGTGCTGTCATGTACTGTCAAACAATTAAGTGAAATATTCCAGTATGGTATAAATAAACTTATATTTCCGTGAATACATTGTTATTCCGAACAGTGTTTTGATCAGTTAGTTTAGAAAGCGATTAATCGGAAAAATGCACATTTTGATAATCGCCCACTTCTAGTTCCTACATTTAAGGATACCATTAAACATTGTAAGAAATTGCATAGATAATAAAACAAATGGTGGACCACTAATAGAAAGGCATTTTCATTCTAACAAAGATTAACTTTTAACACTTGCCACTTGTATGAAATTGCATTCTATAAATATGTTGAATTGAGTCTTACAATTTGCACTTTTTGATATTTGGCATGTTTCCTAAAATTCGCAGAAAAATTCATGTTCAAGCCTGGATTCCAGACAGTTTGACAATTTTAAAATAAAAACTAAAATTAACAAAAAAAAACACTACGGTTTTAACGAGAATATGCGGAATTTAACAAATAAAACTATCCTCCACCTATTTAAAAAATGTATATTTATCGAAATTTTAAAAAAGTAAGAGTATGCCAATAATAAAGAATGATCTGTATTTAATGTTTTATTATTATTACTGTTATTGAATTTGATGACGCATAAAATTTCCATTGGAAATAAATGGACGAGGAAGAATTAGAAATTGATCAATCATCTATCATAGCAAATTGAAAAGCTAGCAATTTCTTTTTCATAACAGAAATGATGAGTGATGCCGTGGGAAGAAGCGCTATACTGCAGGAAAAATACATTTTCAAATATAGTCAGGTGTATTATTTGATGTCGAATCCTGATTGTATTGTCTTTTATACACCATAATTTTATGGAATTTACCGCAATGTCAAGACTATCGCTGCAGCATCCAATGTAAATGCCCTATAAGCAACAGTTAATAGAACAGTAGAACGGCCAACGACAGGGAAATCGTCAGTCAGTTTTATTGATTCCTTGCCAGAAAATTGAGCGTTCTCTACTCCTGTCGCCGACGCAACTAACTACACTGCCAATGCAGTCGTTATTTGGTGATGGTTAATTGCACATATAACATAAAATCGTTATTGTTGCTTACGGACATTCACAATTTTTCATATTTTATTGTTTTAATACGAACACTTGATGACGAGCCATGTTTTAATTCGAAGGTCGGTAGACCATGATGCATGACTGAACGAAGTAGTGTGCCATTGTGATGTGAAATATTTTCATATAAATCATATTGAAATAATAATAATAATTAATAAAATTGTATTATTTTTAAGTGACGAATTTTTTTCTAAAAATGCCAATCAAACTCTATTACAATGATATGAGCCCTCCTGTTAGAGCAGTTCTATTGACTGCTAAAGCATTAGGCATCGAATTCGATTTACATCAAATCCAAATATATAATAAAGACCAACGTGATCCAGAATTAATGGAGGTGAGTTCATTATTAGATGATCACTATTGAATTGTTATTTAGATAAAATTTCCAACTTACAGATAAATCCACAACATACCGTACCAACACTAATTGACAAGGACTTCATTCTTTGGGACAGTCATGCTATAATCGGATATTTAATCGGACAGTATGGCGAGACTGATGAACTTTATCCTAGAGACCCTAAACAGAGGGCATTAGTGGACCAAAATCTACATTTTGATTCAGGAGTTCTATATCCTAGTGTCAATTCTATATTAGTAAGTTAATTGCCTCGTCAATTTTATTTATAGTAAATAATTCATTTTAGAATTCAATTGTTGTGGAAAACGAAAAAGAAATAGCAACCGATAAAATAAGTGCAATTACAGAAGCTTATAAATTCTTAGATAAATTTCTAGAAAATAAAACATATTTAACCGGTAATAAATTGACTGTTGCTGATTTTTGTTGTGTAGCAACAGTTAGTACAGCAACACTTGTCATACCCATATCAACTGAAAGATATCCAAATCTATCAATATGGTATCGAACATTTAAAAATTTAACGTATTATGAAGAAGCCAATGGTATAGGTTTAAATAAACTTGATGCACTCGTTGAACTGAAACTAGGACGACCCCGAACAAAAGAATTTTGTGAATAATCACGTATTTCTTGTTTAATTTATAATGAATTATATATTGAAAACTATTCTTATGTTTTCCCCGTGATATTTTACATTAATTTATTTATGCTTGATCATTTATATTCCAATAATAATTATTAATGGATCTGTGAGGAATCAATTAAATAATCAATTATTAATAAGAATTGTTTTATAATAAAACTAGAACTGTCAAATACATATCATATTGACTTAAATATCCGATTTTAAAAGATTATCAGTTAATTGAACTTTTTCACCTGGTTTAAACGCTGGCATTCCTAAATATGGACAACTAGCACACCGAAAGGCATCACCCAAATAGCACTATAAAATCATAAATGACGCATTTAAACAACTGCAAAGAAAACAAATACAAACACGAAACATCTCTTACATTTCCACATGACGATTTGGGAGCATTTGATGTATCTATAATTTTACCACTTTGAGTTTCATCAGCTAACTCTTCAGCCAGACCGCAGGAACAGTCTTTACATGCTTTACGTTTACCAGTGGTGCCACAAACTGAAATTTTAACATGATCTTGTACTTGGTTGGATTTAAATCAAACTAACTACCTTTTAGTGAACTAGGATCAGGTTTTTTAAGGTCCTCCTCATCTAGAAGATTATCAGGGTCTATAGTCTCGTTATCATCACCATCATCATCTAATTTCCAGACAGCAGCTTTCGGTTTCGATAAATTCAATTTGGCTGTAGAACCAATTTCATATGTTGGTTTATGACAAACGATGATGTTCGACTTTTTAATTTCAATATTCGTATAACCAGCAGTTTTCAATAATAACTCAATGTTGTTGATATCGGTGATTTGGTCAATAATTAATTTTCCTCCAGATTTGTTTAATGTTAATAATGACTTAAGTAGATCTGAATTGATTTGTGTGTCAGTTAATTGAAGAACGATTACAGTTTGTGAGGCTTGAGGAATTCTTGTTGAGAGATCATCTTTCACATTTGCGACAACTATATTTTGGGTAAATTTTCTTGTATCTTCTTCAATATTATTCTTCACATCTTCTGCACAAATTATTAATACTGAATCACTAGAATTTATGTCGATTAAATCCATTATAATTTGCAATTTGTAATGACTAATTAATTTTCTTATCTATACTTTGACAGTTGATAAGAATTTTTAGGTTATATGACAGTTAAAGTCCCCTATAAAAGCATGTTGGCACTCCTGTGATAACTCGAATCGAACGAATCTACATCTGTACGCGACGACTCTTTTGTATCGAATAATACGAAACGACAGCAAACAAAGGACCGGCGTAAGAGTATTTGGCGCCCCCCAAATCACACAGCAATGCTCATCGATAATGCAAAGGTAATTATCAACAGAAACCTGACCATAAGACTTTTAATATTAATTAGAATATGTTTCATGACTACAGTTTATTAGTAGTCTTTGGTGAAGCCGAAGACTCGACAAGTGGTCGTATAGGTTCTCTTAAGATCTGCTCTGCCAAATTCAAAATTCCAATTTTGAAGCGTCGTTTCTGATTAGCATTCATTTCTTGCATATCCGGCAGAATACTTTTGAAAAAACTCAAATCAGGATCGTCTGCTTTCGGTCGTAATAAACGAGCTTGTTGGGTATTGGCGCATTCATTTGTTGATTTATTAGTACCATCTGTGGAAGAAGGTGATTTGGAATGCATCATTTTGAACCGTTTTCGTCCCAAATCTTCAAGAATGTTATCGCATGATGATGCCGGCGACGAACTTCGTTCTTCTGGCAATTCTACGGTTGGCGCCTCATCGGTTTGTATTTTCTCTTCTGTATTTGGGGATACTTTTAAAAACGAATTATCAGTACCAAAATGGCTTTTAGATCCGCGTGATTTTGTGAAGGGCCGAAGAAAGTCCATATACTCCGCCAAGTAGTATGTTTTCTTTGGGCGCATATCAGGTTCCGAAGGTGTGGCAATCGATTTTAAATGACGAGTGTAACATGCTCGTAAATTTTTCCATCGCTCCTTACAGCTGGCGACTGTAAAAAAAAAACAGATATTGTAAACAAACACCATGTATGAATCAACTGGAGGATTGTCCGCCTATTAAACACAATTTACAAGTTTTTCCGACGGTATAATTGTTGTTGTTAGAATTATACTATTTGAGAATCCACTTTGTGGTAATATCTACACGAACAACATTCTATAAATTACCTGATTCTCTTACTTTTCCGGCTATCGTCAACCAAGCCCTATCTTGATCCATTTTGTTATTGTATTTTGGGTTGCTGTAGTCGTACAAACACGAATGTGCCTCAATCAACTGCACAAAATGAACGTTAAATTCTGGCGTATCTTTCATCCTGTTAGATAAAAATTATTTAAAAATGATTAGTACTATAGTGTAGAAATGAATTTAATTGACATACCTGACTATGTTTTTAATACTGCACGATATTATTCAATTTTGTTCAAGTGAATAATGCTATCAAATATTGTCTTCGAATAACACTAGCACTTTAACCCTTGCACCACTACCGGTAAACTATTCACTCTCACACGGCGGTGTGCATTTAGAAGAATTTTTGCATAATTGTATCTATTCACTTACATAAACCTTGCTCATTCATAGTTTTGTTGTTAATGTTAAAATTTTTAGTTATATATGCAGAAAAACTCTCACTTAGTCCTGTTGTGGTGTATTCATAGTAGAGCATACAAAATATATAATGCACAATTAATATTTTCATCGAGTCACAACAAAGCAACACAACATTCGTATGACATATGTCACATCAGTGTCAGCTCCGTTAAATGGGCGCCACGATATTTATTCTAATCTGTCCAATTTATCTGAAAATACCACGCTTTATAGTGTTTAGTGATTATAAACGATTCATACTTATAGTTGGGTCTGGGGGTAATTAAGAAACGACTTTCGGCGTACTGAATACGCACCAAATGGCTGCCCTGAGCACTGAAGAAACACAGTTTTAAGATCTGCAATAAATGTAGAAGAAAACATTTCCATTAACATGTTTTGTTTGAAATAAATAATGGACATGGTCTATAGAGGAAACATGTCGCAAGTTTTTCTGGGCTTGGCGGCAAATTCAAAATTAAGCCCAATTGAAGAACAGGGATTGTTAACGCATCTTATGGTTCGTTCATTAGAACTCTTAGATAAAGTAATTTATAAGCTTAAGAACCTTTCGCTTTGTAGTTTCTGTTGCATTAAAGTCTACGTACAATAAGCATTGATACATAAGCAAAGCATTATACTTACCGCCAATAAGTTACACAGAACAATTCATATGAGACACCTGTTAAAATCTAAATGTTTATTTATTTTTCTTTGAAAGTCATTCATTCATGTGCTACAACGATTATGTCTTTTTTTTTACAAAATATAAATGATTTATAAAAACGAAAAACTGAGATTTTGGACATTATCAGACGTAAAAGTAAGAGTATTTTAGTTCACAAAAATCAGTCGAATATATTTACCACCCGAAAAAATGTTTAATGTAAAAAATCCATGATATGAACATAATGTGTCAGCAGCAGGTTTATGTAAATGATACTTAAGTAAATATATGATAAGTCGATATGATTTAGAGTGTAAAATGTTGCAATAATTACAAAAATAATATCAACATTTCTCAAAACGAACATTACTATCAACATATACATACTAGAAATGATTTACATTAGCTAACATATTAAAAAAAAATTATGATTGATTTGACATCAAAACTTTCAATGAAGAAATCAATTGTTGCTACTGCTTAACGTAATGATACGTATTAAAAGTTGCACAAGATACAAAAGAAATTAACAATTATCCTACGAATTTAATTTGAATTAGTCCATATTAGTTGTGCACATTGGGGCATCTATAATATATATTTATTTTGTAATTTTCATTAAATCTTCCAACATGAATGTTAGGCACAGTTTACACACATTTGCACACTATTATTTCCATATACTTTTGTTAATTTTTTTAATTTATTTTTTATTAATTTCACTATTGATAGAATATAGCTTTTTCCCTTTCATAATGTCCAATTTGGCAGTAGCAATGTTGCTATTATATAAAACACAATGGCATAGCTTTATAATATTGACCAACTGTGTTATGTTGGACAGGCAGGAACAATTTGGCAACGAGATCATTAAGTAGTGTAATGATCAAATGAGCCCAAATATTCCAATGCCGCTCGATAACAAAATTGATATTGATCCTGAAATAATTTGATATGAAAATATAAATATATGCGATATTCAAAATTAAAACATTTACTTCTGTTTGGACCATTGCTGGACGTTGAGTACGCAAAATTCTAGCTGTTTGAAATACATCAACTACACCCTCATATTGCATACGTTCCAAAACAATACTTAGAGTAATAAAAACACCTGTTCTTCCAACACCAGCACTGGCAATGAACAACATTTTCATTAATCATAATTTTTTTAATAGCTGATACTTACCTGCAGTGGACGGTAATAGGACCATCCTGTCCAAATTGTTCTTTAGTTTTGTGTACTTGCCCAATAAAGTCAATGAAACCGTCACCCGATTTTGGCACACCTTGTTCCGGCCAATCAGTGAATTGAAATTGTCGTACAGTCCTTGATGCTCCATCTCGAGCATCAGTGACTTTAAATTCCCTTAAAATATATTGCGGCATATTATATTCAGCAATTGGATCGACAACAAAACATTGATATCTAACAGAACGATCGCTTGGCCAATATTGATGACATTTCTCCTAGAAAATGAATGGACAGTTGTTCAAAGGAAATGCTGCTAGTTGTTGAAACTTACCCGTCCCATTTCCTTTAACTTAGTCAGCATAACGATAATAGTGGAATTGTGTTCCCATAGCATTCTCCATAAATCATCAGTTGTATCTGGCAGAGGTCCTTGCGTAGCGATATACGCCTTTCTATATCTATAGCCGTCAATAAAACTAGCATTGATATAATCGGATCCTTCAACGCCCCTAATTGGTGTCAGACACACCCTTGTACTTTCATATGGTAAGATATGTACCAATCTATTTTTGTGCTTATTACATGGTAAATTTGCAGTAACAAAACGTGATGAATCAGTCTTTATGTTTCCGAGTTTTTTAAACTCATATTCCATTCCGGCGACATTCTCACCAGGTTCTAATTGCATGAGTTTTTGAATGTGTGAGTGCAAATTACGTGCAGGTACCTCAGTCATACCACAAATAACTGCTTCTAATAATGCATCATGAATGAAAATATATTGATCTTCAGTTTGGACCATATAATTACGTTGAGCACGCAAACATGTAACATGACCATAAATATCAACGGTTTTTTCATGACGCATCCGTTCTAACATTGAATCGATTACGATGAAACAACCTGTACGTCCAACACCAGCTGAACAATGAACAACAATTGGACCAGAATCCGGTGGATTCAGACTTCGTACTCTACGTAGAAATTGTAAAAATGGTGCTGGATGATCGGGAACACCATGATCGGGCCATGCTGTAAACTGTAATTGTTTAATTTCTCGTCGTTCACTATAACCTTGCTTATGGATTTGGAATGTTCTAATGCTGTATGTTGCCAATTCTTGTACGTCTGTAATGGATACTGTCATACTACCATAAGTTTCTGTACCGCGAGTTGGCCAATATTGGTCACATTTGATTCTAGTACGTTCTTCTAATTTTGTCATCATTACAATTACAGATGTTTTCAATTCCCAACACATACGCCAGAAATCAGCAAAAGTTTCTTGTAATGGTCCTTGGGTTGCAACATAAGCATTATGTTTTCTATATCCATCGCAATAATTCGCATTGATATAATCACTGCCTAGAGCTCCGTTTTCCGTTGGTAAAATAACTCGACTATGATCGTATGCTATAACATTTGCATAACGATTTTTTGGCTTATTCACTTCCATGTTTGAATGATCCCAAGTAAACTGTTGACCTGTTTCAATACTTTCATATTCTTGTGAAAATTTCAAATTATCGTTAGCTTTCAATCGTTCAATATGATTAGATAAATCAGATATTGCAATTGGTGGATGTGAAATCATACCAGGTGTTTGGAAATTCAATCTACGCATTTCAACTGGATCACTAGGTGCTATACTATTATTAAGATCAGCAGGTATTAGGGGACGTGTTACAGCAGCCTGATCAGGTGTTTTACATGGTTGTCGACGTTTTCTATAGATAAATAGCAACACAAATATTAATGATAAGAGTAAGGCAGCAATTATTGGACCAATAATCCAAACAACACCCGCTTCTTTCTTTTGTGAACTAATTGACACCTCTTCGGTTGGAATATCAGGATCTGGACGTTTTGGATATTCACCAGGTGGGACTTCACGCATATCTAATGATAAATATTCAGAAAATGGACTGCTCGTATACAAATGTTTCTGTGGTGTATCAACAACAGCTCTAACAAAGATTCGATAACGTCTGCGCCTTTCTAATTTGTAATTGATAAATCCATTACTTTCTTCACCTGTACCTAATCTAAACGTATATGGTATGTTGCGTTGTGGAAATTTCGCTGCAATATATGGCAAATTTGAGTTTTCATGGACTTTATCTTTGTTCTCAATTAGTGTATTTGTTAGAAATTGATCTGGATGCATATTTGCTTTTGTTTTATCTTCTGGTACAACAACTAAATAATAATGACTAATAGGACCATATTCTTCTGAAGCTTGTGGTAGAATTACATGAATCTCTTCACCTTTGACTACACCATAAAAATCCGGTTTTACCATAGGTTGAGGTGCCGCCATTTGTGTTGTTACGGTAATTTTCGTTGGTGGCCGATACGAATGATCTGTAGGTATTGCACTAACATTTACATTATATGTTGTAAAAGGTGATAAATTATTGATTGTGTGAGATTTTACATCATCGTTCAAGAATATTTCAGATTTTTCAATTTTTTGCGTTTGAGTTATACCTTGTGAATCAACAAATTCTTTAATAGCATCAAATGAAATTTTATATTTGATTGGATTTAAACGAATCGGAGGTGACCAAGACAATGTCATTGAATGTGTAGAAACTTCATGTGCACGTAAATTCAAAGGTACATCTTCTGGTTTAACTTTAACAGTAACCTTCTCTGATAATCGTCCGAGGCCGTGTTTCATTCTACCAGCAACAGCAATAGCATATTGAGCATATTTTTCCAAATTAACTAAATCGGCTGATTCTGTTAATTCAACAGATTTTTGCTGCCATTCATCTAGATCCTCAACAGCAGTCATTGTATAAAAAATCTGATAGCCGATTACTTTTCCTCTAGAAGGCACAGGTTCCCACCAAACTTCAACACTTGAATCAGACGTTGCTACAGCTTTCACCGACATTGGTGCTCTACCAATATCCCTATCCGTTTGTACCGTAAACTTTTCACTATTCGGTCCTGCTCCTTGACTCGTATAAGCTTTAATATGGAATACGTATTCAGTGTTTTCTTCAAGATTAGTAAAGACGGCTTTTGTATGCGACACGTTTCTAACAATAATGTTATTATGATCGGACTTCTTATGAAACTGTATGTCATATTTTATAATTTGACCATTCCGATGTTCTCTAGTCGGTGGGTCCCATGTGACACAAACGACATCAGGAGTTTGGAAACGGTACGTGATATTAGTCGGTGGTCCCGTTGGTGGTCCTTCAGGGGTTTGCATTAATTTGATCGCTTCCTGGCCTATTCCAATGTGATTTTGTCCAGCTACTCGAAATTCATATTCAACTCCACGTTCTAAATCGTTGATTCGATATGTATTTGTGTGTGTGCCTGTGACGAATTTTTCCAAATGAATATTTCGATTGAATTATAAACATTTCAAAAAGTCTAACCTTTCAAGATGACATCTTTTAATTCTTGATCTTTGACTCCATATCTGAGACGGTAGCCTTTCAATTCGCCATAAGTTTGTGTTGGTCTAGTCCATTCGAGTTCAATTGTTACAGTTGGCTCACGTTCAATAATCCTAAAGAAACAGTTAAAATCTTATTGCAACTGAAGGGAAAATATGAAAAGGGTCTTTACTTCAATGTTAAAGCCGGTCGATTTGGCACGCCGCCAGGTGTTCGAACATTGAATGGAGTACTTCTATCGCCGTCGCCTTTTCTCGTTAATGCAGCTACTTGAATTGCATAATTCGTGTCTGGTTGGAGACCGGTAATGTTCAGTTCCAATACAGAATCACCAAATACATCATATTTCATCGGTTCATTCAAAAAACTTTTACCCTAATTTCAATGTTTTTTTTTTAATTGTATAAAATGATTTTTCAATTAAATTATTCCAACAAACCTCTTCTTTAGTTTCTTGTACGTGAACATGATAGCCCAAAATTATACCATTTCGGTCCTTTGAAAGTGGCGGTTGCCAAATGACTTTGATTGTCGTTGAATTGATTGGAGTGACTTTAACGTCTTGAGGGGCTCCAGGCACTGTGAAATAGCAACTAGTTAAGAAACTGTAGTAAGCTGTCTTAATTTTCATTAATTTCTTAGCATGCAGGCACTTTACGTTTTTTTCTTTCCTATTTTAATTGTTTTAATAAATCTGAATTTAATTATATCGTCTCATCACTCATTCATATAAACAAGTAAAAATAAAATCCGTAAAACTTCCTAAAACATTTGAATACCAACACACGATATGTTCTTGAATAATTACCTCATCCAAAAGTATAATTGGAACACACAAGAACCTACTATGGATTTTATCTACACATTTATTAGCAAAAATATAAATTTCATTGGTCCCGGTAGCTGCTTGAGGAGAAACAAGATTTAAATGGGAAAATGAACATTCTATGAGCATAACAAATGCTATTGTTAAGTATTATCCAACATTTACAGAATAATGAAACGGTATACCCTATATGTTCCATTTGAACAGATTGTAGAGTGATCGGTTAAATTATAAAACGCCCACAAGCTGTTCATTTTCCTTCAATTCTTTCATTTTCTTAGGGAAAGAAAAGCATCAACGTTATGATCTACAAGAAATCACTACTGGCACACAACAGACAAAAATACTCACTCCTGACGACTGTGGAACCGAGTAATGCAAAAAGTTAAAGAGAAAAAAATGGTAATTGTAAGACAGTTACAATACAAATTGAATATCAAAAATTAAAAAATAAATATATATATATATAATATATATGAAAATCATATTATAATGTATTGTATGTCGTCAAAAAGGTTCTATCTCCGCTACAAAAATGCTTGTGGAGGTATTTTACAAAATTCAAAAAAATACTCACACACATGTATTGATTCGGCAAAAAATCATTATTATAAAATGAAGAAAAATAAAATAAAAACTCGTCCACAAAAAAAAAGAAATTGATCGAAGGAAAATCGGATTATATTCAGGTCGCAATTGTGGATAAAAATTCCATTTTGCAAAAATTAACATTGATTTGTAAAAAAAATTATAATAAAAAAAACAGTGTCCAACTATGTGTCTGTAGTTAGTTGTGTCTTGATCACTTGCACACACTTTGAATGAAGTAGAGCTTATGATCTTTGTTTGTTTTATTGTTTTGTTGCTTCAAAATCATGCAATATTAACATATATATATATATATATATATATATGTAACATTATATTAATAAGATGAAAAAATCAGAAAATTTGTTCAAACCTCATGAGCATGCTTTCTGTTTCAATATTATCAACTGTTCTTATTGAACTACACGTGTAGAAAGTATTGGTATTCAAATGTGACAAATTTGAAGCACTGTGCCTGAAACGCATCAAAACCTTTTTTATCAATTAGAGAAGCGAACCAAAACAAATGGTTAGTAATCAAAACAAGCGAAGATTAAAGTGTTGTATTGACTCACTTTAATTAGATTTAAAATAAATCTACTTCGATCAACCATTTCGGTAAAAAAAAGAAACCCAACAAACAACTGCTAAGAGCCCTTTATTAAATGTCAAAGCTTTGTTTATGTTGTAAATCAGAAATTTATTAGTAAAAATTTTGAAATAGAAGAACTAATAAATAGTATTGATTGAAAATATCCGTGATTATGTTGTTCTACTCCAATCTATAACTTTACTGTGATACAATGAAGTAGCAACAATTATTTCTATTTTTCTTTTTCTCAGTAGTAGTATTATCTCAATCATACAATCACACACAAAAAATGGTGCAAGTGTTAATTTACACACAGTCAAATGTGATATAAAATGTGCCATATTAAAGTGCGCATGTCACCTACTTGTGATAGTGAGGTGCTGCCTAGCGATAAGAGGCAAGGATAATGGTTATAAAGGATAATGAGAAAAAATCTTCTCTCTAGGCAGGATATGGATAAAGAATTAGCATGCTTGGAATTGTGTTTATACTAATTTACGAAAACGGTGCACGAAAAAAAAAACAAAAACTAAAATAATAATTAGATACTTAATATTCATAGAAATGTAAATATATATTTATCAAATATAATATATATATTTATAAAAAAACAGTGCCGATTGTGACTCAAAAAATGTGCCATTGCAATGCAACTTTGTGCGAATGAAAATCAATAAGCAATCATTACATGTGAACGTGAGTAGCTAAAACAATAACAACAAGAAAAATTTTAAAGAATTCAACTTAAAACAGAAAATCAAATTAATATTAATATTGAAATTAATTAAAAAATACACAACTATTGTTTTTGTTCATTTTTTCTTTTTAGAAATACCGAGTCACTGAAAAAATTCTATTCAGTGGAAAAACCTTTGACTGCTCCTGCAAACGCTTTTGTAGACAGAAGAAAAAACATTAAAAATTATTTTAATAAACAACTACAACTATATTACGGTGATGATTGAGCTCCTTCACAAAAAAAATATATATAGAGAGCTCACAAAAATGCTGCAAAAATGTACAATAATTTATAAAAACCAGCTTCAAAAATCCTTCCTGGGCAGGCTGCAATGGTTAAAAAAAATTGTTTGTATTTAGTCACACATACCACGAAGGATATGTCAAAAAAAATAGATAATAATAAAAAATAAACTACAACTAGAAAACCAAAGAAAATAGACGTTTCAATGCCTTCAAGTGATAAAGTGACATGAAAGCTTATCTTCTTTGTAAACTAAGAAAAAGAACGTTTGAGAAATTAACAGGAAGTTTTAAGGTTTTAAAAGGACAGATAGATCGGTGATAAGTTCATGGATATAATTTATGTTTGGCATCTTTACATGTAAACTCCTTTCTTGTCAGCTGTCAACATATTTTAACACGAGTGAGCCCAAGGTACTTTATGCTTTGAAAATAAAACATGAATAAAATTACACTTTTATAGTATAGAAAATTGGGAAAAAACAACCTTGGCCACATTCGTTTTTTTTCTTTTGGTTTTTGTTTAATTTTATCAACAATCCTAATAGAAAAATCATAATATGCGGAATAAACTGAAACGTACCATCTTCATGGGTTCTAGCGTTGATTGGGAATGAGCTGGGACCATCACCGACGGATGTACCAGCCAGTACCCAAATTCTATATGTTGTCCATCTTTTAAGTTCATCAAGCACAAAACTAGTGGCATTCAATTTAACTTCAGTAGCTTCACTATCAGATCTATCAGCTTCCACATATTGTAGCTTGTAGTAAATAATGTTGCCATTGCTGCGATTAGCTGGTGGTGGATCCCAATCGACTCTGATGGCAGTTGGACTTACCGCCTCACCGGTAACGTTGCTGGGCGGTGCCCCCGGTACTACAGTGGCGTTAGCGTGTTAACTTAAGCCAAAAAGCTTACTGTCTAATATTTTCTTACTTTTATAAACCCTTATGATCACTCTCAACTTATAAGTGGATATTAAAATAAATTAAAATGATTTTTTTCTACTTTTAATTATTGTACCTTTTATCAATTAAAAATTGAAATTATATTTGCCAAATTAAAATTAATTGAAAAAAATTAAATAATGAATACAAGAAAAAACAGAAAAAAATAATATTGTAGAAGGTGCTCAATTGCACATCTTCATTGAACGCATAGCATTACTTAGTGCAGTGCTCATTAACAAATTAATTAATATCCACTGACGGCTAATTACTGGCATGCAAAATGCAATTCACAAAAAACACACACACACACCCTTGTTCAAACATCCCTATTTACTGATACTTTTTCATACGTTTAAGACTTACGCACATACACACTCTCTCTAATTCATTTCTCTATCTTTTTTTTGTAAACACTATGTTTAGATATATATTTTTTTTAAAAAGATCCATCTTTTATCGTAAAACTGATTCAATTATTGAATGCAATTAAACGATTTCTTATATAATGTGCAATGGACAATCGAATTTAAGATGAATTTGCAGTCTTATCAGTAATAAGTCAACGATAAAATTACAAACGCAAAGTGTTAACTTGCTCAAATGATTAATCTATAAGTCCTTACAAATCATCCCCAAAAACCTATATCTTACCATACTGCTTCGTTCTAACTGGAATTGGTGGTGTTGTTGCGCCTTCGCCTCTCTGTGATCGAGCCGCTAACCACACATAATATAATGTATTTGGATAAAGTCCAGTCAATGTATATGACTCTGATATAGGTATCCGTCTATGATGTTTCTCTTTTGCATACGTATCATTCCAATATAGTTCATATGTTACAATATTTTCACCGGAATGCATTGGTTTACTCCATTGTAACATTACACTAGTCTCACCAATATCTGATGCTCTTAAATTACTTGGTTGACCTGGTACACCTGATACATTTGAAAAACAAAAAACCACAATTAAGCATTTATACGATTTGAATTTAGTTGAAATCCAATTGAACCTTGTTGTGTTTTTACATGAACCGGAGCACTAAGAGGACCAGGACCTATTGATGTAAAAGCTTGAACTCTAATTGTGTAGATTGTGTGAGGGGTAAGTTCGTTGATTGTAGTAAGCTGATTGTTATCGACGACTTGACAATCCCATTGAGCCATTGGTAATTGAGAATCGGTCGTATAATATACTTTGTATCCCTGGACAAAAATTCAATCAATTCTTCTTCATAGAGAAATTGAGAAATAGAAATTACTTACAGTTACTTGGCCATTTGCCGTTTCTGGTTCATCCCATTGTATCACCATTGTACTCGAACTTAATGGACGCACTTGAACATTTCGAGGTGCTGATCCCGGTTCTGGAATATGACGAAAATTATACAAAAAATTAAAATAGAACAAAAACAATGAATTTACAAAAGACAACGAATAATATTATATTTTTACAATGATGAAAAACATTTATGTATTAATAAAAACAAAATGAATTTATCTCTTCTCAGGTATATCTGTAATAATAACCAAAATTGTATTGGAAAAATGATAATTTTGGACATTCAACAACAATAATAATGATGACATCAATAGTGGCATGCAAGACATTATTTTTATGATTCAAGAAAATCCCTGAATCACCTCTGAATTTTATTCATGCACACCCCAATGACAAATTTTATTGTGAACATTAAACTTACTGGCACCTCCAAAAGACGATTCAGCTAGAAAAAGAAATCAATATTAATTTTTATGGATAAACTATAACTTTCCTTCGAAAAATGAAAAAATAATAATAAAGCAACTACAACACAGTACCATACAAATACAGTATGTGTGATAAGATAATCTATTCTATTCGTGTAAAAAGAGGCACACAAAAATTCAAAAATAACTTACATTAGTCATAGGCACAAAATCCGTATGAAAAATGGATAGTTTGCATGAAAATGATAAATAGTCGGATGAATAATATGAATATGAATCGGATGATAACATTATTATTGTATGGCACCTGTCGAATATGGCTCATACACATTTCAAATGATATACTTGCTATTCGAAGAGAATTCATTTTTGTTATTTACCTGTTTCTCCTGTTGTTACAAAAGCTGGAGCACTGGGAGGTCCTCGTCCAATATTATTAACAGCAATCACGTACATTTCATATTCAGTATATGGACTAAGATTTCTAATTGTATAATACATAGTAATAATGCCAGAAATTTCACTGAAAGCTTGATTGGCATATTTCGGTTTGAACTGGATAACATAATACTGCAGATCATCGGGTCCATTATAAGACCACGTTAACCGTACAGAAGTAGCAGCTATCTCTGAGACTCTAATATTGGTTGGTGGTCCCGGTAATGCTAAAATTCATATTTTTGTTACTAAACTGTCCATATTGATGATCAAATTTCCAAATTACATTGTACTTTAACTTGAGCAACAGCTTCAATAACACCAAGAGCACTAGCAGCTATACATGTATAATTGGCCGATTCTTGAATATTTTTTAATTCTAAATTATTCTTCCCAATCGGTAATTGGTCTTCTGGTGTTAGATCTTGTGTGAGACCTTTACGCCATTTTACAAAAGGCATAGGAGATCCGACCGCCACACATGTTAAATTTAAATTAGCACCAAGCATCACCTCATTGATAGGCTGTGGGGGAATTGAGAATTGTGGAGGAACCCTTCGAACTGAAATATGTCATATTGGAGAAACCTTTTTTATTTATTTATTTGATTTACTTCATTTTTATACCTTTGACATAAAGTAAAGATGATTTTGAATAGTCTGTTCCAATTGAATTTTCAGCAACACATTCATATTTTCCATGGTCTTTTTCTTCACTACTTTTGATTTGTAGTGTGCCTGTGTAAATATTGTTATCATTCAAATAAATAGTGATATGAGAGTATATTCGTTTTCAAAACTATATTTGTGAGTATCTTGTTGTATTTTATATCGAATTGAGTGGGATCAACAAATTCTATTATTGACATTGCATTGTATGTATCCAGTTAGATTATACAGGCGATGTTGTTGGTGGACGAGAGGAAATACTATAGTCCCGACACTGAAGCTAATGGTCCCCAGGGAAACTTTCCGGAAACGCGCCATAGCGCGGAAACTTGCCACTCGTCTAGGGAATTCCGGCAAACAAGCACTATACAAGCACACTAAACATATATCTATGTATGTATATGCATAACTGTAAACAGCTGAGGGATTTTGGATGCACGATTCACTATTGTTCAACGAATAATTTTGTTTTTCTTTTGTTAAGTATATGTTGATGACTGTTTACCAATTACAGTCAAATAGTAAATCTATTTATAGAAACCAAGGAAAGAGCATCAACGGATATTGATCTGGCGTTATGGTAATTTTATATTAACAACACTGTCAAAGATGCTCTATAAAGTAAATTTATCGCCCACGAAGCATGAATTATGGGCATATATTCGTTTGCTATAATAAATAGAGAACAATGGGATATAGAATGCACATAAGAATTTTAGTCAAATAACACTAAATCATATATGTACGTGTATGTAATACTTGAAAACAATGTTTAAATAATTACGATAATAAATTGAAAAGTTTTTTTTTAACGCATCACAATTGTTGTCGAAAATTTAAAAAAATTATTTTTTGTTGCACTTTAGCATTGTTATTATGTGAGTTTAGTCCTTCATTAATAAATAAATGGGTTGAACAAATGAAATTAAAACGAAACAGTAATGTTATCTATCAATCGCATTATCTTGATAAGTGTAAAGTTTATTCAAAAAAGTATACAATTGCATTGCAGATTTGATTTCGTATTTTATTCAAATTTTCGAATCTCTTAGGATTCAACGACACATATTTTTATGAAATTCGAGCAAAAATGTTGACAATAATAATTTGTTTTTGTTATATGTCTAGAAAATCTATGTACATTATTGTTATTATGCACCAGTACCAGGAATATTATTCTTTGACCAGCTTAGAGTTTGGTAACGGAGATAAATTGAAGAGATAATTTTTTCTTTAAAGTTATTTAAATCAATATGCAAGCCGATATTCCATTTTGCCACAGTGATGAAGGTGGTCTTCACGCCTTTTTTGTTTCACTCGTCAATTTTTAACACTGAATATACAATTTATGAACGAAACTTTCTCAAGTCAAAAAAGCATCCTTGAAAAAGGAAATCTGAATGGGGAAAAACACGCTACATACGTTAGAGGAGGTAACGTATTGCACGCGAAATCTGCATTAAATCTATTTTTCTTCTTTTTCGATATGATTTATTCAGTAGTAAGACTTATTTCAGAATTTTATCGAATAAGTTTAAAACGAATTTGCACCCGTGTAGGTAGTGTTCTCTAATTTTATTCTGTATGCATATGCGTATTGAGAAAGGAAAAAAATAAGATGTGAACTGATGAGTTTTTCAGACGAACATATGATTGAATTTCAATGTTTTCATCCTCTTGCGAATATGAAAATTCGCCCGTGCATGTTCAATATGTGAATAAATCAATTTCACAACACGAAAATTCTAAATTGTTATACGAAAAATAATAATTGTCATAGTTTAAATATACAAATTAAATTCGCCTACATGAGAATTAACTACTTTTATATATAAATATATGTATATTTAGATACTGTAACTTTATAGGAAACATTGATATTGATTAGGGCGGCCTGGGTCGATTTCCCTTGATGAAAATACTGTATCAATTAATAATAAACAACTTTACATTACCTGGCATGTCGTCCCGTATGGAATAGCGAGGGTTGTTGATCGTATTAATGGGAAGCATATTTTTCAACCATGTGATTTTCGGGGCTGGATCTCCAGCAGCGGCACATGTCAATACTGTGTTGTGTCCAATTTCCACTACTTTATTTGTAATTGGTGATTGCGTAATTAAAGGAAAACCTGGAGGCAGTTTATCAGCTGAAATAAAACAACAACAACAATAATAATAATAATAGTGCAATATTTAATTGGGTATATAGAATTTCAATAATTTAAGCCCTAAAATCGACCACGTGATCCATTTAATCTATTAACAAATTTCCATTGACATACGAACTACACATAAATCAAAGCGTAAATTATAGATTTACGGTCGAATTTATTGCTGGGCTTAGTATTGATACCCGAAGAACCTTCTACAATATTGCTACACACAGATCAAATAATTTAACGCTCTTACGGCAATTCAGTTGGCAATACTATAGCCTTTCTATTGTGTAAACACCTTCACCTGGAGACAATCCCCTTAGTGCTTTAATGCATATTGATGTTACAAAATGATCACCTTATAAAGTGCATTTTTGAAGAAACACTATCGTCTAGAATAAGGCTAATCTACAGAATAACAACATTTGTATGCTTATAGATTAGCTCCCATAGGCTGACAGTTCCAAAACGACTCACAGTGTCGACAGTGTCGAAAAGGAAGAAATAACTGTATTATTATTTGTTTATTTTACAACTTTGAAAGTTGATATCTATCATTCAAGTTTGTACAATTTAAAGTGATTTTCTGTGGACGCTATCTTTAAAACTTTTATACGAACATATGAAGGATAGTGGTTCTAAATTGTTTATTGCCTTTTAAAAAAGTCGAAAAAATGCTATAGAGATGGAACCAATTTGGTGTTCTATACGTATAGTCGTATCTTAATATGTATATTGTAATTTAGGATAATAACAACATACAGGAATTTGAAAGAGGAAAACCATGTTGTTTAGTAAAAACTTCAACATGCATGTTTTTTCATTTCACAATTTAATTACCAACTAGAAACTTACTATATTTTGTGAATGCGAAATATAAAAATTCTATACAATGACTTACGTATATTATAACACGTATCTACTGGGTGAGATTTTTTTGTATCAGAATAAAAAATCATCGAATGGTGAACACCCTACCAACAAATTCTCGTCAACTCACAAATTTAGTTTTTGTGTGATTTATCCCGGTGAAGAGCTAGCCGGAGAAAAATTCGTCAGAAATTTACGTATAATGTAAACATAGTAAATAGAATCTGGTGAGAAACTCCTGCGGAAATTGGTGCGAGTGATTGCCAAATGGAAACGGGTCCTTACACCAAAAGCCTTCAAATTTGTTGAAGATTGTTTGATTTAAATACTGTAAAATAGTATTAAAATAACGTGTGTGTATATAGTTATAATTGTTTAAATGGGGAATAATTTATTAAATTTGTAATAGAATAGTTTGGAAAATTGTAATATGCGATGTTACATCGCTTTGTTTTGTTTCTTCGATAAATTTTTATACCTTAGCGTAAAATATACGTCTATATTAATTAAAATTCTCTAACTAAAGACATTAACGAGAATAATGCAGCTGAAATATGAAACTGTGGCAGACTAGCAACCTTTGTGAAAGCTATAGTGTCTCTGATACAACTCTCTCATGTTAAGTAGTTGATGGCGTTCCGGGAGTTTCCTGAATATAGATAAGTGCTCTACCATCATATGGTATAGATGCTTTCAAATTTACAGTTATACGTTGTCATTTATGCTTTTTCAATTTTCATATGCCAACTAGACATGTCGTCATCAATTTTAGACTATAAATGTTATCCATATTAGAGTTGAACCATCAAAGACAGACGAAGTCTTTTTTTAAAATACTGCCACTTTATTCAAGCAAATGTCAAATTATCTTCTGATCTGTCTAGTAGCTAAATTGACTGACAGTATCATATTTTTATCTAATATAAAAATCAGTTTTTATCTAGGAAATTGAGTGTTAACAAAATTGAATATTTTTTATGTCTCTGTGAAACCGGCTTTCTATTCGATAAGACTTTGAAAAAGCGCAATCAATTAGTCAACAAAGAAATTAATTATTTCGAAAATACTAAAAGAAATTGAAGTATTGTGTCAGTCTACAGAATGAAAACAGTTGAAAAAAAAGCCATTGATGGTTGTCTAATCGACTTATTTCCTGGAAAAAAAAAGATTCATTGATTGATGGTAAATCTATCGTCACACGGTTCAACTTAAATGTGCGTTATCCAATTTATTGGAAAGTTAAAGTGACAATGTATTATCAAAAAAGTAAAAAAAGAAAAACAAACGAAATAAATGCAAAAAAGCGACAATGAAACAGCGCTATATGAAAATCCATTAATTATAATTTATAATAGTATTAAACGGACTTTCTGGGGACTAATCAGTCTTTCTAATTTTAAATGATTATAAAACGATGTGACTTTATCTATTCTGACATTAGTGATATTGTCTTGTGGACAGTATTTGCCCTGTATCTCGAATTGGGAGTGCCAAATCTGTCCCTGGATAGTTTTCGATATCATCTCAGATAAAAATTAATGTCCTCAACGTTAACAAATATGTCCCAAGTTTGTAGCTTTAGATGAAATATAGATATAATTTTGAATTGGTGATACTATCATCACAGAAAAGAGAAGCATAGTCAGCATTATACACAGCTATAACGTTTATGTTGAACTAACGAGTCGAGCTATTATTCATACAGAGAATCTGGAAAGATGTTTTGTAGTCAATGTGTTACATCCATTTCAACTTTAATAGGGACGACTCACTTTGTACGTATATAAAAAAAAACAACTTGAAAAGAATGGATCTGATAAAAGCGGCATTTCATGTGCGAATAATGCCAACGAACGACTAATACGGAGTCATGTGTTTTGTTTTTATTCTATATTTCCGACCAATTTGTCACATGGATGGGAAAAATAAGAAATGAATATATTGTATCTCTGATTTGGCTATATTTTAATCTTTAATGTACATTTTTGCTATGCTATTCCACAAATATCAAACATCTCACAGTTTACGTAGAATTTATTTTTGTCGTATTTTATATTAAAATACCGTTGAACAATATCGTAATCAAAATCGGAATAGTGAATAATTTCTGAACACAGAATTCAAACAATAATAACTGGATTCTGGATTGTATTGGGTACAATAAAAAAAATATAGAACTTGAAGTGACAAATTTTTGTGATCGTTCACAAAAAAACGTCGGTTCTGCTTCTATACTAAATGCACTTAATGTTATTATCATAAAGAGAACAGTAATTATGTAATAAAAAATTATGCTAAATAACGGCAGGTTGGGTCGCATTTTGAGAAGAAGGAAAGTAATTAAAAATTTAATAACTACTGAGAATTAACAGTATCTATATTTAAACTGAATGTTGTATTGTTCAGCTAGGTTTTAATGTGTTGTGTAAATATTCTGCTTTTAAATGCACTGGTTGCAAATAAATTGTCACAAAGGAGTAATATTTTCGTAATTAAAAAAAATATATCATTTATAAATAATCGTGATAATTAAAGGATCAATTCTAAATAGGATTGAATCAAAACATTCGTCTAGTTATTCTAGCCATTTCGTTCTCTTGAGCCACAAAATTTTTAAAGTAGTCATTACTGATTAGAAAACAGAACAGGATTTACAGATAAAAATGAATAAAAAATATTTGTAAATTCAATGAGACGTACAGGTTAAGTTGAATGTATCAAGCATATTTGCTGGCAGCTTTTCTATACACTAAAAGCTTTTTTAATGGCTTCATATCAAAATAGCTATAAAATATAAACACACATAAACTCCTATATATTTTGATCTAATTTTTCACTTTACTTTACTTGTCGCATCTACAATCGGAAGTACAGTTTTCAAATTCTTATTGAAAAGACTCACAATAACAATATTTTTGAAAGGCATATATAGGAAGCTTCCTTCTAGCTACATATGTATATTACAAGGTTTTTATATTCACTAATATTCAATGGAGAGGAGTTCCAGACTACGGCTGGTTGTTAAAAACTTTTTATCTAATTTGTGCAACAATACGACTATATATCTACTAGAGATTCCATATAATTTATTGACATAGTAGTAGTTGGATTTTTCACAATTGTATGTGCCAAGAATTTCGAATGGTTTGTATTTGGATCTGATCCGCCTCTATTAAACTTGATATTTTTCTGTGCTTTAACAGTAACTGGTGAAAATATAAATCAGAGAACGTAAAGTCCAGTTTTGTTCGTTGGTTAAAAAAGAAGGTTATTCGTTATGGACTGGTGGAAACTTGTAAACCGAATAAATTTATTTCCTACTAGTACAGTTATGGTAGTTATCTCACTTCCCACATCATCATTCAACGAGAAATATAAAGCTACACAATGTCGCTTAATCGTTGTGCAGGCTAAAAACATTATCAAAAATTAAGTTTCGCATCAAAATTTTTTATTGTGATGATGTTTGAAATATGGTAAAATGATCGAAGACAAACATAAAAATGTTGAGTAGGAGAGGATCAAATTGATCATGGATTATCGTTTGTATTAAAATATTCTACAATTGTTCCATCAGCACGTTCCTATAGGTACATCTAAAATTGCGCTTTGGAGTCAGAAATATGAAAAATCAATCCTGTATCTTTTAAAGGAAAATTGAACCTCACTGTGTAAATGAACACTTTCCAGATCTTCTAGAATGTAGATTTAACATTGGCTGACGACGTTCTTTCGTATGCATGGGTTAATTGCGCTGGTCAAAATGTCTATATCCCAACAGTTGATTAAGGTTGTTAGTAGTGCTAATTTAATAAATTCAAGTCTAACAGCATGGCATATTCTTATGCAAACAAGACAACTCAAAGAACGTAAGGGATTATGTTGGCATAGGATGGCAGCCTAAAGGCATTAAGATCGCGCGTGGCCGATACACCGAGCTTGTACTAATTAATTACCTCACTTTATAGCTCCACAACGGAGTATTATGTTTTTCTTCCACATAGTTACATTCTCTGAGATGATTTGATAACAGTGAAACGTGTTCACTTGAAGCTGAATTCAAATAATAACAATATGCTATTGACATAATTGAGTAGTTAGCACGCACTTTATGAAATTCGTTACCTACATGCTCAATCTTAATCTGGAAATACAAGAGCATGAATAGCAAAATTCAAAAGCAACATCAATTTACACTGTTGATGGGTATACGTAATACGAAAAACAAAAATTCAAATTCAATTAATCAAATAGATTAAGTGGCACTTATTAATTTCATAATGAATTTATTAAAATATTATTAGACGACCGTATAAATTGCTTGTTTGTAAGAATGTTGCCGTAATTTAACTGAATCCAGATTAATTGGATCACTTGTGGCCAAAAACGCTTTCCCCATCTCTCTGTTTCAAGAGCCTAATGCCATACAATATCGTCCATCAAAATTAAAAAAGTCTGCATTATTTGTTTTTCTTTCACTGTGTTTCATTCATTGCGGTATTATTAAAAGATAATAAAAAAAAACACGATATTTTTATTTTTCTGTCAGTAAAATTGAAAACATTAATTACTTGAGGGAGTAGATTTGCGTTCTTGGTCTTTCAGTAGGCGCCCACAATAAATTGTGAAAAAAAACAATGTCAAATAATAATAATATTCATACCTACTATGTTAGACAAAATATTAATTATTTGGACTTTTGCTTTTAATTTTTGTTCTAATTAAATCAATTTGTCATCGTTATAAAGTTATTAATCAAAATTCAGGCCAGTCTCCTGATAATATGATAGCTAAATGGGTGGGTTTAAGACGGTAAGCCTGTAGCTGATGATTTGTATCGGAAGTCCAAAGCAAATGTTGCACAGTGTAAAAGCCAACACAAAGAGACACTGACAACAATAGAATGTGATAAACCCATTGTAACCGCACAATAGTCCATCAACATGACAGTAGCAGGCAACCTAAGGTCTGACAGGACTGTATTAAGGGTATTTTCGCATTGAATTCAAGTAGCTGTATGTATGACTGCAAAATTTAAAAAAAAGCCTTCAAATTAAATAGTTAAGTATAGATTATAAATAACTTGCAATTATATAAACTTAAACAAAATCGATTTGAAAAATGTAAATAATGTTGTACAATTAATTTCACTTTTCTTTGATATGCCACAAATGGCATTGCAATTATTTTACATTAGGGTCTTGTTGGAAAGATAGCTAGTAAGGAACAATAAAAAAAAATCCCAAGATATATCGCAGGAATAAGTTTAAATTGCAGTTGAAGCTCATTTTTATTTGAAATATAAACGCATAATTTACTACTTTTTTGTTGCTAAATGTAACAATCTCTTACAACTAAATTACAATAAACTTAATAAACATAATTTTCGTTATTAAGAGACTATTTGATTCATTTTAAATGTATTATGAATAAACTTTCTAATTTATGAAAGTTCTATAAACATAAAATTATTGGATGTAAGGTCCTTAATCCGGTTGTAGCCAATATAAATCTATTTATTTCTGACTGTAACACAAAGTATATGTTTAACATTATACATTTCCCATGGGTTATCCTATTTTGATGAAGTACATTATAAACAAAACGTAATCGGGAAAAGATTAGATTTGATAATACCAATTAGAGGTGGGAAATTTGTTTATCTTTCGAATTATACTGTTCTTCCATTACTTTATATAAGTATTGCGTTATACGAGACTTTACTAATGTATGTTCAAAACTGTTTCTATATGTGGATGACAGTAAACACATTCTTCTTCATTTTTTATAGTAATGGTATGAAAAACAACAAATTCCACCAATGTAGAATAAATTAACTAGTCCGGATGGAAGCAGTAGTAAATCGTTGTCAGATGCGTTAGTTAATGATGAAACAAAACAGTTTTTGGTTTATTATAAGTTGCCGGTTAATGAAATATTATTTCGGCAAACGTCACATAACAAACTGAGTTAACATCAATGCTACCGAAACATGATTCATGTACACATTCTAATGTTATCAACAATTCTTCAAACATAAATTCATTATTTTGAAGAATTCTTAAATGCCATCATTACTGTATGTACACATATTTGTGGTGTATTGTCAAATGTAAATAATAATTATTATGGTCGGTTGTTTTACGAGTTTTTCGTATTGTATAAAGCAAAAATTTTACATTTGATAAACACGACATAAACATAAACATGGTTTTTTATCTCACCTAGGAGATACAGGACCGTGCCACTTTTATGGGTAACGTGTCCTCATTTTCATGACACTATATGAACGCAGAGTGAGTTGGCGTTAGTAACCATCCTAAGCAATTCCTTCGATCGTAAATGTAAAGGTGTATTCGAATATAAATGCGTTTATCATTGGTTGATTATTTGTTCTCTTTCACTGCTTGCGTTTAAAACAACAATTCGATAGTTGTTAGATATTTATTACATTTATATAAATAAATTTTGTTATCGTAACAAGTTAATTTGAACATTTTCTGTATGTAAGATACCGATTTGTCCTTAATACTTTTCTACCTTATCCGTTCTAACTTCGAAGCAATGTTAACTAACAATAAGTAGGACGTGTAGTCTTGTATGTGTGAGATGTTCTATAATTTTATCGAATTTGGCACACCTCCTATATGAAGGATTTGTATTAAGACCCAAATGTTAGTAGTTTTCTTAACAAGCTTGATATAAATACTCAGTTTGTAAATAAATGTAGAATAAGTGACAATATGTTAAGCCAATTTTCTTCAATTCGTAGAATGAAACATTATGCGGTCATAAAATATCTCATGAAAGAGAGTATAACCGCCACAGAGATAATTGAAGAAATATTTGCTGCTTACGGAAGATTTACGTCGCCATTTACTACAGTAAAACAATGGATTCGCCTATTTCAACATGGAAGATGATTACCAACTAGAGAAAAAATATGTGAAAACAGTCGAAGAAATTGTGCTATCTAGCAGGTCGTCGAATTAGGCACATCTGTAAATAGCTTTCACTGCAGGCATCAATAAAGAACGTCATGTTAAAACGACACAAGAAATGTACCAAAAAAAGTTTACAATGCAGATGTCAAGACATAAGTTTATATTGTTTTGCCCAACCGATTAGGGTTTTAATGGAAAAAACACATTTCCTCCCTAACCAGCCTTCAGTGATTATTAGCTGTTTAGAATCCTAAAGAAAACTTCAAAAGAACGAAATAGAAATCTTTTTGAGTATATTTTTCAATTGTGTCGAATTTACAGGGATATTTGAACGAATAATAGATGAAAAATTTCAAAAAAAAAATGTTTTCTACATATATACGGCTCAAATATTTTTCAGTTTAACTCCAAAGAAAATATGGTGAACATAATAGATGATTGGGAAAATTCGTAAAAGTGCTCTTGGTGTATACATGTACTACATTTTTTTTCTTCGTCTTCTAACAATGACTGATCAAAGATAACACTTAACAAACTGTTACAACACTCTGAAAGTTTTCCAACAATTCCCTCTTATATCGTAGTTTGATCTTTAATTAAAATTAAAGTGTTTCACAAATGCAGTAGGCGTAAAAGTTGGAAAATCAATGTTTATTTGTGAACCATCCAAATCTGTCACACAGATATATTTATATAAGTTGATTGTGAAAATTGTCTGAACATGGAAAAGCTATTATCGATAAATTGTAAAATCCTGAATATTGCATATATTAGTTGACAGGACTATATAGATGCGGAGCTGAATTGTTATTGGCTAGACAGTCATTAATTGAATTATTATTAAAATGCGATTTTACCAGGGAAATTCATAATATTTGTAGCTATAACATCAGGCTCTATTGACAGTAGGGGTATAAACCAACAACAACAACAACAACAACAACAACAACAACAACAACATATTGTTGATAGCGATTATAGTAATTGTCTAAATGGAAGAAGTCAGGAAATAATTACGTAAAATGAAGCCGAGGTAGGTAGTGATCATTAAAATTTAATTTCGTTAGTGTACCTGTATAGTCATGGTTTAATAAAAGTCGGTTTCAATTAATTGAAGTAATCATGATGTTTTTAATAACAAAAGTAATTTGATACGTGTATTTATAAGAAAATTTATATCGTTATTACGATAAGAAATTTTCTTATAAATCTTGTATTAATTATTTCGAAGATAAATTGCCTGGGTTAGCCATGGCATGATTACTGAAATGCCTTCATTTGAATTATCGATGAACCAAACATTGAATACTAACATACCGGTTGGTTATCCACTAAATTTCACAAATTGTTAATTATGGTTAGATAATGTATTCAACTAATTCTAAGTTGGCAATATCCATTTGTTTCAAATTGAGTATGACCAACTTTTAGTTCTGATTATCAATAACAAATTAAGTGGCCTAACAAACAGTTGCAATCCTAAACAGATGCAGATACAAGGATGAAGACAGAGATAGAGAATGGAGTAGGATTGAATAAATTCGATAGACCATGATCTAAACGAGTTAAATATATTCAGTCAGTAATGGGCCATTACTAATGGCATACGATTGAGTTTCTCTAAGAGCAACTTGGCTATTCAATGGAACAAACTGGTATCAAGACTAACTATAACGAAATTATTTAGAGTGGGCCATTGTTTGTGCCAATGAGAGATTGTATAGTTACAGAATTTGTCCAATATTATTGGGTGTATTAATTTACGACTGTTTTCATAAAGTTTCATCTAACATTCGTGCACAAACTTCTGAACAAACTTATTAAATGACGAAAATGTTAGTCATGGGAACCGTACTCATCCGCAACAAATTCTAGCAATAGATGAGTCGAGTTTGTTCATTCATAATAAATAAGAAGATGCGAAATTTTACTCGCCTACTTCTCACATGTACCATATTGAATTTAATTAGTAGCAGAAACAATACTAACAAATCAGATAAAGAGAAACATTTGATTAAACTAATGGAAAGTTGATTTATTTTTGATATTCACATATTTTTTTGGTAGAATATCTCAAGAGATTTATTTTGCAGTCAACTGTACCGCATATTTATTTATTACAAACAGTAAATCATTCCAGTATCTAGCAAATTTATCTCGACAATTATTAATTAGTTAATACCAGAAGGTAAAATGAGACGGATTAGATTTGCAAGTAAATTACTATTGCTTATATTTTAATGAATTATTCCGGTCATAAACAAGAAAGACAATAAAATGATAAATCTAGATATTATGCGGAAATCAAAAGAAAAAAGAAAACAAGAAGAAGAAGAGGAGCAACATCACATTTTACAGCTACCCATTTACTGTGTTGCTACTTGAGTTAATCGCCAACGTGATATGAAATTCATATTCTAATACAAACAAACAAATAGAAATAAAATATTGAGAAAGATATGAATTACTTCCTAGTAGAAATAAAATAGGTATTGTTGTTTTTGTGGAAAGTAATAAGTCGTCTAAAAATATTTTACGTGCATACTTATAATAAAGTACCAGTTAGAGCCGAGTTCCAGCAATTACACTAATGGAGGCCGGGAAGTTTTACCCCGTACAGTTTGTCTGTGTCTTTACCCTCTAAGAGTTTACTCTTTACGTAAATTGCCAGACACACAGCCCTTGTGTGTTTAACCTGCACTGCTTCTTCATTATTTTGTACGTTTTTGTTATTGTTTGTTTTTGATATTACTACCCTAATAGAAGAGATATAATAAGTGAACAACTTAAGATAAATTTTAGAGCAAAAAGGATAATGAAAAAGAGTTATCTAAAGGTAGTATAATGTACACTTTGTACCGAATATTTTAGAGTAAAATTTTCAAAAAATTGTTCTAATTGTCAGTTGTACTGAAAAAATAAATCAATACGGATTTTGTGATTGGTTTGTACTGATTCGAAATACTGATAGATTAAATTTTTGAGTTTGTCGAATAACGATGGAGCACTAACATCACATTAACTCTAGAAAATTCTAGAAATACGCCTGAAACAATAAAGTCAATGGAGCAGATTAAGAAAGATCATATCAAATACCAGTTTTATTGATTCACTTCCCAAAGATTTCGCTTTGTTTTCCTGAAACTTTTGCGAATGACAGTTTTTTAAACCTATTAATTTTTTTTTGCAAAGATGCAGACTTGCACTGCCAAAACTTGGTAACATTAAAAGGAAACTGCTTAATCATAAACGTGTCATCTATCATCATGATAACGCAAGACCTCATATAGCTTTCTTCTGTTCAAAGAAAATCACTGGACATTAGATGGGAGGTGCTATATATCACCATCTCTATTCACCTGTCGAATTTTTTAATCTCCCCAAAACAACGTTTCTGGAAAATTCTTGAGATGAATTTGAAGAATGTCAAGATTGCCTTCTTCGACACCTCAATTCAATGACTAATAGAAAGATGGCGAGAGATTTTTTGCTTCTCGAATAAAAGCGTGAAATGCGCAAACAGATTGCTGAAAAATTCAAAATAATTTATTCATTGATTTTCATGTTACCAGTTTTGCTGTCAAGCTTTCTTTAATCCTAACAGAAGAAAATAGAAGATTTTTCAATGCATGAGAGATATTTTTCAATGAACTGTTGTAATGCTAACTTAGAAAGTATGATATGCCCAAAAGGCACGTATTCTACACACAATCGTGGTTTATTATAACCATTTGACAGGCGGAATGTCAGTGCATTCGTACCCAACGGCATGCTTCTGATCGAAATGTAGTCGTCGGTTTATGAGAATATGCATCACGGGAATCGCATGTCACCAATTGCCATCACGTCTGTGGTCCAACCAGATGTGCTTAGCGGTCAATTAGTGAATTTATGTCGCACTAGACAGTTTTCATTGTGATCTCATAACTACTATCACAATATAATTCATTCTCAATTATTGTTAATTAACACTATTATCTAGTATTTAATGTTGTCAGATAGTAGATGATACATTTTGATATTTCTAACAATGAAATAAACATTATGTTTAAATTTTAAGGAGTCATAACCTGTCAAAACTTTCAGAGCCTCATAATTTCCAGAGTTTTTTTTTGTGTTCACTTTTACCACTTTTCACTTGTATTGTATAACAACTTTAGCGATTCGTTGTAATAATTAATTTTATCTCTAAAACACTTTCTGACTTGAAATCAGTACTATAAATTACAGTTTCCATAAATTACTTTGTATAAGATGTGGTTGGTTTATCTTAAACACATTGCCGTCGACTATTAAACGTTACAATTGTTCCATTATTCTAGGGAGTGATAAATAAACATTTTTCCGGCGGCAGTAACAATGTAGTCGTGGTTGTTCGTTGTCATTCTGTCCGACTCCTACACCTTTTACATAGCTACCATTATTATTTGAGAAAGGAATTCTTACTAAATTACCACCAAATTTCTAATATTAGTGTTCGTTAGTTTGGAAACAGATTTGTTATGGGTATGTTTTTTATTTTAAATTGTAATGGAATTTTATTTCAATTAAACTGAAGATTTTCGAAATTAATGAGATACTATTGTAGATAGGAATTTAATGTATTCAAATGACTGATTAAACTAATCAATATATTTTGTATATTTAGAACACTTTGAGAACTATATAAGTGTATTTTTGTAAAACCATGAAAATTTTATCATTATGGTACTTTGAAGTAAATGTAACTTGAAGGCTCCCCGATCGTTTTATCGATGATATATTATTGTTTACCAAGAAGCTTAAGCTGTACTTTATAAATTCTGTCTGCTGGCATTCTATTGGACATTTTCAGGTCACATACTCAGAATTGTAATGGATAATGAAAGCACTCTTACTAAGAACTTATAATGTCCAAACAAATATGACTCATTTTTAGTCAACTCAATTTAAAACTAAAACAATAGAAAAACACTATCTATATGCATATCTTCTATTAACTGAATCTTTTAGCACTAGTGACAAGAGAATGTTAATAGATATATTTTCCAGTAGGAATTTGGTTGCATATGTGAGTATCAATTTGAACGTTTTCTGGTGGAGCGTTGAATTAGCCGAGAATACTCCGGTGATTGATAGTGCCTCATATAATCAAGTAAACAAGGTTATGAACAGCGGTAACGTATATAAAATATTCAAATTACCGATCCGTACCGTTAATATCTGTTGGCTTTAATAGTTAATATGTTGCAGCTAACGGAGTATTTATCTTTTTCTCAATCTCTATATTTCCCGTCTTCCCTATCTGTATCTGAAAAATAGTGTTTGGAGAAGCCATTTACCAGGATTGCCTTTAATTTTTTCGTATATCCGATTTATCAGAGTGAATTATTTTCCAAACGGTTTAACATCACCTTTAATCTATCGAAGAAGATAGTGTGCAGTGTGTTGGTAAATTTTCAAAATTTTATCCAAACCAGACACTATCTATCTTTTATAAACTAGCACTTCTCCATTAGGATAGTGGCAGAATATTTAAATATATATTTAGAAGTTGAAACTATCCTATAGTGCACTTGTGAATATGGTAATAATTGAAAACAACCAAGAAGTTTGACATCAATCAATTTATCTACACAGCAAAACGATACAATATAAATAAAATGCGATTAAATTCTAATGATCTAATCAAAATTGTAGAAGGGTATATAAGTGGAACGTTTAACATTTGATTCGTTTCTAAAACATAAAATGGAACATTGAATGCAAAACTAAAAGCAAACAGAAAATAGTGAAACTGATTAATTGCAAGTTTATGTCTGATTTGAAATTGTGAATGTGTTTGGCATTGATCTCATTCTGTGATCGAATGAGAACCGGATAATGATCATTCCTTTAATTACTTAGCTTATCGGCAGGGAATAATTTAATCAAATTCCATATAATGAACAACGCAAGTGGAGCATAAAGAAAATTAAAAGGAAAAGTGATGAATAGACAGTGAAAAATATTCTGAAAGTGAAAACATTATTATCCACCATTAAACTACAAAAAAATAACGAATTACTAGAAATGAAATCGACCAATCAATTAGTTTTATCAAAAAAACTGATGGTTTAATATTTAATGTTATAATCAATTTTATTTATATTAACAGTCTTCGATGAAATGTCAAAGGATAACAACAATTAAGAAATGACTTAATATTAATAATTTTAGATGTTTTTATGATGAAATTTACTATTAGATAGACGGTTTTAAATGAAAAACCTGCCTTTTCATAAGAGAAAGCAATTGAAATTTGACCATTTTGAAAAACAAAACATTCCTTTGCTCCTTTATCGCGCCGTAAAATACATTTGATAACTCGCGAATCAGTAAATCCGATTGTTAAATAATCACATTTGTTTTATCGGAAAATTCTGTATGAAATAAAGACGCATCAGTGACGTGTCCGTTCCGTGTCAGTTGTAAAATGCATCTTGACCATGCTTTGAAATTAATCTGTTTACATATATCTGGTAACATGATGTATACTTTGTCAGTGTCGTGTCCGTGTTGTATTATTTACTACCTATCATCATTTTTTATAAAAAAATTGGTCATGAAAAGTTGATTGTGCTTTATAACTTAGCTCACGTGAAATATTTGGATAATGTGCCCAAATGACGGCGATTATGGTTCTCGTTTATCAATAATAGTGAAATGTGACGTTTCAAAAAAACGTTGATAAGACTATGCGGAACGTATCAATGACAGGACTGATACGTATCGGACACGTAGGTATAACTGATACGTGTGAATCGATGGGGACCTTCGTCAATTTCATATTCAAAATAATACGTCGAAAATTTGAAAATTTCAAACAGCATTTCTACGTTAACTTATAAAATCTTTGCGAATTGTTAATACCAAGAAATATTGTTTGTATTCCATTTTATAGCGATAATTGAAAAACGAATACGTTACTAAAAACTCAAATTTATTATTTCATAAATGCTAGAGTAATGTGCAGCATAGATTTTATATTTTAAAAGGGTAACTCATAAAAATAGCAATATCAAATGTCAATATTTTATAGCAAATATGAATGTAGTAAAACAAAATCGAATCGTATCAATTATAATAAATTATTAAATATACCTAAATACTTTTTGTTACACAAAAAAAAACATGTTATAAAGACAGTATTTTATGTTGATGTGCTCCACCAAACATCCCTTTTATTTAAATATTCTCTAAATAGTGCAGAAGGTTTCATATAACTTGTTGCAAAATGTTCGACTAAAGAATGTTACAATCAAAATTTATCTCTTACAACTCATTCTAAATTCTCTTGAACTAAACAACAACAAATATGTAAGGAATGAAATCCTGCAGAATTGCAACATGTTGATGGTCGGTTTCTGATATTTTCAACAAATAAATTGTGTATACTTTGATATCAAATATATGTGGCTGAACACGTACATACTTAGTTAAAAAAAAAGAGTAGTGTTCTTAAACATTGAAAATCTTTTCTAACTCAGAACTGTGATGATACATTGAATGTAGTAAAAAATACGAAAGGCGTGCTAAAATGTAAATGTAAAAAGAATAGAATGAAAGATGGTATTTTGAAATGAAGCATGCGGCGCGAATGTCAGATGTAGGTAGCAGATATGAAATAGTGCCAGACACCCTACTTATGAATGTAAAGTAAAACAGTGCACAAAGAGAGTTACTACAGGGCCGTAATCATTGTATGCCCTATTTACTTTATTAAACAATATTTGAAACACTGTACCCAACTACTTTCTTACACACATTTTTCTTTTTTATTTGCAAATCCATTTTACAATAAATAAATTTCAACTATTATAAAAGATATAAATTTGAAAGTTAATTTCATTTTTAATCAAACAATCAGAAAAAAAATGTATAGTAAAAATACTGTATCAAACTGAAACAGTATGAACAATATTAGTCCTGTCCTGGATAGCCGTTTAAAATACGCATATCGCAAAAATCTAGAGTTACAGTTTTTCGCTTCTGGAATACCGTTTAGCCTCACGTTTTGCTATACTGAATAGAATTGACTTTAAAATATGATTCGAACGCGACCAATATTTCTCCAGAGCCGACACATATTAACTTCTACTGTTAGGTTGAATGTTTCACAACTCCACCATCCAACATTGCGACATTAATAATGCTTTGATGCCAGTTTTAAAATGGGGGCACAGACTTTCAGTGTCATAAACTTAAATCTTTCAATCATTAAACAATGGAGAGATATATATATATATATATATATATATATATATATATATATATGTAATGTGATATTAAAAGTTCTTTTCGTTTTTTAAAAATTATTTTACTAAATTTAATCATTTTAATTTGTTATTTAATATTCTATTGGAGACATGGGATGCATTATTAAACTATACAGGGTTAGATTAGGAGCCTCGGGTTCAATTTAAGAGCAATGGGCTTCCTTTAAAGGTTTAAACGTGACTTGCGTAGCTTCAATATACATAGATCCGGACTAACGTAAGAAATGTTCAACGTGCACCAAATCTCTATCAAATTTTGCCTAAAAAAATAATAATACAAAATGTTACCAAATTTAGAGAGCATACGTCCAGGGAACTTTCTGTACTGTGTAAAATGGATTCCGATAATCGAAATGGGTTTTCTTATAAATAACACAACACTTTAAGAAACACGTTGTTTTTTCTTTTTGAGAAAACAGTAATAATTTTTATATAACATACATACACCGTCCTACAAACCCTTTAAACACTTAAATCTATGGGGAAAAAACTGCATAATTAACAATTTAAAACAATAATTATTTATTATTTTCCATCTGTTTCAAATTTCGATAAATAACGTTTCTTCCTCGTCTGCATTTGAAATGGATAATAAATGCAAATTTTCCGCTAAATTTTGTTTTATTACGATCAATGAAATTAGTGTCATTGTTTTTACTTGGACAAAATCTCTGAAATAAATGCACAAATAAGATACGTGATGTGTCATTTTTTCTTTGTATGAAGACTTAATTTGGGTGAATATTTTATGTCAGGGGTATTCGAGACTTGATTTGAATCAACTACATATACAAGAAAACCATTCTTTGTGGGTATTTCATAGTTATAATACATTGCAAAGTAGTATCTTTTTTTGCAATTCCACACTTGGACGAACCTGAATACTTCGATATTGGATGCCAGTTAAAGTCAATAAAGGTGGTACATTTTACGCTTATTTGTTTACATGGAAGACGGTGTCAAAATGTCGTTCTAATCAAAATCAATTTGATACAAGTCTTCAACAAGTTGTACTGCATACAAGTTATTAAAATGTATATACAACGTTATAGGTATATTTGTAGAAATATAAAAAAAATCAACTATTTCCAACTAAACAAAATAGAAAATTTGATCTAATGTACTATCACTATCTAATAACAATGAAAGGAAGGAAGCAAACGACCTGTCAGTGTATTATTGTTATCATTATTTGAAAGGAAAGGTGCGCCTGAAAGTCTTGAATTAAATTTGTCGATGATGGGAGTCAACACCTGCTCCCTGAACAGGTGGTGTTTCTGTTACGAAACGAGGAACCTTCATCGTTACTTGAACCTTTTTGGAAACATCTATACGAAAATGGGGCGCAACCTGAGAAATTATCGATTCGTATATTATTTTCATCAAATAAAAAAAAGTAAGACTATACATTTTTCAATAACATGGATAGGGGTTCTAAATATAAAATAAGTAAATATTAATATTGAAATGTTTCTAATATTGTTGAAAGGTAAAACATAATTTGAAATGTCACTTGACAATTCCTCCCTGACAGCGACAGAGTAGTGATATTTTATTTAATCGATAGTTAGGAGGATCGAGACAACCAGGTTGATGTAGGTAATACTAATTTTATTTTGAAACTGGAATTAATTAGTAATTTTCACAGAATCTAAATAATAAATGTATTTGTGATTAAGGAAATTGGAAATTACGTAATTCCATTTTTTTTAATGTTATCATTATATTGTCAATGCATAATTATAGACTTATGATATTAATTTTGTTCTTTTGTTGATTGCGATGTTTGTTTGAAAGAAGCTTGTGCAAACAGATAAATGAAATGATAAATGGAATTTAATGTATTCATTATGTTTTACATTCGTTCGAAATATGGAAATGATAGACAATCTACAATTTATCCTAAGTAATAATGTAATTATATTATTGAAATGACAAAACTAATCAACGACAGTTGTCATGAATAGTGACTGATAATGGTACTTGTTAAATAAATTACAAACAACATTTTAATATAATGATCCACTAAAACCAGCAAACTGTCTAAAAGCTGGCCATGTTTGAAATGGTAGATTAAATGCGGTTCATTTTAACATAAAATGATAAAGTTATTAAATTAAAAGCAAATGTGATTTAACTATTCTATTCACATAGAAATCAACAAGAAAAGCGAGGGTAAAACAGGATGAAATTTAACCAAGTTATTTGTTTCCGAATTCCGGTTAGTCGCATGTAGATATTAAAGACCAAGACTATTGTTCTGTAACCGCAAACAAGCGTTTAAACATCATAGAGAGAACTCACAGTAACAATGTAAACCATACAAGAATTGAGTTACACTATTAAATTGGACATTCGCGGTCAGTGATCTTGAGGGTTTGACAATCTGAATACGAATAGAATCTCTAGATCTTACAAACAGACATCACTAGTTAACCAAAGAAGGCCTCTGTCGAATTTCCAAAATCGAATCAAATCCATGCCTAGTAGCAGTCAAAACCCTGTTATTACTCAGGAATCTCTAACGTCTCCCAAAGTTTGCTTGATCAAATCATCCGAAAATATTCACTTATAATACATATAATAGGACTTTAACTAAATAAAAATTGATTTGAATTTTATATCCAATTATTGAAAAATCAATTATTTCATCTATTGAATTCAATATTGAAATGCCTCGTTACGTGTACTTTACCATTATTTGTTTTTTGTAACAAATCTTTCAACCGTACTAAATTTAACAAAAATAAAACGTTTGAATGGAAATTTCGTACATTCCGATCTTAGATAATGAGCCGCAAATATCGTCATGAAAAACTTACCTTCGAAGACCACCAATGTAGCTTCAGCATTGACGGCATCACCCACACCATTCTCGGCAACACATTCATAGTTAGCATCATCTCTACCAGCTTTAACGGGTTCTATTCGCAATAAAGCTCCGCCGTCTGGAAATTCTTTCACTTGATATCGAGTCTGTGAACCTAAAAGAAAACTTCAAAGTTTATACGTGACTTACATTCAACATTTTTCAACTATAACGAAAGAGATATTTGGATGAGGAGGAAAGCAACAAAAAATAAAACAGAACTAGACAAGGTTATGAATCGAACGATTTCAGTGAAATTATTTATTAAACATTTCGAAAGTACCAACTTTCAGACGGTTTCATGATATTGTTTATATGAAACATATAAGTTTGCTAACTATTCAAGCGTAAATTGCTTCAAATTCGGAAACTAAGCTTCTAAGTTAATAGAAACAGGAAGGACCGTGGAAGTCTCTTTTGAAGGAACTGGCGGATGAAAACAACCAGTAAATTATGAATGGAAATGACTGTAATTTTTCGCTACGTTATCATCTATTGTATTCATTTAAATAAGAATACAAAATACACATAGAGTATAAGGAAGTTTGCCAACTATGGTTATAAATAATAATAATAGTAATCATAATAAAATAAATCATTCAAAAATATACGATAGTATTATTTTCTATTTCCAAAAATTTTGTTGAACAACTATAATATGAAGTCATGTTCTTTGACAGTCGTCTTCATATTCACACCTTTTGAAGTAAACAGATATCGGTTGCATTTGAAGAATAGGTCAATATTGCCATCAATTAGAGCAGCAGACCTGAACGGATCGGCTCAGCTCTAATTTTATAACAAAAATAACAGCAAAAGTTTTTTGTCAGTTACTTTTACATGAATAAAAAGCGCATTAAAAAATGTAAGGCGAATAGATATTTGAAAACTGCAAATTATAAAATGAAATAACTACACAAAACTAGAAAGGTATGTCATCCTCACACAAAGGTGAAGAAATGTTAAATCTTTGATAATTAGTGAAAATCACCCTGGATGTTACCGTAAATTTCTAATGAAAAGCGAGTAATACAGGTGAACTTTTGAGGAAGTTGGATACTATAGGGAAAACGTTTGAAATAATGATTTGAATATTATGAGAGACACGTACAATCTAATTAAGCGAAACCAAAAATTGAAAGGCTCAATTAATAAATTAAAAATATAGAATCCTTTTTATTATTGACTACTACAAATGGTATTTTTTGGAATATGTCATCAAAATACGCGACAATGATAAAATTTAGCAAGCATTTCTTTACAAAACCGTGTACAATTATGTAGATTTAAAGAATTTGTAAAAATTCTAAATATTTCCTACAAATTTGATTGGTTAATGTTGTTGATGAAATTCAAAGAAAATCTTAAAATATCTTCATACTGACCTGATACTCTTTTGCCATTTTTCTTCCATTGAATAACTGGAGGTGGATCACCTTTAGCAGCACAATAAAATGCAGCAATACCACCAGCCTTGACTTGTAGATTTCGTGGTTTCATAGTGATCTCGGGGGGATCTGTAACATAAACAGTTGTGGGATTAAGAACAACTCGACAACAGTTCGTACACCTGGGAGTAATCTTGTTATTTCATAAAGCTCTTTAAGACGACCAAAAGGATTAAAGGCAAGGTTGTAGAATATTCAAGAGTATCATATACAACAGTATATAATCATCAATTTACTATGAATAAATGAGGTATGTACTTAATATTCGACTAGAAACTTTAATTCCACATGTCAAATAGTAATAAAAAAACTTCGACATAAGTCAATGTTCACTCAATCTAATTTCATTTTGGCTAATACATATATACAATAGCTAATATTGTATCTAATATAATGAAATACATAAAGTATAACTTTACAACAACAAAAATACACGAAACACGAAACAAAAAACGTGTCATATCTATTATAAGTGGGTAATTAATTATAGTATGGCAGGTAAATATTACAATTGTTTAATGATCCAGTTGCGTGTTTTCAATGTAATTAGTTGGAAGTTATCTACCTACATCTGAATTAATGAAGGATGTGTCTGGCTAGTAAAGAAATACATATCACGATTGTACAAATTAAACACTTCAACACACAGTTTATTGTAAAATTCACTGTTGAAATAAAATCAAATTATATAGATAAATGAGAAATAAGACAGGGGGTGTGCTGTTTTGTTGAAAATGTATGAAATACTATTTCGTTGAACGGTAGGCAAGAATCACTTTCAAGACAGAAATGTAAATTATGAATGTCGAGTGATAATGCAACAAAAATATTCCCACGGCGTAATAAATTCGAAGACAAGATGAAACTTCTCTAAAGTTCCTTGCCAGTATTTCTCGGAGATTATAATAAAATTTGGACCATTACCGTGAAAATGTTGTCTCATTTAAAGACATTCAACGGAACTGTTGTCGTGCACACCACTGTTAATGCTTCATTTGCAAGTTGAACGATTGTATTTGGTAATTTATTTTTGGTACACTACCCGGACAAATTAACACAGATTCTTGATAGTTGAATAAAAATCAGTAACTGTTTGTTTTTGATATTAACATATAAATAAAAACTCATGAAATCACAATAAAATAATGGAACTCTATTTTGTACAAATAACATGTAATGATCGCAATTTCTTCAATATCAGATTGGAATTATAGGAAAATGGCAATTTTATTGAAAAATTCTGTGGAAATACCCGTATTCAACAAATGGCTCCGCCTGAATAGTGGTATTCAGACAATTTACGATCAAAGTTTTTCGAAGAAAAGCAAAACTATCTATCGTTTAATATCGTGATGTAAGAAAATTTTAAAAGAAACAAACAAAAACACTGAATTTATGGCTTTCAATAAAGATAAGCTATTTTAATTATTACTCGTCAAAATTGTCCATTATTATTACCATCAGATATAATTAGAAACGATTAATTGTCTAATTGTATTGCCATCAAAGAGTATGTTGGAAGAGGATACTATTAAATGAGTTAATTGAAAATTTATACGTTGTAAATTGTAGTCATACGGAAAATCAAAATATGTGTTAATTATGAATGAAAGTAACAATCAATACGATAAACTATTTAAATATTTGATTAATGCTCCTTTACTGACCAAGATAGCCTTTGTTAAATAACAATATTGCTTCCTATGGGATATAGTGTTATTTACATGGAGTGATATTCTTATTATTTGAACAACTATTCTATTTTAGATGCTTTGATGTTAAAACATCAAACAAATAATGCAAATATGCTGGTAGTTAATGTGAATGCAAATAGATTTGGTCGCAAAATGGAAGTTTTTTTAGTTTGGAATCAACCAGTTGCCTCTACATATATTTTTTTTTTAACTCACTGTTTTTATGACAAAAGGAACGTTAGGATGATTTTTTTTTGTACATTTGTTTGAATGTTCAACGAGATTTCACATGTCGAGTTAATAGCTACATTGCGTAACTTAAATAAAATTGAATATGTACCGTTTTATGATCATACTAACACATATATACCTGATTAATTGATAAATATTGTTTGCTTCTGGTATGAAGTTTAAACTGCGGCATTCATAGTAAACATTTTATTTGTTATTTCCATGTAATAAACAGATTAAAAGTTTCAGATTTTTTTTTAATTCTGTATTTATTTATGATAAATTAGCGATATTCAACTGATTGTGAATATTAAAAGTTTTATAGAGTGATTTTACAAAGATTACACACACAGTTTGTATTTATGCCAGTCAATGCAAGCGTTTCTCTTATTCAGGCAAAATGGGCTGTTAACATGAGAATTACAAAAACAAAAGCAAAAAATACGAAAGGATTGTATTTTAATGATAAACGTTAATGTGTATTGTAAATTTTTGAAAAGTGCCACCATATATTATGATCATTCTGTTTATGGTACAAATGTGATTTTGTAAATACCGCAAAACATATTTGCTAACATAAAATACAATGTGTTTCAGTATTGTTTAAATTATGTTATGAATCACCAAACCACACGTGTATGCAATAAATTAATTTAAAATAAAGTCCTATCAAGTCAATTAAATTGAGTGAACAGTACTAGATAACTAAAATATTGTCGAGATCTATCGATAATTCAAAAGAACACTTTCTCTATTTCGACTGACCATATTAAACTTACGTGTTAAATATTGGATGTATGGAAAGTCCGAATAATTTCCTGAAATTAAATTTGTATGTACGTTAAAAACGAATAGTTGGTGACAAATGCGCTCGAGAAATATAAACCGACACACCAATAGACGTGAAAACTGTTCACGACAATGAACTATAATTTAATATTTAAGAATAGAACGTGTTCTGCACCTTCTACTACCATCATCAATAAATAAAAGGATCTAGCACGACGGTGACGAAATTCGAAAATGGAAACACATACCTCCATATACACACACAGGTACCAATACTTATGTGTGATACATATATCAGAGATCTAAAAGGAAACTTCAATATTTATTCAAAAATTGCGACTTTTTCTTTCGATTTAAATAAACGATATTCATTGTATGTTGTCGGCAGCTTGAAAATATTCTATTGATGATAATAAATGATGCGCGTCTCTGACACATTAATCGCTGGATTTCTGTTTGAGAGTTTTGGATAGAAATGGTGGGAAGAATGAAACACGATCAAATATGTTCAGTTTCATAAGAAATATTCAGGAGAATAATAAATATAGACCTATTCACATATCAACATATTTGATAAATGAATACTATGAATGGCCTAGAGGTGGAGGAATGAGAATAAAAACGTAATGTCGGTTTTATGTTTGAGTGGTTCGGTGTTTGGAAGTTGAATACTAAACGATGACGATTTGAACATATTTTTCAGTAGGTGCAAAAATGCAAGTAAATCGATAAATTGGACATGTTTCAAGTAACCATCTTTATTACAATTACAAAATTAAATTCTCTTTAGTTGTTAGTTGATTAAATGTTGAAGATATTCATACATGACATGATTACATTTATTTTGATTGAAATTTAGAATAGGAAAATATCTAGCTGAATAGAAATCAACAAATTGAGACAACTTCAAAGTAATATCTTCAATTATTTTGCTACGAATTTAGGAAACTCTATGTATAAAGTCTAATTAACAAATCTTGTACGTGAATTGAATCATTACATGATTACATGATGTTGCGTTTAATAACTTTCAATTGAATCAACTTTAAAAGTATACAGTGCATTCAAAATACATGAAATAAACTCTTGTTTTTCATCAAAATCAATGTGAAAATCAAACACTGATTTTTATTTTTTACTAAGTAGATAGTAACGTCAATATCAGTTTTAATAAATGATAAATTTTTTTGTTCTTATACGATTGTATTAAAATTTTGGCTACTCACCAAAGGAAAACTGAAAGTAACACAATTGAGTATTAGAAAGAAACTAGGAGGGCTGCAAATTGAGAAAACTGATAATGACACATCACCACTCAAAAACAAATTGGAATCGAAAATTGAGTTCCGCATTAAAGCTATATTATTTTTCTTGAGAGAAAAACAATTTAATTTTTCAATGAATCTATTCCATTCTATTATCGTGTACTATATGTGAAGATAACATCTATCTAATAAATATGTTTAGTTTAATACCAGTGCAAAAAAAAAGAAACAATCTCAATATGTGGTTAACAAAAAAATTGTACAAGCAGAAACAACTAGGAAATAAAAGATAGTAAAGTAAAAATGTAATAAATAATTTATTGACTTGCTTCACTTTAATATCTTTGAGATACACCAAATTCTCTTAACATTTCCCGTGTGGTATTCTTATGTCTGCTATAACCCAATTTTACGGCTTCTTCCTCGCATATGATGGGCATATCAAATTAATTTCCTTTTAAATTGATTACACGATTTCGATAACAACTTCTATTTCTCTATTAGAATTAGTAGCAATTCTGTTAATTAATTAAATTAGTTACCTTGTAACAACTTTATATTTACCGATACTTATGCTATACAGACCTTATCAAAGTCGACAAAGCCTGGTATTTTATTTAAAGGGTTTGATTTTATACGAAATAATACGACAAAAATACCATTTATTTCAATATTCTAAGAACATTTTTAACACAGATGTTATTTTTGCATACGACTGATAGGTTTTGATAGATGCAGCAATGTTATGTATTTCTAAAGATATATCACAATCGGCACTTTCTTCACTGGAAAACCCGATTATTATGCATCTAAAGTGTATATACAATTTTCTGTATCCATATGGAATTCAAGTGAAAAGAAAATTGAAAAGTTTTCTCAGTATTTGACAGTCAAAACATTTTAAAGTGAAGATAACTGTTAAACTTAAACAGGCTAAAATCTTGAAATAATTAATAGACGACTTTTTGAACACAAAAAAACACCAACAACCACAAAAATTAATTGAATAAGAAAAAAATGTAAAAGATAATATAGATAATACATTTTCCATCTTAAAAAATTGTGATTTTTCGGTATTACATCTTATTATTCGTTAAGGTAATAAAGTAAGTGTTCTAAGAAGTAACAAAGTGACATTTAAACAGCGTTTGAGGAGCTTTCCTGTTTCGCGATTAACGACTTTTCTTTTAGCCATTAACAATGTTTCAATTTTCTCTTTTAACTTCAGTCACCTCTACGGTTTATCAACAGATGAAGCGCTAAAATAGACTAAGATCGCTTTCAACATAAAAGCAATGTAATTGATTCTGTAATTTTTTTCACATTTTCTCTTTTTTGAAAAATAGTTTTTTCAAGTACTACTTTTGATTTTATTCAATAAACAGTAATAATTCATATATCTATTTTATGCAAAATTTGTTAAAGAGTGAACATTTATTTTTGCATGTGATTGTAGAGATTGCTAACCCGGCGCATCCACCAATATGTTAATAGATATGCTTATAAATCCCCACCGCAAATATACCCCCGATATTTTATCTTTCAGCATCCTCATCAAGTCGCAAATCATTCGCATAAATGTCGGTTGCTTGTTCTGCACTGCTTACCAACTTTGACCTATTGTCAATAATTACTGAATCAACAATCTATTTTGTAACTATGCTGAGGCATGCCCTAAAAACACACATAAATGGAAAATAATATTATTAGTGTTAAGTTTAGGTAACAATTTATAAAAGTCAAACTATAGTTACATTTGTGAGAATGGAAATGTTTAGACAGCTGCGAGACATGTGAAATGTCAAACGACAAACAAACAAGTTGACTTCAAATCAATAGTATCAACAGTCGACAGAGTAACCGACAAACTCTATGGGTAACGTTATACCATAATGGTACGTAGAGGATTCTTGTGGCTGTATGTCCCTGTAGTGCCATATATCAATTAGGAACAAGTCAACGTAAAAATATCTAACAGAATACACGCGGTGGGCAGATGCGACCACTGCTCTACCGGTGATTTAGCACGACCGTTGTATAACACAGCCTGACAGGTGGCTCGATAATCTATGATCACGGGAGCATCATTTATCTTCGTCTCATTGCTCTACCGTTGTGGTCTAAACACACGGACATGATGCTATTTAAAATACATTGTGCAATTGACTTTTAATTAAAACAACTATTCGAAATTTTATTAAGATCTGTAAAACTGAAAATCCACGAGTTTGATATTTATTCAAAAATTTTTGAGCAAGTTCATTAATTGTAACTGATGATTATATTAATTAGAAGATTTTAGATGCTAGTTAATTTTAAAATAACTATAAATAGCAGGCAACGACCTTTTATAATTTTCCATTAATTTCAAACTTGTCACATAATCGATTTTAATGCAATTAAGAGACTGTTGTTTGTCTATTAATTTCTGTAAACCCACTATAAATCAAATGCATTAATATTAATCATGTCAACTACTGTAAAGATATTGAAGCCAAAATAGACAGTTTTGATAAAATTAGTGTTGTGTCATAGAATTCAGAATATAGTACCAAAATGTTAATAAATTACTTTATACTGACCCTTAAATAAATAGCAGGAAAATTTTGAAAATGTATTTTTTTTCTTTTCATCGTGAATACATCTTCTAACTTCATCACCAACACTTATTCTTTAGAAACTTTATCAGGGGAATTTAAGCAGCAGCCAACGGCTTTCGACGCGTATTTTTTAAGCCAACATCATAAATCTATCTTGAAAAGCTTGCGCCTGACCTCATTCATCATATAACCCCACAAATGATAGGGCAGGTAATATTAACGCTTCCTAATAAAACTTGTTTTCTTAGTACCGAGACTGAGAGGCGGCCATTTTTCCGTTAAAATTAAATTCAAACATTCTCATACGGTTTATGGTGTCGGTTGAAGAAACGATATGAACGATCACCGTAAAAATATTTTCCTTTTGAGAGCAAACAGAAAAATAAACAACAACCATACGTTAAAAGTGTCAGGTATTGGGATGAAAACTGTCACAACTTATTAACTCGACGAATTGGAAAGTGATGATTAAACCTACAGACTAATCTCTTCCTTATTCATTTGATAAAGGATAAAGCAATCTACGTCGACATTGGCTCAATTCAATGAGAAAAAATTTATTTATTTGAACAAATATATATATACGTGTGTATTCTGGTAGTTAAACAAAATCGATGCTCGTAAATTAACGAACAGATCCCGTATGATATGGAAAATATTTTTCAGATTCCACCTACCCTATCATAAAAAAAAACATGGGTATTAATCATAAAAAGTAACATTGTGCGGATTCGTGAGGTTAAAATGTAAATTCCGGCTTGATATACTGTGAAAGAGAGAGTACATTGACAAGATAATGGAATGTCGTAAAAGTGCAGGTGGTGTGTATATTACAAAATTTTGACGCAAACTAACACTATGTTATTTCCATAATAAATATCATTTCGAAAAAGTTTAACCATCGACCAAATTCATGCAATGTTTGTGTAACTTTATGGAAATTTGATGTTTCATATCACACATAAAATCATTATACTGTTGTTACATTTTTTGTCATATATAAAACGAATACAGATAAAAGAATAAAATACAATTGGAAATATTGAAGAGAAATCAATAAAAGAAATTTAATGTCACTCTCCACCAGAAGATTAAGCCAATGAAAAGAAGGCACTTGACGAAGACATTGTTCCACACCAATCCATTTTACTGATTTTTTTTACTTATTTGGCACTTTTCTCGGAGAAACTACAAAATCACATAGAACAGAACTGACAACTGGATGGAGTAAATTAAAATTTGTTGAGGTGTAGATGAAACAAAGTTCATAAATGATTTAACCAACAGAACTTAATAACTGCAATTTATGCAAGAAGAATTCAGCAAACTACTTATAAAAACTATTTAAAAAAAGTTAATTAGTAGATAGCAAAAGGAACAAAAACGAATTAGTTAATCACTTGATAATGTATAGATCTCGAATAGAAAGCTTCTTAACTGCAAATCTATTTATAGAAAATCAATACTAACAAATTTTGTAGAAGACAAAAAAAAACAACAACGAAATTATTGTATTTCCTACCTAAACTAATAAAATGTTGAAAGAACCGATTTATCTTTAGTTGTGCCACAATTTCTCAGTAATCGAAAATTTAGTGTATTTGCAGTTGGAAATACGAAGTCTCTTTCAGCAGGCATGATTCAAAGACTTTATAAAGGAAAACAGTAAATTTTATCGGGCTTTTAGGCACGAGAACGTGGTAAACCTTAATCTACGTTTCAGACATGTTTTAAATGAAAATAAATAAAATCTAAATCATTATAAGACAATGAAAAACTTTACTTATAAATAATATTCGATCACAAAACCGTGTTCAATTGATTGATTGTTTTCAACAATAAACAACAAAAGTATGTTATTTCAAATAATAATAATATTAAGCAATTGGTTACAAATCTACACGTATATGTTTGAATACACTTCAATATTAACTATTCTATAACACACATTTTTCAACCTTGTTTTTTAGAATACGTCAAAAAACGTATCATGTTAACAACATTTTGTCACGAAATTGTCACATTTCATACCACATAACTACGTATGGAATGAGTAGAGAAAAAAATGTAACAGCGTTACATTAGCTTCCAAGAAAACAAAAACATTTCTTTAAAAAAAAATCTGTAAATTTATGACCAGATTAAATAGTCGGAATGAAACCCATAGAAATTCACGTATTATAACGAGAGTAAATCTCGGTTATATTTTTTAAGGTTTCAGAGTTAAGCTAGATAGAAAATAGATTTCGTGTAATTCTAATAAAACAGTAACTTTTAAACTGAAATTTTAGATGATAATCAAAGATTTAACAAAATACTAGATAGAATTGTAAGAGATAAAACAACAACAACAACAACAATGAAAATAGAACCATTCACAATAAATCTACAACAGCTACAATATAACTAATCATTTCAAATTAATTCAAGTCAAAAATTTAATTTTCTCAGAGAGATCTCGAAAAGGAAGATATTAAATAACGGGGAATAATTAATGTTTTTGATGGATAATGTTTCTACATGAACTTAATTTCAAGTTGAATTTTAACTGAAAATTGTAAATGTTGATGTCATATAAAAACTTTTTCAAATTCTGATAGTAATATTTGATATGAATTTTTATTCACTAGTTTTTTTTATGTTGAACAGTCAAACATGGGAGTTGTCTTCCGCATATGTCTCCAGAGAAAGAGAGTTTCGTTCTAGTTGAATTTTCCAAATGTCTATAAATCATGTGTAAAAAAAAACGACGAATACTCAGTCTTTATCAATTTTGATTTAGATAAAAAAGTGGATCAAATCTACAAAATACTTATTAGATAAAGGATAGAATGCAGGAACAAGATACAATTCAGATACCGTTAACATAAAATTAAGTTATAAATATTTGCTGTATTCGGAGGATCTGAGATTCGTTTAGAATTCAAAAAGCGAATATTTCAATGTTTTTCCTTCCTCTATCCGGTGTATATAGTAAACACCCTTATACTAAATCCGAAAGCATTAATTAATGATTATAGCAAACGGGCCAATATTCTCATGATTAATGAATAATTCAACTATAATATTCTTTTGGTATATCGAAAATAGAATTTATTGCGTATATATATATATATATATATTTAAAGTCACAACTGTGGCAATTAGTTACAGATAGAATGTAATTTTCAGCGACCTAGTTGGAAGACGAAAATGTTTGAATTGAAATTGCACGATATTCTGTTGTGTGTAAGTTGAAAATAAGAACAAGCAACGAAGGTAATTGGGTAATTGTTCCCGAAGCTGGAGAGAGTAAACTGTTACGCAGCAATGTTTTCTTCGTGTAATTAGCGGGCAACTACGTTGGTAAGATAGAAACCCTTTGTCTCCGTTCATTTTAGAGGCAACATTCATTTACAAGAACACAATTACGATCGTACATTTCATTGCCAAACCGCAAACCAACAAATTATTCCACGTATTAATGCACCATCCTTTTTTCATTTTATTCAACGCATCACGATACATAGAGATTCGAATATAAAAAGTGTCATCTATTTTCTCATCAATATTCATAAGGTTACCGTTATAAAACTGTGGAGCTTTTGCAGATAACAGGCTGATATATAATGAATAACTTAATTCGAGATAATCTTGTTGAAACCACATATGGATTCAACAAAAGATTTCACCATTGACCGATTATTTGTTTAAGACTCACAGTGTAAACGAATAGCAAAATACCCAATTCACGGCAATCCTTCATATAAGAACATTAGACAACATTAGAAACGAAAAACGTTAATGGAAATCTTATATTTGAAGTTCTATAAAATTTATCGAAACTTTTAAAAGTGCCGTATCCATAGCTGAACAATATTTGGACTACTATGCATAATTACAACAAGTCTAGAAGAGGTTTCTTGTTATACGATATGAATGCTACCATTAGATACTATTTGGAATGTAGTGGTGTTTCAGTACAATTTGTGCATATCCTTATATTCATACAAGAATTCTGTTAATACTAAAAAATGTAGATATAAACTGAGAAAATTTCTTTCAAATAATATATAACTACCGAGAAAACTCTTTTACTGTATATAAACAGGTCATCGTTCTTCACAAACGGAACTCTTCAATCATTTTATGTGCCAAGTTTGGACATCGCATTATTATTAAAGTTTTTGAAAAAAGAAGCGTGAATCCATCGGAAATTTGTTGTGTTTAGACCGTTGAAAGAGTTTCTAACAATGACAACATTATCTCTATTTTTACATTAAAGAATTAATGTAGCACTTTATGGTAAACGAAATTAGCTATAATACTTGAGAACAAAGATAGTGGAATTTCAAATGACATTATAGAAGAATGTATTGGATATATTGTGTATATTTTTGTAGAGTCTTGTCTTATGGCTTTATCACTAATTGGAATATTTAAAATTTTTGAAATCGCATTAGTCTGTAAATAATCCTCAGTTTACACTAAAAGGCGGCTCTAGTATCATTTTTTTTTATTATCTATAATTTTCCCTAACTTATTGATTCATTATGATGTATTTCAAATAAAAACATGTCTCTATCAAAGAACTTTTACATTCATACCATTGTCAAGAAAACTTTGATAATAGCTAAAGTTTTATCGATAAAAGCTTTTTAGATAGTTTCTTTTTCAATCAACTGTTTTTTTAATTTATTTTCTATTAATCTACACATACAATTCAAAGTATCATTATTAAGGTATAATAAAAAATATATGTATATTAATGAAATTAGAACAAAATCTTGCATGGAAACAAAATGAGACATATATACAGTGTGTTTCACCTAAAGAACCCCCCCTCTCGGCATTTCGTTGTTTACCAAAATAATCGAATACGGTTTTCATAAACCTAAATGGGGTGACCTAATGTACAATTCGGCAATAAACAGATTTACCTAGCCACCCCTCTAAGTATGCCAGAGCAAAATCAATTCTTAGAATTTTCATCCAATGGAAATAAAAACTATCTAGAAAGCACGTCGTCGAGACATTACGTTAGTACAAGAAAAATCGTTTCTTAATCTTTGTTAGTTTGGAAGAAAAATGCCAAAGAAAAATTCACTTTATACTAATAGAAAATTTATTGTTTTTCTATCAGGTGGTACTGCATGATTAAATAATTAAATAGTTAAGGTAAAAAATTATCTAATACGATACTGACATTGAGGTAAATTTGGAAATCCAAAAATCAATAATGAGCTCATTTCAACTTTAAAATCGACTAAACTGTGTTAATATTGACATTGCATTCATTGCTATTGTTATTGATATCGTTGTGTTTTAAACAGATTTAACAAACGTTTGTAAAGTGAATTTTTCTTTGGCACTTTTCTTCCAAACAAACAAAGATTAAGAAACGATTTTTCTTATACCAACGTAGTGTCTCGACGACATGCTTTCTGGATAGTTTTTATCTCCATAAATCTGTTTATTGCCGAATTGTACATTAGGTGACCCCAGGTTTATGAAATCCGTATTCGATTATTTTGGTAAACAACGAAATGCAGAGGGGGGGGGGCTTTAGGTGAAACACACTATATATATATATATATATATATATATATATATAAATTATAGTTTACTTCATTAAAAGATAGAACTATACAAGTAATCAATTAAAGTACATTAATTTTCCTAGATATTGGATTATACGATCGAATATAGTGCTAATAAATATTGGGGTCATGTATTCCTGACGATATGGCGTGACCTGAAATTATTTGTTATTATCCACGGTACCCACAACATGATGCAAATAAATAAAGTATTATTATGGTAGAGGTCCTATCTGTTGTATTTAATAAAGTAATTTATATCTTCAATGCAAATAAAGAGCACTTTATCGCTTTAAATGGAAACAAATTTGGATAGTTATAGGCCATGTTATAAGCAAATTATGTAGTTGACTAAGTGCTACCAAAATTATAGACTAATATATTGTTTATTATAATGCTCTGTCGACTGTATGACAATGATAATAATAAACAAAGTTGATAATGTATTGTAATAAGTGAATACAATACTCAGCAGAAGTCGGTATTACCAATAGAATAGTGGTATATAGTCCGTAGTAGGGCAGCTATGTAATCCAATTAAAATCGGTCGCTTGGGAGACATGTATGACTGTTATCTACCTAAGCTATAAACCATTCATAATTTATCCATTTAATACTAGTTAAGCTACGACAGGTAAATTCACATTTATACCACTTGCCTATCTAAAGCAACATCTCGATCACAATTAAATGCAAAGCCATAAAGAAACACAAACAAAACTACATTCATATAGATATAAGTAGAGAAATAGCTACTTTAACCATTTTAATGCATCACGTTTCGAACAAAATTGAATCTACTAAATGTGACAAATATAATTAGATTAGAATTGTTTAGTAGAGACCTAACACGAATTGAAAGATAAAACCTTTCAGAACAACATAAATCTATCTACTAGAGAACATTTTATTATCGTTTTTTTTTCCTTCTTCTTCGGTTCTCTGAAAAACACAACCTTTAATTAAAATTGAATTCATGAACAAGCTGAGATAATTACTTTAGACAGCAATTAAATGCCTATATAAAATTATTTTAATTCAGAGTTTAATTTCCGCCAAAGGACTGTATATAGATAGCACCGAATCAACTCACACATAGCTAATTCGGTAGTTGCACTGCAGGCCAATCTAAATGAAAAATCTGAAGCCCAGTTTTATTAAACTTAATTAACAAACCATTTAGAAAAGCAATATGGATTTTTATAAGGACAAAGTGAAAAATTTGTACTTAAATATAATATTCGTTCCCTATTACTAATATTGTTCGAGTATTTCACTTGAAGCTGTCTTTCAAAGAAAACTTAAGTGGTGAACTGGATATTCTCTCACGAAAGATTAAAAAGAAATTATCAACCAACACTATCTTTCATTACGTATTTGTAGCACTTCAATTGTTTCTGTCGTAGTTTCTTTTTCCTCGCCAGGGTAATAGAATGAAGAAAAAAAGCGCTAAGAGGAAAATTAATGATAAAGTTTTCGTTCAAGTTTTTGTCAAATCTAAAACAGTCAGTTAACCTATCAAGTTTAAAGATTAATAGTGTCTTTTTAATATGCAGCGTATATTGTTATGGTTCAGTAATTTATACCTTCGTCATTCCACAAAATTTGAAAGATATACAATCTATAATGGACGACATAATCATAGTTAAATGATGATATATACACAAATTTCCTTGTTTTTTTTTCTTTCATTTTTCAATAATGGTAGTATAGTGATGTTGGTAATGTAATAGTGTTGTTCAATGTAGCGCGGAGATAAATTCAAAATGGAAATGTCCGAATGCTATTCCCATCACATTGATGAAAGAAGTTACACAAGAATGCTTGCCATCACATCATAAACTAAACCGACAGTAATGACATATCACCATTACTGACTATCGACAAAATGGTAACTTCAAATATACCGGTCATATATTATTAGAGATAGAGGGAATATATCAGTAATCTAATAGGTCCATTTGTCCCACACCTAATATACAGCTGAACGTGAACGAAAATCATTCTTAGATAAGATTATTAGATTCAGTATTACTGAATTTCAGTCGAACAGTAATCTATAACATGATTGTAGAATTGGACATTTTTGATGAAAACTGTAACCTAAAGGACTATATTCTACAACGAATTACTACTATTACTATTACTTTAAATAAGAAATTTTAAGATAAGATTTTAAATAATAATAAAAATCGAATGACACACTTCGAAGACCAAAAATTTCGTGACTACATCAGTTTAAGGCAATGCTTTCTATACGTTACTATTCTAATAATTGTTCCTTAATCATTTTTTATATATTCTGAGTTATACCGTTAGGAATGCGTTACTAAAATCATGATTGCGTGGTATCAAAACATATCAATATTCTAGGGAGTTATTTAGAAATGTTATTTCTGATAATTTTGTAGAAACTATGAACCTCTATAAAGGTTAAAGACAAATAAAATTGAGAAATTCCTTATAAATACTATTAAATTCACATATGTATGTATAAACAAATAGAAAATATTACAACAATCTCAACTGGTTTTCGAATAATAAATTAACACGCGACCAACAAGTTTTCAGTAGTTTAAATACAAATAGAATGGTGAAATTAATTAAAACGAAAATACCATTTCACCCGTCACTAATTTTCCATGTAATCAAGGTTAATGACAATTCAACCGATTGTTATTATTGTTATGATTATTGTTGTTGTCTGTTTTTGTGTTTTTTGTATACATGCATGTTAATATGAAGTTAATTGCAATTAAATAAATTGATCAATATAATCTACGTGTGTATGTGTGATTTCGATTATTTTCTAGAAAAATGTATGGTTTATTTAAAAGGAAATTACGATGTTACGTGACATATTTGTAATTGTATTTCCATTGGAATTGCAATTAATTGTATGACTTCCCAAAACTGTACCAACATGCCTATGCGGTTAAATTATAATCTATTGTAATTATTTTAACATTTGATATGTGCAATTAAAATAGATTTCTAAATGGTTATGTTTTCTTTATTAAGTGTAATATTAGCATTGATGATACTCAAGTATGAAAACGTGAAAATTCAGAAAGTTATACAGGTAATTTTTCAGGCATTTCTGTACTACAATCACTATATAATGTAAGATAAATAAGTAACCTTTAACGTGATGTTAGTTCAAAAACCATCATATTATGATACAAAAGTAATGTTTGTTCTACTCTACGAGATGTGTGGTATAGAGGATCAAAGCGGAAGGATTACCGAAGTGCTCCTAAAACCAATTCCAAAATACACATTGCCACAGTATTTGATTCTGTTGGTTCATGTAACAGTCATGACCTACAGTAGGACAAGTATACATGTAATAAAATCTAGCAACAAACAGAAGAACATATTTGAAGAAAAAAAATCGTGTATTGCTGAAATCTATAAAGAACAAGAAATGTCATCAAACTCATCACGATGTCACATCGTATGGATTTTTTATAATAGTAGTGCGTTTGTTCTACGTGACATTGCAATGCCAAGATGTCCCGAAGCATTGCGTCATTAATCTTGCAGCATCTTACAAGAGCAACGTTTATCCTGTAATCTGTGTCTCGAAGGATTTATCTCTCTTTGCCTGTCTGTCGTTCGTCTATTGGTCTGTTCCTCGATGTTACGTCAAAGTACAACATTTTTGCACAAACACAAAAACACCCACTCACCCTAAATAAATAAAACAGTTATACGGCAGTGTCAAAATGGTGAAAAATAGAATTTAAAACAACAAAATCAGAGTAAAACAAGTATAATGGAACAAATTATGATTGCTTTACGATTAGTTTTATTCTCTATCTTTGTTTGTTTTTAATAAAAACAGATGTTTGAATCAATAATATCATAATGGTCTTGTTATTGAACAAAGCTAGAAGGTACGCGGATTTTTAATCCACCAAATGCAGTGTAGGATATGGTAATATGGTACTAATAAATCTTGGCTCCCTAAGTCGAGACGTGTGTGGTAAGAACGTATATTGAGGGCACATCATCACGTATCCAAAACTTAACCATACTGTAGAGACATTCCGAAAAATACATATGTTACCAAATCATCGAAAATCAATAGATAAGGAAACGATCTAAGAATAAATATTTGAAAATGACTAAAACAAAATTTTTGTATTGCAATTAAACATACAGAAAACAAACTCCTGACAAGAGAAAATATAGAAAGTTTTATTTATATCCTTTTATAACTAGATGTGTTTTCGGATGGTATAATTGTTTAGTTGAAAGAACGTCCAGACAGTTTGGAACGATCGTCGAATTTTCTCTATTGTTAGAAATTGGTCTATTATTCGTCGGTTTCAAGGTATTGTACACGGATTCCATGAATAGGTTTATTGAAACGCAGACAGTTATGCAAACCAGAAGAAAAGCTTCTACAGACTTTAAGTTGTACAATTCTAGTAAACCTTTAGATATGCGTTAAAGTATCTAAATAATACTGAAATATTCGTAAATAGAACATATGGTTCTATTAGATAAAATATTACGTTATGTTAAAATTCATAAGTTAATTAATGTAGACACAAATAGTGTTTTGATTCAAAATAATTGAATGGATAGTCAGTTTTAAAACATTTCACGCATTTCTCACGACTGAAAACTAACTAAATTTAATACGGGAAGTTATATGTGCGTGTATCTTCATTTGCTTTATTTCATCAAGGGGATTTTACGTGACCGGAAACGTCAGACTACAACATACATTCAGCTTAATTAAATCAATTATTTCGATTACTGCTCTTATTACACACAATAGAAACAAAAATTAATTCACCTATTGGGAAATTTATCGTGTTTCATATGGTTTTAGTTAAAATTGATTTTTGGAAATTCAAAATTAAAACATATTTAGATTTGTGTAAAAACAACGTACGTATAGCTGGAAGATTGTTTGTTGGTTAAAAAAAAGAGAGGCACCTTTTGTACTTCGACGACATTTGCAGGGGGAAATAATAAATTAGTGTGTAATGTAGAGTGAAGGAAGCAGCAATAAAGCAAGCAATAGGCCCGAGGGAGAAAAGCTAGGGTGCTGCCGCGTTCGTAAGTGAAATGAATGACGACTACTGAACCGCAGATATTAAACCGTAACCTCCAGCCACATGCCAAATAAAGTACACTTAATGTTCGTACAAGTCCGGAGCGGACCTTTTCATTTCAAGCCACAAACATTGAGAAATGCACAAATAATACACCGTCTGCAGCTATTTCATCCCCCTTTGAACAATACATTCATTAACTCAAAGATTACAAGCGATTTTCTAAAGATATTTTAGACAACGAATATATATCATGTGTTGATTATTGTATTATTCAAAAATGGTCACAGTATTGTTTCAATGTTTGGTTTTCTATATGAGTATCTAAAAGCTTTTTTAACAATATGGTAAGGCACTTTGGTACATGTGCTGGATGTAGAAAGACATTATGTAACAGATGATGCCTAAAGCGTTGAGAAGAACACAATTGTTTTAACTATCACCGTCGAAGTATTTTTTATGCTTATTTACTTTGCCTCCTCAATATATGAAGCTTTTATAACATTTATGTGATTATTTCTAATATTTTTTCATTAACAAAATTTTACGATAAATATTTGGTTCATCCGGAATTTGCAAGACTTGTTTCTATAGAAAATTTAAAAACAAACAATATTACGGTTCATTACTGATTGTGGTAGCACTCATTATCATTCGCTATCAACGATTCTGTTACACTTTACAATGGAATTATTAACATAATACAAAAAAAATAATAACATTAAAAACTATCTTACGTTAACATTTTCAGTAAAGAAATAATCTTATTTAAATGGGTGTACTAAAACCAAGTAAATTGTGTTGGAAATCAGAAAGCGACATTGTCGGAAAATAAGATAAAATCCAACTCGTTGCAGCAACTGTCTCACAGAAAATGACAAGGGTTGGTGGTAGTGGTTTGGAGGACAAGCACAGTTTGTCTAACTCTGTAATCAATTGAGGACGACAACATTATAATGGGCCACTATCGTGGTTCGATTAATTACTTATTAGGAGTACTACATATATAATGTTTTAATAGTTTTAGACATATTTAAAAATTAATTGAAATTCTTCATATAATAATAACAAGATCGTATACAACAATAGTTAATATCGAATTGATACGTTCTATGTGTATAAAATAACAACATTACATATGTACATAAATTACTATATTATAATGGGGTTGAAACTAATGTATTAGTTGATTAGATGGGTAAATGTCTGATACTAATAGATTATCAAACATAGCTCTTATAATTATCGATATATAATTGTTCTAAATTACAATAATACCGACACGAATTTAACACTACATGACCTACAATGGAAAATTTAGTCCTGTATTCCAATGAAAGAGGTTATGAAACAGAAATTTTCAATCACATACTATTTTGTTAGAACAATCTCATATGATCTGACACTTGCATTATTTGAAACGAATAAATCAAGAAAAGTGCCAAAAATGTTGACGATCCTTCCGTACACATTGTATCTCTATGTAACATGTCGTGATGGCAACTATATCACAGTTACATGCATAAATTCATGTGTGCGTGTTAGCACACCAACCAAGCCACAATAACTCTATGGTATAGCCATGATTTTCAAGTGATAAGTTGATTTAACAAAAAAAAATGGAGGAGATTTTATCGGTGCAGCTAGTTAACTTCAAAACTGGTACCTACTGGATTGAGACAAAAAAATCCATGAAAACATTAATTGCATCAACTTTAATGAAGGGGAAAAAAACATATATGAAATAAAGAAAACGTACAGTGAACAGCTGTGGAAATTTGTAAAGATTTCCGAAAAAACTATCATATACTCTCATTAAGGATGCCGTAAAAAAATCAAATCATAGAATATAAAATGGAATAGTCATCCACAGAAGACATTCTTAAGGGAATGACATTGCTGATAAGAATTCTAGTACATGATATGTTATTACCATTTCAACATAACATTATTATTACAATTCGACAGAAATTTGAAAACTTCAAATAAGTTTATTAAAACTGGACGAATTTTGAAAATACACATAAAATTGATAAAACAGTAAATGAAAACAAACAGTTCAATTGGATGATTCTGTGACAATAATATCAAAACAGAAAGTTAGAAAATAATAATTAGATGATTGTGATTTTGTATGAATTGCTTAGCCAGCAGCTATATTTCGATTCACAGAGAGATAGAGAGAATTAATTTAGTCAATTAACTATTGTACCCATCCATCAAGTAAACGATGTGGTATAGTATCAGTAATGGTAATAGAAATGAGAACATGCTTATTCATGTCTAACTGTTTGCAATTGAAAAACTCATCTGATATATGATATAAATACAGTAAATAAATGAAATACTTTTAAAATGGAGTTAAATTCTTTTAAGGGATTCATTTGATTAATTTCTTGTATGTGTAAAGGCATTACATAAGAGGGTAAATGAAAAATCTCACCTGTAAGTAAACAAAGGAGAGTATACAACAATTTGAAATATAATTGTAGCTTTGCGGCATTAATTAACCGTAAGAGAGTGTCGAAAGTAAACATCTAAAGCAAGAAGCCTTCCATAACAGCATTATTCATTTCACTAATGTACAGAATGACACATAAAAATATCAAGTAACCATATGACGTTTGAATGTTACTAAGATATTATTAAATGAAACAAAATTGCTATATATTCACTGTCAATATTTCATTTTAATAAAAACTGATATTTAATTAAGCAACACCAAATTCCTAGTGTGGTCTAAAGTAATAACTTTATGTTAGATACAAAATGAGTTTCACGAACAGACGCTATGTATATGCCTTCTATATGGGAAGAGTTGCTGCCAAGGGATATCGTGACAGGCATTGGCGCATAAAAACGAATATTAATATCTTCCGTAGAAGACAACCTGGCGGGTGTTTCGTTAGAAGGAGGAACGACCATTATTACAAGCGGGCGGGTGTTTTGCAGTTTGATTTATGTTCTGTCGGTATATTATACCAAGTGAATGGTGCAATTACATGACAGACGGACATAACAATATATACGCTTATTGTTTAGAATGTCTTAATGTTGTATGCCTTTACAAGCGTCTTATAGTTGAAGTTTTGTTATTTGTTTTATTGATAACACATTTATAAAGATGAATATGGGAGTGCTGATTAATACATTATAATATTGTCTAATGAAGTTTCATTTACACTACAAGAATTTGCGATAAAGTCAATTTCAATAGTTCACAATGAACACTACAATGCTAATTAGATCTGTAATGAACATAATAGATGAGAAGACGGCGATATGTATGCAGGATTTTGGTGGTTAGTTTTTAAATACATGAAGGATATCAACTGAAATATTTGGTTAATGATAAACATTATATTTGGTAAACAAACAGGAAAACCCTTCCTAGATAAAGCAAAATAATTGGAATATTGTTAAATGAAGAAAAGAAGGACACACAATATCATATTTTGGAAGATAATTGCCATTTTTCTCTCGGGGAAACCCGACAAGTTTACCAAGGTACCATATCAACAAATATATATGAAATTTATTCATCTGTCTAGATACAGCATTTACATACAGAACTAATTAAATTGTAATGGAGTAAATGTGCAAACTTTGATTTTGACAAAAATATAACACAATATAAAAAGGAAAGTATTTCATTTATAATTATTTTCTAAAACATACATAGAAACATTCTATCTATCTAGACACAAATGATATGCAAGACACACCCCAGTTGAATTTCTCTAATTACGCTGTTCTTGTAGTTATACGGATTTCGTTCATCATCTTGTAGGATTGTAGCTGACTAGTTCTGTATTAATCAGCCGTAAATGCTTGTACATGTTAAATACACAAACTGTTAACGACATTGCTTTTATACATTGGACAGTAAGACATTGTCGTCTAAATATTTCAGAATCAAAATAAATCTTTGTCATTTGTATCATTTTGTGTTGCAAGAAACAATAACGAACCTTTCACGTACCAAACGGTAACATTCATCTTAACTCTAACACTAATGAGAGAGAGGTGTGTGCAAGTGTTTAATAATGAACAGATAAATGACTAACATTAAAAATATTTTCCTTACCTCACTCATAATTAACAATAATAAGTGTATTATAGAAAATAAAGTGACTGTTTTGACTGTTTCATGAGCATTGCCAAAGACAAACATGATATTTATGAATTGTAAATATATAATAGCATACGTTAAGCATTTTTCGTAATGAACACAATGCTTCCGATGGATAACCGAATATTACAATCAATATACACGTAAATTCTAATATTTCACAATCGATTTTCAGCATATCTAAATGTGAATGTTAATTAAAACAGTTTTTGTGAGTGGTTAAAATAAAATTTCTATACACGCACGATACTTTTCAAAAGTACACAAACGAGATGGACGAAACGACATACGAGTTTGTCCTATAGTAAACACGAATGCGTGATAAGAATAAATTCTTATTTCAAATGGATACATCGATAGGTAAGACTTTAGGTCAACAAAATATCAACAACGAAATGGAATAAAAAATCAGTGTAAATTAACTAAAGAACTGTTCTCCACTAAATTCACATTTACTACAAAGTAACTTACAATTTACAAGAAGCACAACAATCTGCGATGATAATGTTGTCATTTACTCACCACGTCCTTTTCGATGAGCTATAAAGAAACAAAAAAACAAACAAACAAGTGGTATCAGAGAATCGTTTTTAAATAGCATCTTTATATTAAAATCAATTAAAAATTAAATATTCTTATATTGACATTATCGATTTGCAATTCCAACTTGTAATTATTCTTAATGATTAAAATAGTCGTTTATGTATTATTTCTAAGCATGCCGAAACTACCATAAACTCTACATAATCGTTGTCGTAACGGTACATGTTATAACCTAGGGGGTTACATGCGTTGTAAAACCGTTCTTTATGACCGTAACTCCCATTAGTTTGTATCCCAAAAATGAACGATTCAACACCAACCATACAAGTATTGTATTGTATTATATCCACACATATCCACCAGTCCTTTGGTGAATGCTGGCAATTGGTTTTAATTGATCATCTCATTGGACTCTAAACTTTCAGCTTCTTTTTAAGCCTTTATTTGTATAGTTAACAATAAAAAATCTGTTATAAAGATGAGAAATTCAACCTATTGTACGTCATCTTTATTCAGTTGTAGATGTGGTTTATAACAATTAAAATAAACATTTCTGTAAAATTAATTATTTATAATATTATCTATGTGAAGTTAATTTCAGAATAAAACATATTAAAACATAGGTAACCCATACATTGTATATATGGAATTAAATTTTCGTATTGGAAAAGGTCAAATGGTCAAATGACTGGCTCGAAACATTTATGTAATATTCATATACCACCATTCTCAATGTTTTTCAAACTCCCATTTCATTTTCAGTAATTTTATTTGGTTTAATTGAAAAATAAACAAATGTAGTTACTGAATAAGAAAAACGGATAACATTAATTGTTGAAACGTAATAATATTTCAAATATCAACACCTGTTTGTATATACACACATACACACACACACACACACACACACACACACACACACACACACACACACACACACACACACACACACACACAAAACCTTTAGATAAAAGAGTAAAACGTGAAATAAATGAAAAAGAAAAGCAAAGAGAAGTCATGCTCAAATGTTGAAAACATTGAAAAAGAATGACAATCATCCTTAAAATCCTTTTCCAATGTCCAAGTTCTGTCACGAAAGAATGGTCAAAAGCGAATCCGTTTTAGTATCATCCCTTGAAAAGTTCCAGACATACGAGAAAAGCCTCCAAGTAAAGAAAATAAACGATAAAAGCCCAATGCCAAGAAAAGTTTGAGAAGACAAACTCAATTTGGATTAAAGTGTTATACAAGAACTATTAAATACCGCAAGAGAAATCTAAAATTGTAGGATGGGATTTGGAGCAGTTGCTGACTTTAATACCCCTTTGAAGGTTAAAAGTAAGAATAAGGAAATAACTTTATATAACAACTTTTGATCAATAGAGATTATTCGGCAATAAGTCTATAAGCATAATAGTATTATTGAAAAGTTACTCATTTTATCGGTTATTCTCTGTAAAGTTGCTGAAATTCTTGAGTGTAAAATCGACAACTTCAAAGAAAATTCCCCATCCTTCCACTGAATTTTTTGATTATTAATTTACAAAATTGAAACTATTACATAGCTTCTCATTTTCATAAATATATTAGCAAAAAAGAAATTAACGAGTCATCATACATTTATCAGTATCTAACAAATACCTTCGATTCATTCCCAAAAACTTATTGATTTCTATCAGGATTGTTATAGAAGAGAGTTTAAGATACAGTTTTTTTCATGGAGGACACGTTTATAATGGTCGATCATTTTTCTCGTATCCGAAATACTTTTAGTGTAATGAAAATTTTTATAGACTTGTCGTATATTGCCTTTCTATTTCTATATGAAACTTCATTACATACTACATTTAGGTAGTTTTCTTAAAACGCTATTAAAAAAAAGGTGTATAGGTGTAGATTTACAAAATCCCTTTTCAATTATATTATATGACCCTATAATATTCATTTATAAGGGTAATTGAAACAAAATGTTCTAGAAAACGGTTAGGTCCGTTTTGAATTATTTCAAGTCTAACTAAATTGTTTTAGTTTTTAATTAACTTAGTGGTTAATCTTTAAAATTGGGTTAGGTGCTTATTTGGAGTTTAAACCTTTTTTTTTGTATTGATTGTTCTAACTGTAACTTATTTAAGGTAAAAAAGAATGTTTGTATCGACCGGGATTTTTTTTTGTCCAATTCTCCTTGGTATAACAGTAGTAATTTCCGATCAAGAGTTGAAAGTTTCAATTGAAACAATCGTCTATTCGTTGCTTTAATACAATCAAAATATAGGAAAATCGAAACTACCTTTTACAACAATAGAACCTAAAATGAGATCTATGATCATTTTAATCTGAGCGACATCAATCTTCTCTATAATTATAAAGCGAATAGTGATGGGCCTGAATTTAATTGAAATAGAACAAAAGGCGTCTGTTTTATGCAAAACAAGTTTAATAAAGGTCAATTGTGTTAGAGAAACTAAATAGCTGGTTAGCTTAAAAAAAAAATGAACGTTCATTGTTGCCATATGATTTTTGTTGTTTAAACTGTAAAAGGATAAATTGATTTTGTCTGTCTGTATTTAATTTGATTGTTAAGATTATGTCGTGTATATATTCAATATTCGTGCAAACACATCCTCTAAAACATATTCATTCACATAAAAACGTTATTTTGCTTATTTACAACGGCACGAACATCTACTCACCTTTAATATAATAGAAATTTTAGTTTTGCATCATTCGATAGCAGTTAAAGGAAATTTTGTAACCTTACACATGCTATACTAAATCAACTATAGTAAATTACGCATTTATAATATATTATAAAACGTAGGTAATAAAAGCGACTGAATCAAATTTTAATTATGATATAGAATAATGTGGTGACAAAAGGACTTTTATAGAATTTTAACATGCTATTCGATTCAACAGAGACAAATTTTCGTTAATGGAATTGGATAATAATACAAAAATTACCTTATATAAGATTTTAACAGTTTTAACGAACCCCACCTGGTACCAGATTTAATAAAAGAAAAATCGGTTATAATATTGGTACCGTATTATTGTAGTTAATCAAAAAAAAAACTTTATTCTAATTAAATGCAGGATAAACTATAACAAAGTTCATGCTTTCCAAAGATGGTATTTCGAACAAGATCCCATTAAATGTATTTGTCAAGTGAAGCGAATTGCGATCTTACACATCCTTTGTTGAGTGATAATGTAATTTTTGTGAAACTAGGACAACACATGCACTACAATGTCGAAAGAAAATAGGTAATATTTGTCACGATAGCAGCGTTTTTATTAACTGAAATCTAGGCCGGACAAATTCGTATAAATATCACAATATATGGCAGCACTAGAAAGTCAGTTGAGAGAATGCTCCACCAATTACATACGATGAATGATACAAGAGCATTTTTCATCAAAAATATTAATAAAAACTTGTATCATAAAAGCAAATCGGAAATCATACAACCATAAAAAGACTAAAGTTTTTTTTTTCTTCTTCTGATATTACCTTTTTTAAGGAAATCGAAATTTTAACCATGACTGAGATTTGAAACTAAAACATTTGGAAATTTAACAGAAATGTACAATTTTCAAATAATATTTTTCCACACAAATACAATATTCGTTCGTATATACATACATCAATATTTTTTAAACAAATATTATGCAAGCATTTGCAATAAATCGATTGTGTATACATTTGATACAATTGAATTTAAAACTGGTATCGTGTATGTTTAGCCACTGGTAAACAATACTACCGAAACCCAATGCTAGAAATGTAAATTTCGTTATAAGTATACTAGAACGATCCCGGCACTATAGAAATGATGACATATATCACTACATGTGTATATGTTCAGTACAGTATTTTGCTTTTTATAAACATATAAACCTGAAATTGATCTATCAATTTGTAAAGAAATTCGATTATAGACCTTCTTTAGTATCTATTTTAAGTAAATTTTCGTGAATACGAGCAAGCCTAAAACAAGCATTATCCACTTATTTTTATGTTCATCTGAGTTACGATCAACTCAATTAATGTCGACAATATTCAAGCTTTCTATCAAAATAACGTTCTCAACGTACAAGAGAAACATTTATTGCTGAGCTGAACTTCAATATGAATTTTCTAAGAATTGAAGATAATTCGAACTGGCAACGAAAATATGAACTGACATATAAAAAGATGAAACTGTCGTATAGAAAATTCGAACTTTTATAATTGCATTTCAATTTAGATACAAACGACATAATAGTGCAGATGGATTTTATAATTGAGAAAAAAAAAGCACAGAAACTCACATATAATTAGTTTGTAAGAGATTTATTATGTGTTTGCAAAAGTTTGAACAGGAAAAATCATTCAAAAATGTACATGTCGCACGATAAGGAGCACACATTAGGCATTGTTTGCTTTATGTGTTCGATACGTGATAGGTTGGTTCTGAAAATTTTGTGAAGAAAACTGCGAAAATCAACCAACATTATAAAAATTTGGATCCAAAGTGGAGGAGTTCTATAATAGAGGAATTCAATTCCTACGAAAAAGTCGACGAGAAATCACAGACAACAACGACAGTTATCCAAAAGATCACAACGGTGATAGTCTGGTTATGCTTAGAAAATATGTTCTTGGACAAATCATATGGGACACATTGGACCACTTTCTTACTGTTCCATATCTCTTGTAAGTGTTGAATTACGATGCTTATAGATTTCCGACAAATTATAAACTCTCTATTGACCAAAACCTTCCAATAGGAATGTTTCTAAATTATCTCATCAATTCATTTCTTTCGCACAGATTACCTCCTTTATCTGTCAAGTCAAAATTACTGGTTTGGCGTATCGAAACCATTCATGACATGAATTTTCGGCTTATAAGAGATTCTAGCCGTTAGAACAGCTTAAAGATTGAATAAGACAGGCATACAACGAGGAATATGCATCTTATTTCGTTTTCACAACAACTGAAAATAAGGTTATTTCAAGTACTCATAGAAGTGTCTAGACGAGTGCAGTAGTGTGTATCCGTAACAAAAAGTATTCTTTTGGATTTTGCTTATTGTAAAGCGACAAAAAGACAGTATAGAGAATACAACCCAATACATTTCGACTATTGAGAAACCATTTTACAACAAAAGCACAACATTTCTTTGTGTTTATTTTCCTTGTTGCAAGAATCTTAGTAAATTTGTTATCTATCTTCATCGATTATGAACGTAGCTTTAGGTGTTATGTAACTGATGATATTATGTTAACGACACGAGTATTGCAGTAAATTATTGTAGACCGCAGTTGATTGCAGTTAATGTTTATTGTATTTCAAGTAATTAGAGCATAATTATAACTAACAAATTTGAAATAATAATTAATAGATTTAGAAGTGATAAGTAACAGTACAAGTTATATTAGATTAATTAGATTAGTTATAAACTTGCATAACTTAACAAGTATATCAACTGGAAATTCAAACAGATAATGCTTGGAGATGTAGCTTTCAAAAATAAGAATCTCGTAATTAAACGAAAAAAAAAACCAATCAAGAATTCGTTAAACTGGCAATTGTTAAATTACAAAAGTGTTTTTCCCCTCATTTTTAAAGAGTATTTCCGTAACCAATTACACACTATTAGCTTGAAGATTGTCACCTCAGTAACACCAGACATGTCTTCGTCTATCATCGTCCATTTAAACGTTTCTAGAGAGAACAAAGTTGCATTGGATTCGGACTTAAATGACGTCAAGAACACCAGATAAGCTCATGATTAATGACAGTTTGTGTTACTCTTACAAGATTACATTTTTTTCAAATAGCTAACTTTCTGACCCTTTTTTGGGTAATTTTTTTTATCAAACACTGTAAATGACATCTATTAGATTAATTTGTATTCGCCTCTAGATCTTTTAAAAATTATTAAACTGAACATAAACATGACATTGAACAAGGATAAATTATTACTATTTTACAAACAATTTATATTATTTACACTATCAACGTTAGAACGTTGTTCTCAAACAATACCATATATAAAACGTTTGTTGTTTTTTTTGTTGTTGTTGTTGTTGTTGTTAGCTTTAAGCTACAAACCGAGATAAGTGATAATGGCGCCGTGGCGTGACGAAGTCTCATACCTACTTCGACATTCTTACATAATTGCCATATAATTTCTAGTAAATTAACGGGCTTTCGATGGTAGTTTTTCTTTTCGAATGTAAATTTATGATCAACCAATAGTTTATTTCGCATAAATTTTCTAGAAAAGTTTATTTCTCTTAAAAAAAGAGACGGCATTGAATCTAGTTGTATGATAAGCGAAAGATTTTTAAGAAACGATAGACCTCAAGGTGTCACAAAGTAAACTACAGTGAAAGGGATTCCTTGTCATGTGTCAATATAATGAAGAGCAATTCGGACTCAAATGTATAATCTCCTTATTTTTCATCAATCAATACTCATCACTCCGGAAGCATTCAAATATCATTTTGAAATCATCCGAATCTATATATGATGATTATGCAATTTCAATGTTTCGTTCGTTCTTCTAAAAATCAACACAAAGACGTAGCGATGAATTTCATAATTAGATTTGGAGTATGCATTATTTAAAGTCGTATATACAATTATGAAAGGCACCTATTATGTTTTTGTTCAATTTCATACTGTATCTATTATATAGTTCTTATTCATACATATCCCACTAACGAATGTATTTCACCCTATATCTATATGCAATGTTTTGAAATGTAATGAATATTCATTGTACAGCTAGCGGCAGTAGGTCTAAGGTTTTCATATAGTAATTACAACGACACCACAGCAATATATCATAAGTAAAATTTCGAAAGGTGGTCGTTAGAAACGTGGGACGCATTTAGAATTACGAAAATAGATTTAATTAGATTTAGCGATCGAATATTTCCATTTATATTAATTACTGTCAATGACTTATATTCAATATGCTTTACCAATAATGTCATCTACAATTCATATAAATGCATTCTCCAACAATTTTTATTCAATTACTAAAGTAGTAGAGCATTGTTTACAATAGCAAATGAAAAAAAAACAATCATTTCAATGTTCAATGAATCTACGAAACGAATAAACGACTATTATTTTAGAGAAATTCAAGCGTTAAAATTAAGCCTCAAACAGATAGTTTGTAGATGTTAGAGAATAAAAGCGATATGCACTGCAAGTTGACGGTGCATGAAATGAACAGGCTACATCCTTCTTATATGCTTGGCGTGGTGAGTTTCAGACATTGTGACGTATGAGTCTTTGCACAGTTCAACAGTCTGAAAAGCATGGTCTTTCTATCCCGGATTCTTTTACACATGTATAGGATAACAAATGTATTTCACGAAAATACATATTTGAATTGAAATATGTAGTAACATTAGTTGAAATTTTTAGCAATCTGTAAAACAACACCCTCCAAAATTTCATTCAACTATTTGTACGTTTGAAATAATACAAAAAAAATTAAATAAAATATTTTGACTATCTAACATAACTAATGTATGTGTCATTTCTGTATAAACAACCACAATAATATAGGGCCATATTTATATGCGTATATACACTGTATAAAATATATGCAATACAAGTTGATAGTATATAAACAAAATATCGTTCGTATGCAGAGATGGCGTATCTGATCCGTCCAATTTCCGGGCTAGGTTTCCCATTCCGGTATTTAGTGCGACATCTACCCTTGATTTCCCGTGAAGCTACAACCTTTCCGGGTTGCGAGTTTGATAACATCCGTATTAACTCTGATTTATATAGACTTGAAAAATTGGTTAATTTCAAACTAAAATTTATTAACTCAGTATTTTAAACTATATACACCTAGTTTATATACGTTCCTGAAAATAATTTACAATTATATTCCAAAATAAAAATAATAAAAAATGGAAGTCTATAAAGAATTCCATTAGATAGTACAAAATTTAAAATAAAATTACTATTATTTATTTTACTGTTATTATTGGATTTTTTGGTAAAAGTTCAAGGATGCTGTTTTATTAATCACTGATAATTATAATCATTTGAGTAGGTAGGTATAAGTTGATGATTTATGGCAGTAAACTTCGGTACCGATTAAAGGATTAAACTGAAAATTCTCGACATCAAATCTAATAAAATCTTGATGTATATGATAATAGTTGGGATTCATTAAAAAAAATTTAAACGAAAAATTCCCGGAAAAAATGTTTTAATTTTATATCCATATGATCCGCAAAAGAACTATCGGTGGAATACATCCAACTAAAGGAATTTAAGTTAATTTAACTGTAAAAGGTTCAGATGCAGGTAATTTTACTTTAAAACAGACGTTACACTAAAACAAAAAGTATATAAATAATACACAAATTGAAATTTATATGAATGTAACATAATTCATTAAAAAAACATCTAGTGTTTTCCAGTTTCTTCCTTGTTAAATATAAGAAATTAAATATGAAGAAAAATTAAGAACCCAACTACTAGAGAAAATAAAAAGCTAGCAGAGTAACTGGAGAGGAATTCGTCATCAAACTAATGCAGCAATCATACGTAAAACTTTCAGTATGTAGCTTTAAAGGTCTTCTATTGCATTTGTAGATTCACAGAAAATAGAGTTTCGCAAACATTAATGAAAAATTTATTAGAATTTTTTTGTGCCTTAATATGTATATCATAATATAAAAATGAAAATGTTGCTTCACTGATTTGTTCAAAAAAGAACAGTCTGGTACTAAAATTCTCATAATTACCTATATAAATATTTATACAGTCCATATAGAACAAGTCTTAATGACAACATATTTCGCTTAATTAATAACATTTTCAGAGGAGAGAGAGCACCGTAATATTTTCAACAATTAATTTTAAAGCTTTCGACCTATTTTTAAAGTATTAAATTCATAATTAAAATAATAATAATAATAGAAATCGAAAAGTCTTATATAACAATATCATGTTAGAGTTTATTAGTCTTATGAAGATTATAAAATATGTAAATAACAACTTACAACTTCAGATACCATCTAATTATTAAAAATGCATGTCAGATTTTTTAGGAAACATAAAATATCTTGTACAAAACTTTCCCCAGTAAATTTTATAGTTAATTAATTCTATTACAATTTACTAAATAATCCTTCAAATGAATTAAAGACTTTCCAGATCTCTAAAGTCGATGTTCTATAACTTTACAGAGAAATTAAGATAGTCAGTCCTTCTCAATTAATCAACGTTTTAGAAGAGCCAATATTTAGATATCAAATAATTATGATATAACATCTTAAATACCCTAATAATTTTACAGCTCCTAATTTCATATCATAAAATATATAAACCATGATTATATTATTAAATTCTAGCAAGGTTAATTATCCTGTGTACCACTATGTAATACAGGATGACCGAAAATTGAGACAACTTTAAAAATTCATATCTTTTTGTTTTAATGTTTTCTAATTTTAAATAAAAATGCTAAAATATACGCTTAGAGACACTTTTCTAAAAAGACAACGGACAAACACATGAATTAGCAGTTCTAATGGAATGTTCTTCAGTGTATACAAATACCTCTAGATCTTTGTCAAAACGATAAAAACCAATAAGTCGCTACATGCACTCTTCTGTGAAGCGCTTCAGCATCCATCTTATTCCCCGGATATTGCTCCGTCAGATTTTCGATCTTAATATGTTCAACGATAATGGTGATATGCAACAATACAGCAATAATTTTATCGAAAAGAAAATGAAAAATTGTCGGAACGCTAACAAAAAATTGTTGACAATGAAGGCGAATATATTAGATCACTGATTAGTTTATTGTGAACGATTATCGTTATATTATCAAAATTTTTAAATCGCAAAAACCACACGAACTTATTGCACAACTTAATATTAAAGTTTATGGTCGAAAGCAACTTTATTTGTATGATCTAGTTTTAAGAAAACGTCGCCAATGGCCATTCCGTCACAATATTTGTGGTGCTTCTCTGTGACATTTTAACGGCACCGTATTTCTGTTTGTGGGATCATTTGAAGAAGTAAAAATATGTTAATAAACCACCAAATTTATAGCAGCTCAAAGATAAGATAAGACAGAAATTCGAGGTTTAGCATCAGAAATATTAAGCTTGGACATGGAAATATGCAGTCGAAACGTAAATGTTCACTCTTTGGGCCTTTTTTCGAAACATTTTTCATTCTTTACGGTGTGTATATTATTATTTAAAAAATACAAGTTACAAAACAAAAAAACACGTGTAAGTAGAAAAGTTGCACGCATATTGACAAAGTCCAAATTCCAAATGGGTCAAAAAGTAAAATTTAAAATATCGTATTAGACATTTAATGTGATCACATTGGCATTAAATCTAACAGACAACAACTAGGATCACATTAAACGACAACCATAACAGTTGTGTTACAGCTGAAAATATTTGAAAATATATTTTTGTTAACAAATCTTTACGATATTCTTGTTTTGATATGGTCAATTTGATTTTTTTAAATTACTGGCAAAAATGTAATCGTCTGTTTCAAGAATAATTAAACATTAAATGAATAAAGTCAACAATAATCCGTATATGATGAATTGTTGATCTGAATATTTAAAATATTGAATAGAAGCAACTTTAGCAACAGTTAAGGTTTACCTAGAAGTTGGAATAGCGTGATTACAAACTTACGATGTTCACTAATCGATAAGGACCTAACACGCACCTGGGGGCTATCATACTTTATATCCACCACTCATGGTCCGACACCACCATATTTCTTAATGGATTTAATTGAAGTAGTGACACTCCTATTGTATGAAACAATGTAAGTATTAAAATGTTATGATTGTACCCAAAAACTGGATGGGATTGATGATATCATAAAATAGCTGCGATTATTTACAGATGATAAAAGAGTAAAATAAAAGAGAATTGCAAAAATATTCCCATTGTAATGAAGATCTACTAATATTTTACTTGGTTTCATTAAAGGATAAGAATGGAAGAGGTCACAATAAAGATTTTCATGACACACCATTGCTTGACGGAATGAAAAATTACACTGGTTAATATGATAAATACGTAATTATTTATAATAAATACATGTACATACACAGCGTTTTTTACATTAGATTCAAGATAATTTTGTTATTTATTTATTACTATACATTTTAACTATCATCATAATAGCTCTGATAGTGGTAAAAGTCTAACCACAAAAGATTCAGTTTCATAAATTACGGAAAACTTTCACGGAATACAAAAGGGAAAAATTACATTAACGACGAAAACAAATTTCACAGATTTGCGACAACAATAAGCAAAGGACTGAAAAAGAAGAAAAAGCGGCATGAGGAGAACAAGCAGAAAAAAAATTACACAAATGTCACAGAACTTGGTCTCGAATAGTCGCGTGCTATATCCTCATTTTGTTCAAGCAATGTTTGCCCGTCTCATGCTGTATTAATCGAATATGCCAGCACGGCACTATACAACAAAAGAACATAAAAAGCTTATTTCTGTAAAGTTTAGGATTAAAACCAAACAGTTCCAATTGGATAATATTTTAAGTAAATTACCCAAATATTTTTATGTTTATGTTACCCCAAAATTACATCAACAAATTCTTAAAATTTTAAACTAAATACCTACAAATCACAATTCAACTGATTACCTTCGTCAGGTAAAATAAAACGGAAGCTTTTTATCAAATTGAATGCCATTAATAACAATTCTCCACAATTATCTGATGGCAATTTAAATATTCTATATAGATTCAGTCAAAAAAAAAACACGTAGTTATCATTGATACTTGAAAAAAGAAACGAAATAAATCAGAATTTCACCAATAGGTGTGTATCTGGATACTTTCTTCAAATAGGATGTGCTTCCATCCAATTGAGATTTATTTTTACCTAGCGACACATTTTGTTCAGTTGTCTTGATTTTCTGCCAAAGATTTCCCAAGAGCGATGTCCACTAATTTGATAAGACTATAATTGCAAGAATGGTAAATTAAGAATAAAGGCTAATAAAAAATCTGAACAAGTCTTCGAATTTTTCGTTTTCCTTTTGTTAGGAAAATTTAATTTCATCTTGTTGAAACAGAAGAAAAATGTTATTATTTGGTTTTTAATACAATCAAGTATTGCCGTTTGCTTTAATAATATTTTGATTACATCCCCCATTCTTGTACCCCTTAACTAATCAAAACATATTTAATCGGATTTAATTGATAAAAGATTACAACAATAGAATAAAGACAGTAAATGGGATTATCTAGCCTTATTATAGGTATAAAATGTGACGTGATGTCCAATACATTATTGTGGACTACTACTACTAGATACTACTACCGGCATGTCGCCTCTAGTTACACGATAATTTCGAAACATGTTAATACAAACATAGCATCAATTAGTTAATGTAAAACTGTAAACTTCTATAGAAAATTACAGAGACGTAAGAGGATGAAGCAATGTCAACATCAATTACTTTGATGACTGTTATTGGCTATGTGAATGAGAGATAACATTAGAATTTAAACGGACAGTTACAATTAGCAACGAAATTCTTTAATTGAAAGTTAGAATTGAAAACTAACGTAATTCCTTCATTTTAAATTGTCAACAATAATTGACTGAAATATTCAACAGCCAATAAGTTTTCTAGATAGTAACATCTGTAGTATTCAACATTTTAAATTGTATTCATGACAAATGATAGATTTGATAAAGGAATCGATCGTAAGAAATATATGAACTAACACAAAATACATCACATTTTATATCAAATATTGAAAGGATATTTTTATTAATAAAACTATTATTCTCTGATTGAACAATGCTGAAGCAAAACACAATTTCCATTGTGGTTTTATTTATATCAAACCATTTCCAAATTTGTCTATTCTATGTGGATCGACTTGATATTGATCAAGTCTAAAACTGCATAAATGAATAGTACGGCAGTTTACATAGATGTAATGGAAAATATCTTGATTTTAACTTTTTATTAAAATGTTATAAATAATTGAGTTGTGTTTCATGCACATCTGCTGTACACATATTCTAAGAAAACCGCAAGAGACTATTTAATATCTATACAAATCGACAAAAATACCAAACAAACTTTTTATATGGGATCCAATCGAGCCTCTTTTATTCGCAATTTGAGTTCTAATTTAGAATTTCACATATAAGAAACGACAGGACAAATTTCCTAAAATATTCACGGTGGTAGATTTATTTGTTATATGGCCTCTGAATCCTATCCAAAAAAAAAGGTCGGCAGATTGATGAAAAATTGCAGAGTAATTTCAAAGTGGATGGAAAGCGGTCCAAATTAACGGCTAGTGAATAATTTATTGGGCACTTAGTCGATATAGGTCCATACAGTTCAGGACAGATAGTATCTAGGTCACGAGACGAGCCCTATTTCAACATTCAAATATTTATTATTCTTGTGGTAACCGTCAGTCAATATTAGATCGTTTAATAACGAAACAGTCTGTGAGAACATGTCACGTTCTCACTTCAATTCCTGTTTATACGTTAAAGAAACAACAAAAAAACGTAACGATTCTACCAGAGTAATACCTTGATATAAATACTGTTCAAAAGTAAGTGGAAACCCTGAAGAATATCAAAAAGTGTTAATTTGGATAAAAGATATGCCGTGGTGATGTAACTAATCAAAAAATAAACTCCAAACTTATCGAACGCATTATTTATACTTTCAACTGGAAAATTCAATAGACAACATCCAAAAGACAACCGTAAATTACAATAAAGTTAAATTAGCCGTCGAATAAATAATGGAACAGTTGAAAGTTTTCGTGGAGTAGTTTGTCACCGTGGCGAAAAATCGACGAGGTAGTAGAGTGAAGAACTTGGCAAACATAATCTCACAAAGAAGCAGCTTAAAGCTCAACATTATGAAATGCAGAATACGGTAGTCAAATTTATTCCGGATTTTCGTATATTCTACTGTTTCTATCTAATTTATATGTGAACCTTTCAAGAAATATCATTTTATATATTAAAAACGTAACATTTTTTGCTGTTTTATTGAATAAATTCCAATCGTGAAATACCACTGCTATTGTGTATTTATTCAAACAAATCGCATGATAAACAACAAAACTTCACCACAAAAGTGTTAAACAATTGTAATTTCTAACTAACTAGTTCTGGAAAATCGCAAAACATTTCCAATATTTATTTGTAAAATATTATGTCCGCCATTAAGTTTTCTAACTAGATAACCAGTAATTTGTTGTTTCATTTTACAATTGGCGTGATTATAATCTTGAGTGCATTTGATCCATCCTAAATGTCAAATAAATTAAAAATACTACTCACCATTGGAGAGAACTTGGCCAGCTGCTATCAGTATTATGAAGGAGGCCAATATAGAGGCCCCGGATCGAAACCCGGGGATCGTCATCATCTACCTAGATAAAAAATAAACGAAAAAGCATATATAGCAAACCCCTCTTTTAGGTATCCTTCTTGTGGAATAGTTATCACAGCAACACTTTTACACACACGCCCACACACACAAAAACAACAACATTATTAAATTTCACATCAAGAATGAATCACAGTTGAATGTAAAGAATATTATTTTACATAGATACTAAAAATTGATTTCTAAAACACAACAATTAAGAAAATATCGATAATCTTTGTAGATTATGTCACTTTTATCAAATAGCTGGAAGTCAGTCAAATAATATTTTGGTAGGTACACGAAACTGCACTATATTCTATGAATATAAAATGCGATTTTTATAACACCGATAAAATTGAACAACTGATGAAATATTGGATATGATACGATGATTTCTATTCTAACAATTGATCACTTTTTTATTTTGGTCGTCATACTGAAAGAAAAATTTCTTGATGAGTGCAAATTTTTTTTTACGATGATTTGATATAAAACTCGTACAACTTGAGAAATTTTTCATTTTTCATTAGTATATCGTTTTGCAACAGAACCATGGAGATTCTTAATGAAACAATTTCAAATAAATTAAAAAGATTCTTAATTCAACAAATATACAATTGAAGATGTGTTCATCTACATAAAATTCTATTAGAACTGATTAATTTAATGAATTATCACCGATTCAACACGTGTTTTTATACAGTATATTAACAATGGTGTGCCTTTAACGCCGGTAACATGGCTACTACTGAAACATGTTGGGTTTGGACGCATGGCGCCGGGATGATGATGGCGCGCACTCCCTCATACGACGACGCGTTGGATAGCGTCTTAAACATGCAGATACAGAGATTAACATCTCAAGTGGCTGCCATTAGCCCTCAACTAAATTGGTTTTCAATCATATCGTCTAATCCTTCAAAAAACAAATAACTTAACGATTTGTCAAGACCATCAAAACAAAAGGTATGAATAAATAAACCATTCATTTGATTGTTTATATAGTTCCAATAACCTTTTAAAATGAAACATTCAATTCAATTTCCATTGACATATCAATGATTAACCAAATACTAAATGTTCTTCAAACTATTTACATGTACATACATTATTTATAGTCCACATTTCAAATGTAGTTATACTAAAATCGACGATCATAAAGGTATATTCAATTGGTATGTACAGTTAAGTGGAAATGAGATTGGATTCCACTAAAAAATAAAATATTACATATATAGCAGATTTGGTAAACAGATCTGGGGAAATAGTAAAAATGAAGTTAATTAGGTAAATAATTAATTGTACTGGTGAACAATGCCAGTCAGGCGAGTAAATTTCATTATAAATACAATTGTATTATATAACGAAATATTATGTTCATATATACATATAAGCATACATGCAGAATAAAACAGGAAACATTGTGGTAGAATTGTTCGACGTTCATCCATTTACTATCATCTGACAACACCTACCGAATTCCATTAGCAGTAGTGGAACATACAATATATCCAAGTTTATTACTGGATTAATTCTCGACTTACGCCATCCGTAACATGATCAAATCATCTTTTACTGAGTGATTCGAATAATAGTAAGGAGTTTGTCGTAGCTTTTACCGTCCAAGTAGAGTTAATTTTCCAATCTGGTACACAACAATCAACGCATACAATAAGCTCATCTACCATACAACACCAAATAATTAACAGACTTTTGGTTCGAAATACAAACTTGTTTAGCTCGATATGGGCTTTCTAAAATTATATGCATCCAATAAGTAAATTACAAAACTTAATACGAATCAATACAGATTAAAAATTTTCACAAAAATGATCATTTTTGTTTTGTTTTTTTTTTGTTTTTTTATATCAAAGAACATTAATAATATTTAATTGAGACAACTAAATAAGTGGATCATCTATTGTAACGAGAAAATGAAGTCATTATTAAGATGAAAAGTTTACGAATCTTATCAAATATTTCATCTTTAATACATACAATCTATTTTCTATCATCTTTAGATTTGTCGCTAAAGATATGGCTTTTAGTTTCTGATTCAAAAGTTGGACCATATGCTATTTCACATATCTTAATATAATGCAGAGTTAGGACTAGAAAAGAACTATTCAGTTTAATATTGTCCCAATCAAACCTTGATGTTAATAATGAAATGTAAGTTTGTCAAAACCAACTGATTGAAATTTTGAAGGGGAAACAAACTGACATTCCAGACTGTAAGATTATAGAAAACTTGTATTACAAACATAGTAAACATCAAAATAGACACCGTATATCCAGAAGATATATTGATTAGACGTGGAGTTTGACAAGGTTGAATTCTTTCCCCTTTACTTCTATATTGATAAGATGAAAGAAGTGAAACAGCAGGTGTTATAATTAATGATGTACCTATTAACAATATACGCTAAGCAGACGATATCTGATGAGAATTGTTTAGAAATTATATGAAATTACCATGCATGATGAAAATGAACATGAATAAATTCCAAGTTCTTCCAAAACCTGATATCCAACTGAATATTGCCAATCATGTCATAGAGAGAGTCTACAAATACAAGCACATGACTCCTCAATAGAACTTAAAGCAAGAATAGAAATCGTTCACAGTTCCTTTATAAAGATGAAACGATTCACATGCTAAGAGGTATTGCGAAAACCAGCAGAAGAAACGGAACTGAACATCAAAAATAATACTTGGGCCACGTTATTAGAGGAGAGAGATACCAGCTATTGCAAATCATCTTGCATAGCAACATTTTTGGAAAACGTAGCGTTGGACGAAGGCGAATATCATAGTAAGAAGAATAATAACAATGTAATCTTAATACAAAAAGTAGCTTTACTTAAGAAATGATGAAATGGGTTGTACAGGTTTCGAAGTGAGCAGTTGACAGTGGCACAAGGCAGGTACAATAGGAGTAAAGACAATCTATAGAGTAAGCGATGTGACGAAAATCTAAACTAAATCTAAAACAACAAATAAAACAGACAAAAACCATAATAGCACTTTCAAAGATGACGCCAAATATAGATGAACTAAGAAGCAATGAACGAAAGGTCCTACCCACCGTAGCACACTGGAAATTAAATTCTAAATGAGCAAAAAAAATTTTTTATATGTATAATCAGTGCCTACAAAGAGGCGTCGTTTGGTGCAGTGCTGGTTTTGTCTAGCATATGCTTTGTTTATGTTACAAAGAATATAGTACCAAACAAGTCGAAGAGTTAATGAATATTTTTAAGAGTTGCAGAGCAAACGTATCAACGAATAAGGCAGACAACAGTATGAAATGGGGATGGAAATGAAATTGGAGTTCAATTAATTCCAAACTTGGTCAAACAAATGCTGTCATGCGAATGAAGGCTGCCACTAATGAAAGAATATAAGATGATATAGAGAGAGGCTTCAGTAGGTAAGAATCCTAGTCCCTATGGGTATTCCCACAGGGACGCATATTACATCACCGTCAAACAGGCTAAACCTTAATTCATCACCAATAATCATTGTATTTCTTTCTTCCAGGCTCCTATAAGTGACTTGGGAATTTTTAATCTCTTTTTTTACTGGATATCTAACAAACAAATAGCCGACTTAGATGTCATGATTTTCATTCACTCTGGCTTTTTGATATTACATGAAGACCAAATTTAATTTTGTGTTGACACTTCCCTTTGCAAAGTTTGAGAGCTTTTTGGTAATCGACTACTAGCTTTAGTGCAGTCACAATATACTCTTACATTTTTTTCTTTTATAGTACCTACCTATTACACAAAATTTATACAAAAACACCATTATAATAAATATTTAACAGATAGTCCAAAAATTTCGACTTATAACGATTTAAAGACAATAAGCTATAATTTTCGTTCATATGAGAGACATTGTAACCATATTTTGATATTAACTTTCCATATTTGTTTACTTGTATTCAAATAAATTTTGATCGTTTGAACCCCGAAAAGCCCGTATCAAACAAAATATATATATATACACATATCTATTGTACGATAAAGAAATTTATATCAATTTATTTAAAAAGTTTCTTCCAATATACAGGAAGCAACAAATCAAAGTTTCCGGTCAACAATTTTCTAGTTAGAAAATAATTGAATTGAATCATATTATGTAATTCATTTAAAACACCAAAATTATATTACTCGAATTGTTCAGATAATAGCCAATCAATGATCTGGTTGGATTGAATTCATGAAGCGTTGCAGTCATCAAACCACCCCTATAACGAACAAAGTTTGAATAACAAATGGGCGAAAAAAATCAATTAAAATTCCACAATAATTAGAAGCATTAAACTAATTAATTAATTAATTTATATACATACAGTTGATCGATTAAAAGAATTTCTAATTATTTAAAGTTGCAAAACAACAAATGGAAAAAAAAGAAACGATTATAATTATACAGAATAATAAAATCAAACAAAAAGAATTCTATAGATCATTTAGTAGTAAAACTATCTTAAATCATTGTCACAATTGCAGTGATGAATATGAAAATAGAGGTCCTTTGTCACTGACAAATTATTTTCATTAGATCCTAAATGTAGTTTCATGGGATTACCTTGGTTTACAGTAATCGGTCATTAATAACAGCATTCATCATGATCAAATTTTGATCTAGATAAAGAACTATTGAAAATTCAAAATCTACATGGAGACACATAATTTATTTTTTTATTAATTTTGTAAATAAATGAATATTACAACCATACTTCTTAGATTTACATTTTGTGCATGATAAGATTTTTACAAAATCAAGACTATAAGAAAAATTATATTTGGAAATTTTCATTTTTCATCTAGTCCGAATATCTTTTATGAAAATAAGAATAAAACGTTATATTACATTACAATTGTATCAGCATGCTTAATCCCTTTGGGACGGTGTACAACATGCAGGAGGCATATCGTTGATTGTTTTACAGTAAATAATCAAAAACAATCGTTGTGGAAATAAATACAAACTATAGAATGACAAAGAAATATGTGCAAGGGGTAAAATGATAATTCCTACCACTAACGAGTATAAAACAAACAGTATCACATTCTTAGCATCATCAAATCGATAAATAAAATATAGACAATACACTCTTACAATTGAAATATAATTATAATGGGAAGATACTGGAACAATTAAATTATCATCGAAAGTTGAACCGGATAGGTAATATCTCCCAAAGGTATAACACAAAAGGATCGTGAGTACTGTAAGGGGTTCTACTTTTACAATAGTATGTGTGTATGTGTATCCGTATATAAAAGACTGAGTGGTTCTACCGATAAAGCTATTTATGGAAGGGTATGTAAATTTAGATAAAGCTGCACAGGTGGATAAAACGGAACTGTGGTATGTCATTACAGAAGATCAGCACTCGTGTTTGTACAACTTCCATCTTTATAGTTGGAAAAGCAGTGAGATTAAATGAAAACTGAAGCATTCCTATTTATTTTAATCTGTTCAGAAACGTTTTTAATTGGAAATGTCACAACTCAATCTTATAGAATTCTATCAACTAAACAAATGGAATTTTCATACGATCTCATGCTGGTAAATTTTCGCCGCCACATCTTCTTTAAGTCTAATGCGACTATTTTCCACAAAATTTCAATGAACAGAAGACGCCTTATTTTGATCTAAGTTGAAACGTATAAAATGACATTGTATTTTAAATTTGAAATAATGATCTATCCTATATGGTTGTGAGATTTTCTTTTTTCAATACGAACTTTTTCACTTATAGATTCTACGTAAATAATATTTCAAAATAAAATTAGATTGATCATGGTTTCGTTTGACTTTCATTAAAAATTGAAATTTCTTCAATTTCATATAAATCACAAATAAGATTTGATAAAATTGACACTATTTTATCTATGTGATATGTAACGGTACGCATTTAATATTAAATATAACGTTGAAGTGCTTTTCAAACTTTTGTAATTGCAAAGAAAAACGACACGGCGGTTTTCCGGTTGACATTTGACATAGTTACAAAACAGACAGATCTTGTAATTAACATTTCGAAATTGTTTCATTTATAAAAGCACTTGTGTAAAAGGCTTAACATTATCACGATTCAAATGTCAAAGCTAATTAATTTTTACGGACAAAGTCAATAGAGTTAAGAAGGTAATTTCTATTTTTTTAATAATAATAATAATAATAATAATAAAAGTAATATTAACTTGTTATATAAGTAATAATATTGACAAAATTAAACATTTACTCTATATGTGTATAAAAGAAACTTAATCTAATATTGATTATAATTAAACATGAAGGAATGAGTCCTTCAAAGTTTGGTCAAAGTTGTACGCTATCAAATACGCTTTTGAACATTGGAAGTGATATGTTCCGTTCTTGTCATTTCTAAAATTAGTTCAAGTAAAGACCATAAGCTTGTATTCATTATTTAACATTTATACGGTTCGTTTCAAGTCAGACAGACAATTATAAATAATTTAGTGGTGGTTTGATATTTTTTGATTAAACAATAATGATGACTTGAACGAATGCCCTAAAACTGCCCGGAACATCAATTAAATCTACCATTAGAAATAATAGTACAATATTTATAATAAATGAAGTTTATCTGTAAATTTTGTAAATATTGTTTTTTATTCTGCAAAATATCACAGAACATAGACATTTATTACTTCCATGTTTTCGTACGAATCACTGATGGAACGTGCACAAAGCGTTCAAAAACAACCGTACATTATACAAAATATAACAATAGACACAATCTGTGAAAATATTTCTCTTTCATTAACAGCTATTAGTTTCCTGCAACTTCAAAGATTTCGGTTGCGCCTAGGAGCTTTTGAAGAATATTGTTAGATAGTTTACTGTTGCGATAAATCCGTTTAGAGTTTGAATAATTAAAGAATACCTAATAACCACTCCAAATTTGTTCGGCTGAGATAATACCTTCCACAACTACACAAATTATACGTTACTAATTAAATTATAAATTAAAATATTTACAAATTACTATCATAGCCAATTTGAATAGAACAATAAAATTTGATATAGTGAGTTTAGAAATCTTTTCCTATCTGAAAGTTTTAAATAGTCTAAAACTGAATATAAAACTAGAATATAATATAAAGATTGATGGTGGAATACATGGATAATGTGGACATAAAAAATCTGAAAGTATTGGGGATTGAGTTAAATATGGAAAACGTTCCTCAAATACACATAGTATCGATTTGGCAAATGCATTATATTTCATTGATCGTAACTCTCAATAAGTAAAATGAAATATAACCACCACCTTTTGGGCTCGAATATGTCGCTATATAAAAATTCAATGATAAAACATGGTCGTCCAAAGCTCTTACTTCAAATATTCCAATGTAGAAAGGTAGGGGGATATAGATATTTTAAAATTTATTTATGTAAACACCAAACTCGTTTATGGTACAAAAATTATTAACTGTTCACATGATAGAAAAGCATCTTTCTAATAGAAATGAATACACAAATGTAACGTTCATACAAGTAATGACAGGCAGAATATAGCATTCTCATTATGTACCTATCAGTTCTTATTAACGATCAAATTAATATGTATTTATATATTACAGCAGACATACATCTATCCCACTTTACACAGCTAATAGAATTCATCCATCACTGGCCAACAATTAAGTCTATCCACAACATTCATTCTTATTTGAAATGACGTTTCATTCGATAATGCAAGAGAAAACATTTATTATTACCACAGAAAACACACTATTGCTAGTCAATTGAAATAAAAAAAACCCTATCTTGAGTAAAAAACAAAGCAAAGCAAACAGATACAAAATTTATTATGGAACATTCAAGAGGCATCTCTTTTTAAGAAAGATTGCGATTATTTTGGAAATTATCCTGGAAAAGGTGCACTTATAACGTCAATGAAAGCAACTTGAGTATTTTTAATTGCCATTTATATAATGCAACTGCAACAAAATAGCCACCATTATACCAAGGCACTTCAATATCATACAGCAATTTGTACGTAAATATCCACTATCGGGGGACAAAAACTTTAGATCGTAATAATAACGCCACCACGGTCTTGAATAATTTATATATGGTATAGTGTGTAAACATTGAAAACGAGAAATTTACTAGTCGGTTTAGTCGGTTATTTTTAAAATAGGTGTCATAAACATCAAAACAATGAACAAATAAAATTGAAATTAGTATTTTACGTTCTTACGTTTTCAAAATAATGGTTTAAGACTCATCGTAAATTAGTTTAAAAATTTGGTGGATGCGCCGGGTGAGGATTAACAAACTCAAACAAAACAATCCGTTTTTAAAGGGAACAGATGCGTTTTAGTATATATTGGACTTGACAAACGTTAAAAACTTAAAACTGATAAAAATCTTCGAATTTTGTTTGGATTGTTTAAGAAAACTATGAAGAACTGGACATATTAGACAAAGGACAACAATGAGCACATTTTACAATAAGAAAAACAAAGGCATACAGGAAATAAGCAGTAAATTAATTTTATGGGATCTCATCTTCGTCTGGCTTTTTTGATAAAAATAATACAAGTACAACAAAGTTCCGGATATATTTCCATCTATTTGTTTACCATCTAACAGAAGAATTTAATATTGTGAATCTCAAATGTATTAATTGAAAGATAAATAGGTTTAAGTTATTTTCATATGTATGTTAAGTCAGCAGGAACGATGTTCTTTCCTTCCTTCCTTCCGTCGTCAAAAATCTACTTGGCGTCGATCTCTACAAGCAACATATGTTAGATACGGATGTTGGAGACCTGTTTGTCGAATACAATGTTTCTTTATCAGTGTTTTCACACATGCATGGAAAATTAGTACCGGCCAGCTTTTCTTTATTTTATAAATATGTGCTTTCTGTTCTTTAGACGATAAAGATAAAACTTGAGACTTAGGCTTACCTACAACGGCACCAGAAACATCGGTTTGTGTTGAAGACTATATGTAAGAATCGGAACCGAGTCTTGTAAAATGAAGACGGTAGGTGTGTGAAAAGAAAACATCCTTAAAAACGACTCTTACTCCTCTATCTATCATTTCACTATACGTATGTGGTCTCTGTTTTCCATCCAATATATGTGGTTCTTTCTTCGTCTATATACAGGTGATTTTCAGGTATGGTTCAGACCGTTTTCTCTCTTATTTGATAACTGATTTAAACGAGATTTCTCACACTTTCAATTTTATCGGAAGTTTATCTTAACTTTCGTAGTATAAATGTGTAGTTTCATTTATCTGCTTAATATATTTAATATCAGATGCTCTTTTGGAAAATTCGCCCTGTATTAAATATATAATTCCAAGATTTATTTTTCTTTCTATTTTTTGTTAATAAATCACGAGTCTCTCTGACGTTTTACAACTCACAACTGTCATGATCATGTTTAAAATAATATTAATTTCATCTGTTTTACCTCTTCTGAAATTACCTAATTGTTAAACATGGATTCTAAAAGATTATTATGAATAGTCGTCAAAGATTTTGATTCATTACATTACTGCATTAAAATATGTGTGTTGAAAGATTTCTTTTTTTTTAAGAATTGTAAATAGTATAAATAGAGAAGAAGTGCCATTTGCAATAATCTGTGACCAAACAAAGTTTCAAAAAAGAAAACAAAAAGGAAACAGACATCAAATGTAGAATATCAATAATCGGAACATGATTTACTGATTCTAAAATATATACGTCTATAAACAGAAAACTTTTAAATTTTGCGAACCAAAACTATTTGTAAAAAACGTTTCTTTAAAGAGTTTTGTCCATATATTAGAATATATATATAGAATATATATATAAAAGAGATAAAAGATACTTCTATCTAGTAAAAGGACAAGTACTGTCAAGAATGTTTGTTCTATGGCGTGTAAGGTAATATAATGGCATTAGTTGTCAAGTTTCAATAATAAACTGTCCTTTGTCGAAACTAGAAACGTCCCTAAAGGTATAAGCTAGCATCGTTGGCGGTCAAATTTCAGATACAATCAGACCAAATCATTCCATACTACATCATCACTATCTAAAACAAACATTTTAAGTACCCCCTACTATTATATAATCATTGTAGATCCGAACAATAATATTGAGAGAATTTCATTTTTAATCCATTTGTTTAATAGAATTTTTTTAAATAAATAATAAACAAGTCAAAAGTGACATAGTAAATAATTAATTGATTAAAGGCAATGTCCATCCAGTTTTAGAACTGTCTTATGAATTTTCAATGAATTTAACAGAGAACATAAATAAGTTGCTTTCTAATCTATTTCGATTGACAAGTAATTGATGCAGTTAATTTGTCCTTTATTAATAAAACTTAGAAACATATTAAGTATCTTTTTTTTACAGAATTTGTTGGGTAAAGTGTAATTTTCAAACATTTAATCATAGTCAAAGGTGGTGCTGCGTCACTATCGATTTCACAAAGAAGACGATCCCAAGTTGAAGAGCTTTCAGCTTCCCAAAGGTGTGTTAGTTGAGACGATTTTCTAACACTCTAAACAAACTAAAATAATCTTTCTATCTATATTGTTCTTATAACGAACATGCAATTATACAGAACTACTTTTGAATTCTAATTATTTCCTTATTGCATCGCTTTAATTTATTGATTTTTTTGTTTATTTCAATATGATAATAATAGTTTTTATTATACATTTATTTCCATATAAATATTAGTGGATAAAAAAATGGTCCAACAGTAATGAATTGATTTAAAGTTTGTAACAATTTTGTGAAAAGAACATACGATATTATGCATGAACATATTGAAAATTTTATTACCTGCGCCCTTTACATGTTGTACCTTTAATTACCGGAAATTTTTGTATTCTTATTATAAATAAAACTGTATAAAAATAGTTATTGAATTTATATAAGTCGTTATTCCATATATCTAGACAATTTCTAACTATCTAACAAGCTGTGCCGCAGGTAAGCTCATAGGCGGTCATCTATGAAACTCGATACTTTCCTTGTACAGTGCTGCACCTGTAAAGGATATCCCTGCAGCTCTGCTGCAAAGTAGTTCGTGGGCGTTTTCCCATAGAATCTTATGTAAATTTTGAAGTGCCTCACACTAACGTTGTATACACAGTTCGTGTGAACTCTTACCGAAAAGTAACAATTTATTAAGAGCATAAAATAAAAGTGTAAAAAACCTGCGTTTCTAGGTATCTAGGAATCTAGAGATATTCGAATCTATTGCATAAGTATTAGATGTATTACAATCATTTGTAAATAACAATTCTAGATGAATAAATAATAATCGTTATTACGGAGGAATCGTATTGAGTCGAATCTAGTTTCTTTAAATTTCAAATTCCTTTTCATGAGTGGTCAAGGGCTAGCAAGTAAAATGAGTAAAGGCAAAAACAACGTACACGCAAACACCAGGAAATCTACCCTCCCACTATATCCTAGTTCATATACCTTTATTTATAACGTGACGCATGCACGACGAATCGCCCTATTTATATATATATATATATATATATATATATATATATATATATATTTTTACATTTCATTATTATATGTAAGATATTGTACTAAGAAAATAAACCTTGAACCTACAATTTTATACTAACAAGCATTTATTGCCACCACATATAATTTATAACTATTAAATGCCAATTGTGTGATTAACAAAAACTGTAATAAAAACAACAACTTACATTTAAATAGTTTCGGTAGACGTATTATCGAAAAAAAATGTTATTATCCATTTAATTGGTTTAAGAAACATAGCTTGTTGGGTTTTTTTGTAACATTAATTTCTAAATTTTTCTACAATGTATTCGTAAAGATTAAAAAGTTTTTAAGTAAAGCATAAAACTATCATGAAGTGTAATCTTCTAAATATATATTACACGTCTTACCATCTAAGTGTTTTTCGTAATAAACTGTCTCAAGGCAATGGTTTAAAAGTAACTGTTTCTCTTCATGTTAACTATAAAAAAAAATAACTTTCCTAGTAACGACAATCATTTAATAAAGAACAATAGTTCATTATCAACTTCTTCTCCACTCCAAATATTTACATATGAAGATACCGAATCAAATTTGAAAACACTTAGTTGATTTCTTACTAAATCTAATGCATATTTAATTCATTAAAACTAGATTCTATAGTAAATTAAATGCAAAATGATAACGTAAATGTGAAAAAAAAGTGACCTATTTTCATTGATAAAATAGGAATTTAAATGACAATTTCAGGTAGTTTTATTAAAAACTTTTCGATCAGCCAACATCATCAAATGCTGATTAACCCCTATTGTGATATTTATACTGAATTTAAATTAGACCATATCTACATAACAATGAGTATTTTGGAAATTTGAAGGCTTATTTTAGTTGGTAAATTAACGAGTTTGCCATTTAAATTGTAAAATTTCGTAATTGATTCACACGAAAGGGAAATTAATAGTCGACAAAAACAATCATATCCAACCGATAATTAAATAATTTTCGCGAGACACATCATCGCACAACTTAGTTAGTTAGTTTACATGATTTTTCAAATTTCTTACATACAACTAAATCGACTAATCCATAAAATAATTCAACTGTTTTCAATTAGCACGAAATAAAAAGAATGATTAATTGTATGTACAAAACCCAGATTGCCATTCTCCAATCACACTGTCCTACTGACTGACTATATTCAAACAAGTGTTTTAAAATTGCAAATAAATCTGATGAAGAGCCATACAAAAAAAAAATTGACGTATTCTTTATTGTGTCAATCAATCACAATTTATTCAATTTATCGAGTTATATTTGAGAAATCTGTCAAATACACTACGTAGCAGGAGAGATAAATTCATACAATGAAACCACTTCAACGAGACGATTATAAGTGAAGCAACTCCATATCTTGATTTGAATCTATGTTATAATAATAAATTCGTGATGTGACATCTGATTACTTGACAGATAATTATCACACAACATTGAAAAGATATATTTTCATCTATATACTGGACAGCAAAAAAAAACAACGCTCTGTAATTACAAAGTGTTATTATTTTAGGTGTCAAAAAAGCTCAATTTTAAATACCTTCCTACATTAAAAATAAAGAAGAGATAAAATTGAAAATAGACGTAACCACAAAGTTCCCAAAAAAAAAGGTTATGCACAATGCGCAGAGAACAACAAAAAAACATCACAAATCGTAAGTTTGTTTCATACTGTCTATTTAACAAACAGTTCAAATAGTTGTTGGCTTATATTTTAGTTAACCAAAAGAACTGAATCATCTATAAAAATACAATGTTATACAGAATGCTGATTTGTAGATTTTGCCGTTTCATACGACCGGTGATAGTAGTTTCTACTGAGCTTTCGATTGCTGGTCAAAGAATGTAGCATTCTAAATAAACTGGAGAAATCTGACTTCCATCAAGAATTTCATAGTTTAGTCAATGAACAAACAAAGCCATTTTAGTGTTTCCTAGAAGATTTTCACAGGGATTTTTTCATATATCAGATAGTAATCAACAGATTTAGTTAAGTTTGTATAGAAAATGAATATTACAGAAAATTATTATAAAATTATTATAAGTGAAACATTGCTTAATATGTTTGATACTGCTTTAGGTATAGATGTTGTGGTTTACCTAAAGATGAAGAAAATGTAAAAGAAGATGATCATAATCAACCTCTTGCGAAATTAGCCACATCATTAATGGTCAACCAATAATCCTAACTTTGATTTGCAATCCATCTATTGAAATAGACAACGTGAACACTTATGTGATGGGGGGACCTTTTCGATTTAGAAGATAAGAAGAGACCAAACGGTTCACCAATGGTAAATTTAAGTGAAGCAATTGGGACTGCAGTTTTTCTTTCTTTCATTTAAACAAGTTCGACTATAACGTCATTCTAACTTATATCACGCAAATATCACTGTTACTAGATAACTATAAATTTTCCAATCGTCACATTAGCATGAAGCAGGCAATTTGACAGACCATTATCAGGTATTTAAAAAAAAAGTTTGTTTATACTTATAAAACAATAATTTGAACTACTGTGATTCATTCTTAACGAAATTTCAGATATTTATAAAACAACTTACCGGTTTAACACAGACCCCTCAGAAAAAGGCGTTGAAAATATCTGGAAAAAAAATTAGATTAAATTAATTGTAAATAGTCACGTATGCAACTTGTAATAAAAATAGGATAACATTAAAATTTCCATAAATGTATTAAAATACTGTAAATATAGGTTGATAGTAATGTTTGAAAACGGACTTTATATTAAAGTTTAAAATAGTCGAGATAATATTCTGAAAAGTTGTGTCACGTTCACTCCTCATTGCCTCACGTGTAGATATTCATATTGTAATGTCAGAAAGTAGCATTTCTAAACATGTTGAAAATGTCCCGGAGAAAACATATAGCAACATATAGAATCTCTCAGTAATAGATGTATATGTGTATATTCATACATTTACATACACATCCAAATTGTCACCTTTTTTTGTACGAAAAGCAAGCAGCTATTTCTGGCAAACGCGTGCAAAGAATAAAAACAATAGACTCCATTGCTTTCAAGTTTTCGCACTTGTTAAAAAAAAAGTAAAAACGAAAACAAAAGAGTGTAATATTCTTTCACATACATGAATATACAATAATATTCCACAAATACTACAACAGTACGATAAAATTTAATATTATTATTTAAAACATACCAATATTTGAATGATTTTAATTAAATTTAATTTATATCAAGATATGCTCGGTTCTGTTGGAATAATTTTGCTTTATTAAAAGTTCGAAGCATCCAACAAACTGCGGGAATTCTTTTAAATGAGATATTTCCAAGTATCAAACGACTTTAGAGACATATACAACAAGCTATATATGACTCACAATGGGACACCTTAAGCTCTACCTAAATTATAACTCAATTTTATTCGTCATCTTCAAATTACCATAACCATACGTTTTTAATTGAAGTTATTTAGCAAGTAATTTAAATTTCATTTTCATAACAAACCAGTAACAAAAACTGTGATCAATATTTTATAATGCCAAAATACGAATTAAAGTTAAACAGTTTGAAAGCTGTTCTAACAGGATAAACATAAGGACGTAGAACTATATCAGGATTATAGTCGGAGCCTAGTTTGGGACTACTAAACGTCATTGGTAATCTATATAACTACAAAGTTGCTTTAAGTGAAAGAAAAATTAATTTTATGCAATTCGAAAACTTTGACTTCAAAAGTGACGTTTTCGAAACTTATTAATAAATAGCTGTTTTATTATTATTAAGTCTTAAACAATTTGGAAATTCATCATGAAAGACGTTGAGAAATTAAATCTGTTACAACAAATCCGTACACACAACATTTTGTAATTTATTTGTTGAGCTAATTAACGTTAAAACAAATAAAATTTTCAATCGAATTAATGCCATCAATTCATTGAAATCACCTACAGAACATAAAAAAGCAATAATGAAAAAAACTTTGATGCTGTAGAAATTTTTTTGCACGCGATAAGTGAGAAAACGAACAATAATCTCATGAATTTGTAAGAAAGCGGTTGGTCGACAAGCAAAATAATTAACCATTTTATATTAAAATTACTTTTTAATCCACCATTATAAATTGAAGATTGCATCTGTATAAGAAAAATATTAAATTATCTACAGTTCTCCCATTTCCACTACTCTCATTTTGCTAATTGACAACAAAAAGTATTAGAAAGAAACACATTTAATAATAATCTGCTATTTTTATTGTGGAATTTTAAAAACAAAATGGTAAAAAACATATAGAATGAATTTGTGTGTTTTAAAATAGAAATTTTCAAAATCACCTGCATTAAGGAAATGCAAACAACGAGGTTAGATTCTCATTATTTAGTAACGATGCTTTTACCGCAAGTTATGGAGTGTCACAACCACCACCTGATGTCAGGGAGTGAAGCATCTTCGAAAGTGTTTCCTTTTATTATGTTATTAGGTATTTCTTTTTTGAAACTGATGTCGTTCCAAGTGCCAACTTTACCACAGATATGAATTAAACAATAAAATACATTAGAAATAGTGTTTATGTATAGTTTATTTATGTTTCTCAAAGAGGATTTGAAAATAAGTCGAATGACTGATTTTCAAGTAAACCAAGAACCTCGGAATATTTTTGGAAAAAAATACATATTCTTTGTTAAAATATATTACCTGGGTGACAATAACCGCGGCGAGGCTACCAATGAATTATGCAATAAGTAAACTATGCTAAGCTGTGGCTAGAGTTTAGTTCAGACTTTACAGCTCCCAAGGGTACGAAAACGTGCGGTTTGTCTACAAACGATCTCGGTAATATTTGACTATTGAAGATTTTATTTAAAATTTATTTCAGATTTAAAAAAATACTCCTAACGTTTTTGATGACGTTACAAATGAATTTCTACTGATTTTCAGTGTATTTTTAAAAATATTTATTAAGGAGTACTTTAAACAACATCAACTTACATCGTTATAATTTGCATTATGATTAGGTAATTTCAATTGTGCAAATGCAGCAATTTCATGCTACTTTAGATATTCCCATAGAAATGGTGCAATTAGAGGAGATTTATTAAAGCCTCTTGGAAAGTACAAAACTTCATTTGAATCTAAAACCTACTTAAATCACAGTTATAAAAATCGCTTTACATCTATATGCTCACGTTGGATTTAGCATAGAGTAATTTTCTATTGAAATATGACCATGAGCACCACCCCCTAAGTTTTTATCCTGATAATGTGATGGATATGATTTAGATCAGTAAAGGGCTATGGTAATTCGAGTGGTAAGTTTCAAAAGCATAGCCAATAAAATCCAACACATCATATCAATTGGCTACAAATCTTACGATTACGCTTCAGTGAAGTCGACTCGCGGCTTTTTATTGCTTATTTATTCACAGCATCTATGCTCTGGAACTGGGTAGAAAATCACATACATACATACAGAATTTATAGCCCTTCCAAATCAACAGATATATATATATATATATATATATATATATATATATATATATATAAATTGCTACAATCAAAAAAGAAAGGACGACAATATCAGGTTTGTACGAAATTGTAGAATTTTTGTGTAAAAAAAATAACAATGATGCCCACAAAACTAATGATTCTTCTAAAAACTATTTCGTACAACAAAACGATGTTTTGGGAATTTACATTAAGATCGATAAGAAGTTCATAAAACTAATAAATTATATGGGATTTTCTAAGGTGTAAAGCCGGATACAATGGAAAATTTGACACAGTAATCTAATTTTCTTTGTGAAATTTTATTAAATTTGTATTCAATAATGTCTAAAGTCTGTTAATATCATGATACAGTTTTCATGGTAAACATTCACAATAAACACAGGACACAGACAAATAATACTAAACATGTTTATGTGCTCGTTAAATAAACGGATAAAATTATATTTATACTACCATAAATATGAATTTATAATACATAAATTATGAATCGCTATGTTAATAATCAAGGGAGAGGTTTGTTAGAATCAAGATTTTGAGGTCGAAAATATGTTTAGCCCGTCGTCTATTTCATTCTAACTGCGTGTGTATTGTAGTTTCTTTTTTATGTTTCTCTCAAGCTTATTATTGTTCAAGTTGGCTTGTACCAAGCGAAATTTGATAATGTAAACACAATGATTTGTCAAAGTTACTTCACCGTTTACAAGAACTCGTAGTGTATGTAAACACTCGTTGAAAACAGTGAAGTAACAAGTGTTTCACAACTTGATTCAACTTAAGATGTCCATGTGATACAGAAACTAAGTTGATACAAATCACTCCAAAGTGTATAGACATTATCAACTTGAACAAGAAAGACTTAATAGTACAATCGTACCCTTACATATTTTAAGCATCAAAAGGTGGTAATGTTCACTCCTCGTTACACTATTCACAGTCCATGTACGATAAGTCCATGAACATAAACAAATAGCCGGGAATTACGTGGCTATAATAAAGCCATAAAGACACTTCTGATGCTAAAAGGAAGCATCTGCGAAAAGTAATGTTGATTCAAGTAGCACAAAGAAAAATGTGATGGAAAACAGAGAATCTCAAGTAAAGTACAATCACTTAGGGCATTCGATGCATAAAAATGTAAGAATTTTACAATATTCAATCAACCTTCTCATATAGATGAAGTAATTGCTATAAAGTTGCGTAATGTTTTTGTTTGTTTATCTTACTGTAATTTTAAAATGTCAATCCAATAAAAGACAGGAGGAAAAGTCGTTAGTAATAATAAACGAAGAGGACTATTATTTGGTACGTGTAGATTATTGCACTTATCGACAGATGAAATCTTCGTTAACTCAGTTCCAAGTTATTTTAGTCAAGTTGTAATTGGATTTTGCTACACGGAAATTTATTTTCAAAGAATCAACGAATCTATATTTTGTGTGGTTACTACTTCATATCTGATAAAATTCCTTTGGGTAACTCAACTTCACGTAATAACAAACTTCAGTTCGTCTACAAGTTATAATATTTAACTATAATTAATCAAAATTTTCAATCGAATTTGGCCACATAAACGATTGCTTTATTAATAAATTCGTTAATTATTACGATTCCATATCAAATAAACAATCAAAATGCATTTGATTTATCAATTATTTATGGAAAGGACTCAGAGAGAAACGAATAAATTCCCAAATGGACGTGATAGCCAACTTTGTTACAATCGATACATTTATTTCGTAAACAATAAAGTCTAAGTGAAAACTTCTCCAAGAGAATGTATCAATAGTCGATATAAATTTCGCCAGTGACTACACACAATTTTTTATCCTAAATGTGTAATTTTAAACTAACAGTTTATCTGAGAAATTAATGAGAAATACATACGGATTTCTTTCAATAAAATTAAAAAACTTATTTGAATTCAGTAATGACCGAAATAAGAACATCAAGCCTCTAAGACGACGACGATGCATAATCTTTAGAAAATTCCGATCATTTTGCTGTCATTTTGCTGTACACTTAATCGGCGACTGTTTCTAAATGTCTTATGAAAATAATTCTAGCGAAGAAGGACGACATCAGTTCATGGATTTCAAGTATCCTACAGAAACAGCAAACACGAATTCCAAAAATATTTAAAGAGCATTCGTAAAATGAGCTTTTATTATATTTTACAAATCTACATAAAGGTACTTAATGAAAAATAAATTACAGCAGATTTTATTTAAACAGTCGTTTACGTAAAAATTTGTATACGATTTCTAAAGATAGGATCAAGAAATCGTTAACCAACGACTAAACAACTTGAAACCAGATTTTATTTGTGATTTTGTGCTGTCTACATTTTCCAGTTATATTATATGGGTCGACAAAAATCCAGTTAAGAAATCTTTACGATCATTTAATAAGCATTCAACACGACAAAAAAGAAATGCTCTATACAATCATAAATAAAGGTGCACTATTCACAATAAAATGGAAGATATATCATTAGATATTTCTTATACACAACAAGAGTTTTGCATGATGTAAAAACAGTTTCTCTATTATCATTTACAAATAACAATAGAGGCATAACAATCATCAATTATCACTGTGTCATACACCATCACGGCATTAATGTAACATAATAAAATTTCTCAATTGATTTTAGTTATTTTAGAAAAACTATAACGAAAATTCTTTAAATCTAAATTAAGAATCAATTCGTTTAATAGATAAATTAGTTGTTTTCATTACAGAACGAATAAATATTTTGGAAATCGTAATAAAGCGGTCAGTTATGCCATAAAACTACACTAATATTAGCAGTGCATGTCACGGACAAAGTTAGCAGTTGGGGATAACACAACAACGTTATGAACAAGTACAAACAAATATAAAACAAGATTTTGCAATTACAGACAACTTTCCTCACCTTTCAACATTTATTATCTTTTATATATATATATATATATATATATATATATATATATATAACCATTGTATTTTAATAATACTATATTCTAAAGCAAAAATGGAACATGTTAAAATTAAGGAGCAAATAAGGAGAAACAAAGAATATAAAAGACCTTATAAACTTTATAATTTTATATTGGTGTAATTTAATTATCAAGCAGCCAACATCAGACTAATACTAATTTTGTACTTTCTCGAAAGTATGAAAAGCCGCCAACCCAGTCATAAACAGGATCAAGTTAAATTCGTTTGCAAACGAAAGCTGCAAAAACCACCACTACTAACAAACACGAGAAGACTGAGCAAATGCTTACAATAATTTTGTCATCGTATAATATATGCACAATTATTTTTGCTCCCTTTAATATTTCAAAAACTATTCAAATAATCCTACTGTTATCTAATGAAAACATACACGTTAGATAGTATTGTTCCTCAAAAACCACACCCCTCTGTCTACAATGAATATTAACATGTATTAAAGATAACACATGTGTCTCTCACACAGCACTACTTTGTGTTAAAATATTTAATAAATAGTATATGAGATTTATATTTAACAGATTTTATTCTCTATAACGAACGGAAAGCTTATAAATTAAATTGAAAATTAAATGTCAACGAAATTTGATAGTATGAGACGAATTTGTTTACTTACGAACGAAAATACAGTAATTTTAATTGTAATAAAATTCTGCTATCTACAAAACGTGAGTATAGTGCAAACAAAATAGAAGTTAACGCAATTAAATCGAATTTGGTGGGAGATAAACGATTTCACCACCGATTAAATAAATTAGCAACCATAAACACACACACACACACACACACACACACACACGCGCGCAAAGTGACTTTTAGTAGTCGATAATAGGAATTGCTAGACAGAGATTTGATGTTTCATTAAAGCTTTTTGTTGTTGTGGAAAATGTGTTGTGGATAAAAGAAAAGTTTTAACAACTTACCTACCAATTCGAATAGACAATGATTCCTTAATCGATTTGGTATCAAATTCTATAATGTGCGCATTTCTATAAGACCAAATAAGACCTAATGGATAATTCGAGAACGGTTGAACTTCAAAATCGATAGTCTATCCTGACTTGACTATTAATATAGAAGAATTCAGGTAACTAACAATAGCTATTCAGTATCTAGCATCATATATTTATTTGAAACATCTGTTATAATCAGTGAGGCAAAATAATTCAACTTGGAAATTAAAATTATCTGAACTACTATGTTCAGTAAGTTGACAAATAAAGACATTTTGTTTCAATTATTCTCATCTATAAAGTCATTCGACAAATTTCTGTTGAAAGCTTCAACACACAAAAAGACTATAAACATCCACAAATTCAACAGTTAGTAGACGTATATTTATATAGGTCCAAATGTGTATTTTACCCAACTAATAAAAATATGCAAACTTTTGATTACCATGATAAATATAATTACGAAAGTATAATTAAGAAAAGCAGAAACCGAAATATTGCATTTACCATAATTGAATGACGGCAAGCCAATATTTTCCACTAAAAATCATACATTTAAAAAGAAAGCCTTTAAAATATTGAAATTTCAAACTGATCTGTATTTACATTGATTATATAATGTGGATGCCAGGAATATTTGACAGAAGATTCGTTCAAATCTATAGAAGAGTCTAAATAAATTGATATATTTAAAGTGTGTGCGTTGTTTTTAAAAAGATTTAAGTGATAAAAAAATATAGGTTATTTTATACACAGATAAACAGGAAATTGTTTTAAATGTCAACAGGACCAATATATCAGTTTTGTTAATCTCATCCCACGCTCAGTTTTGTGAGATAAGTAAACATAGAATGGCTATGTAGGTGGGCGTAGTTGCCATTATCAAAGCTTAATTAACATTTATGCGACGATCACTGTACATGTGTCACAAGACTATGAGCAGTAAACTAACTACCATTAGGTACCACTAAGGTAATTCAATCCAATAATTAAAGATATAAATATATTAGAATACAAAATAATGGGTCTAATGTCTTGAAAATGTTGTCGAAAAATCAACAGAATAAATAAATAAAAAAACCTGACTTCAATATTACGAATTCACATATAGTGAATGTGGCGGTATATATTAGGGTGTGGTCGGTTAGTTTTACGAAAGTGTCCAACAATTTCAATATTCCCATTCCTAGTCGAAGGAGGAACCAATTCTACTGATTGTCTATGAGACATATGCAAAGTAGATATTCGGCCTAGGAACTGCTTTGAAAATCAAATGACAAGCTTCAGCATAATTGAAAGGACCGTGTCCGCAAGACTTGATCCGCCCCCTGAGATTATTGAAGACATTCCTTGACAGGATTTATGGGTAATAATCAGGAACTATAAGTTAAAAAGTACATAAAAGTAGATAGAACTATTACAACTGAGATGAAAAGCTTGAACTAGATGAAATTTAAACTGTTTCGTTTTATAACAACATTGTTAATTGAATTTTATTGTTAGCCAATTATTTACTATAAGAATTGTTAAGGGAAAGTCATAAATTAAAATTAATTGCATCAATATTGTTGAGGTTGTTACAAGAAACATCCGATCAGTTTACGAAGATGAGTCTTTGCTCGTGAATTATGTAGGTAAAGGTATAACATAAACTTTGTCACCTGATACTATTTCGCTCTTTGTTGATCGAGAACGATATATTGATTCGCTAATGGCACCATGCTTTGAACCACTTACCGATGTTTGTGAACATTGGTCCGCGACCGCCTTTGATCCTACTTTATTTATGATGCCACAAAGTGTATTCTTCAAGTCAATATTAAGTTATAAAGCCGATGATATTTCAACCCAAACACAATCATAACAAGAGAAAGTAGAACTTGTTATTATGTGTTAAGGACACCACTATCTAATTTAAATTATGAACGAATTCACAACAAGTTAAAATGTTGAAAGGAGCGATATTAAATTTGTAAAAGTCAATAAACGAAACAACATGAAAATCTATTGTTAAACGACGAAAAAAATATTACAATAGAATACACTTCTGGAATAGTTATTGAACGAATTTAGGACACAAAACCGGTCAAGATTCTCATACAATGTTAGGTTAATAAAGACATATAAAAGAAACCATCCAATAGAACGTTTGCTATGAGGATTTTATAAATTGCACTTGGTGCTAGAAGTAAAATTGATGCGTCCAAATTTTACTTTTGACCTCAGATATAGCAACCGATTTAACACACAAAATACTATCTAAAAAGACCAAGCGACAGAAAAATCTATTTATATGAATAAAATGATAAATATACCAATTTCATAACTGACAACGAATCATTTCTATACTTATATAGATATTCATGTGTTTTAACATACATATTTCATTTGAACATCCATTTTAACTTATTTGATGATTGTTTGTTGCATACAAAAATTCAGACATTCCAAACTAATATTAGATAGAATAAATACAATAACATCATTCACCACTGGTAATATCAATAATTCTCTTATAATGTTGTAATTTGCCGGAACAGAAAAAAAAAAAGTCGTTAGCGTGTTGCTGAATTGAAGCAGCACACAGCAATATTATAGAGATTTTAGAAACAGAAATGAACCACAACAAGCTCTACTGTCTCAATTAAGACATATCATTTATATAATGTAGATAGTGGAAATGAAAGCTGTTTTTTTTTTATTTGGCAGCTGGTCTGTTTACAGCTGTGGTAGTAACAAATGTCTAGAATTACTCTGTACGTGGTATTGTGTCCACAGATCGTGGAGTAATTTCGTTTTTGTTGCCAAATTTAATGCTGTCATATCCGAGAGGCATGCTGAATTAAAGGGAGAAACGCCTGATTCTCTTTATATAAGCGCAGACCAAATGGATAGTGGCAAAATGTTACCATAATGTCATTCCTTTATATTCAAATTGACAAAATTAGGGGATTCGAACTAGCTACATAGATAAGCCTGAAGCACCGTAAAATAATAAACGATTCCTTTATAAATGAAACGATTTCCACATTAATACTACCAGACTCAATGCTTTAGGTAAATCATGGTATCTATTCACACTATTTTCAACAAAATAACAAAATTCTCTTGAGAATATAGATGTACTAAATAACTTTCTCTTGTAATAATCAGCGTAGATTTGCCATACAATACTATGACAGACACACGATTTTCTCTGTAAAACCAATGAGAAATATAAATATAAATTGATCAACATAACATAATAATGGCCAAATCCACTTAAGGGATACCCATATTGATGATTCATGCGCCTCCTAATCAGATTTTCTGGTATCTATCTGCTTAATTGCCGTTAAGTAAGAATGATTTAAAGCAAGATTAGGTCAAAGAAAATGAGATATCACTATAAAATAAAACAATCATTCTTAGTAAAATCTAGAAGAAATATAAATTTACGAATTTTATAATCACATAAATTCCATGCCTACCCCATTTTTGTATGTATAAAATTCCCCTAATAATTTATCTCTTTATCTCTTTCTTGGACACAAAACATACTTTATATTATCTTACACACCCCTGTAAATAATACACAGTTCAGACCATTAACTATCAAATATCCAATAGTTTTGGATCTATATACCATACTGATGGTCATTAATAGTTTTAATCGATGTAATATTTCTTGAAGCGACAGAAGCTTGAATTGATGGTGTATTGTGCGAATGGAAGGCAATGTTTGATACAGAGTTAGGAATTTGAGTATCTGTCCTGGCATTCAACAGTTGGAAGTAGTATATGATATACCTTAAGGAAAACTATTTATATTTTATAATATTCAAAATCACTGTTATTTTATTTATTAATCAATTTTCAAATAATTCGAGACATATGTACTAATAGCCGCCTGTACAAACTGTACTGATCAGAATTAAAGTTTACCAATCACCTATATTGTACGTAATATCGTACTTTAGTAAAAGCACTTTATAAAATTAATTACCAACATAATTGGTAACCAACGAAACCTGCCTTCTATAGAATAAATTCGTGAATGTCAACAGTATAAGTTCAATATAATTAGTGATTTATTTCTCCCATGCCAACAATCATTAGTTTTGTATATGTTTGAATACAAAACTTGTACATGATACAGTTGTTGATAAATACAAATTAAAATAAAATGTAAGTGCAAAATTTCGAGAATATGCATTAAAATTGCATATCACTCAGATTTCAGTACCTGAGTGATATGCATTTTAACAAACGGATTTAGATACGCCTAGAATTGTTCGATTATAATATAAAATTTCCTTAGGGATACTCCAACATTTCATTGAGTTATTTTAAAGTATATAAGATAATAAATTCAAGGGAGTTTATAGAAAAAATATCAACACCAGAGCTCCTAAATCCTAGCTTATATGAAATAGATTACACCTGAGGCATCCATACAATACAAAATGCGTGGTGTGACTGACTGTTTGTCCAGTTGTATGTCAAAGCAATTTATGAAGCTTTATTTATAAAATAAGATAACTAAAAATTCTAATTCTAGATTGTAGTTTTTAAAATAATCTAATTTGACTTATTGATATTTTTTATCCATGCTCAATCGTAATAACAATCTAAGAACATGAGATTCGTTTTTTCTTCTCCCAACAATTACAGAAACAATTTGAAAGAAGAAATTTGCAATTTAGTTGAACTCCCAACTTGATTTCAACAAGAAGATAACATCGTATTTAAACGACAACAATTGCAATTGCCTTATTACATTCATCTAGCTATGTAGATTGAAAAGAAAGTTTAAATTGAAAAAGAAAATGTGTATTAATAGGACAACTGAAAGAAAAAAATATACGGCCATGTGTATGCTTCACTTTCCAAGTTTAATACAGAAATTTATATAAACTGTCCCCAAAGGGCGATTGTTGCCTATACAAGTTTTAATATTCATATAGTTCCTCAGAAATGAGAACAAAACAAATAAAATAAACTCGTCTTTTATCATTTTTTGTTCTGTGAACGTGGATCAACTTTAAAACAATTCGTTTTTCCATCTGCATTTAATATCTTAGCTGAATTATTTCATTGTATCACGTTCACAATTGTACATAAAGGATCACTCAAGAGATCATCATCAACAATATTATGCATCGAATTACCAATGAAAGTGTTGATTAATAATCGAAGGAATATTAATTCTTTGTTCGAGAAGTGTGTTTACCGTTACACCTGGCGGACTGTAGATTAATATTTCTTCGATTATTAATATTGTAGCTAGAATTAAAGAAATAGATATGTAATTTTGCGGTTCATATGTTGGTTAATCTAGCGATAAATGACCGTCAAGTTAACTCAAGTATCGTATACACCTGTTAACCACTTACAACGTTCCCATCTGCAAGGAATCTTTGAAGCAAGCATAACACCTCGCAGGGGATTACACTAGTGATATTCCATGCGAGTTTATTAACTACCACCATTCACGACTTGCTATTTCTACACCAATTACATAGCAAAATACTGCCATATATAGATAGTTTCACACATCAACATGAAAAGAGAAAACAAAGGTTTTCAAACAGCAAACAAACGGATCTTAATTACTTTCTCGTTTCAACGATCAATTTAATTGAAATTACTGAGCGTATTGTAACAGCAGTCTGCATGTTATATACGTCAGTAAGCAAGTAAATAGTCGAAAACCAATTCATTTATCAAATTCTGAATTACTTAGTTAATGTATTTACAAGAATGTATTTATTTAATTACTTAAATGCAAATCGGACAAAGTTAAATTCATGTGTAATTTAAGGATATTGCGAAGAGAAAGGACACATATAAATGTATAACATATGAATACCAAATTTTAATCAGGTATTTATTTCCGTTTAACTTAAAACAACGTAATATATGCCTAACAAAATTTCGTTAGATGAACTTAATTTATCTCAAAAAGCGGCTGTAAAAAATTACCATGAAAATTGTTGTAAATACTGTGAATTAAAATGTATTAAACTTTCATAAAGTTGGCAACGTACTAAAATGTAAATTAGCATGTTAATTCGCTTCAGGCAGGCGCCATGTAAAAGACATCGTTTCTCGTTCCCTACCACCTTATCAGTATTCAACCGTTGCATCTCTTGTTTACTCTCAATCTTGAATTTACGTCCCACTTCCGACATTGATGCGTATGCAATCAAAAACAAACCACATTCTGACAATATTTGATGTTTGTGGAATTTCCAAAAAAAAAACATATCGGCCGTATATTGTTTAGTTATTGCTTTTTATAGATTCTGATTCTTCACTTTAGTTTAGAAAACGAATAGATATCACTGAAAGGCGATTATTAGTTCAGAATGTAACCGTGCAAAATTAGGCCCTAGCATCCTCAAACACTATGGAGGTAGCAGATGGTATCCAGCTAACATCATTATTTTCATGTCCCAAAACAACACTTTGCACTTTTTACTTTTCCGGTTCAATATGGACAAACATAAAAAGTTTCTATCTATTACAAAAACAACAAATTGTCGTCTCATATTGTTATAATAAAAGTAGCGTTCATATGTAATGACAAATAAAAGAAAAATTTTGGCAAGATACATCCAATAGTTACAATTGAATCTATATGAAACTTTGAGAAGAATTAGATAAAAAGTCTACCGGAAATTAAACTCAAAGACCTACGTTAAATGTTCCAAATTGAAGTCGTCACTCCATAGCACTAGATCATTACTAAATAACACGCACGGGAAAAAAGGAAATGAGTTCGTTTCGTTAATGCTATTCAAAATATCTAGTGTTAAGCAATTTTATAACCGAATCCATAACTAAATAACTACAGGAAGTAACATGAAAATCGCTATACAGATAAAAAGAAACAATTGAAAGTGTTTTTAACAACAGCCCCATCAATCACATTGGTGATTATTAAAAAATTATCGAATTATTTAGTTTCTACACAGATTCACAATGCAACATTTAACGAATTGTAATTCTTAACAGATTAGTGTTTTATATAAAGACACCTTATTTTACCTAATACAGCATTTAGTGTACTATAACCAGAACCATATAAAACCGTTAAATTGTACAGTTGGCTGATGTACGAAATAATGGAGATGTTATTACGTTGCAAGTTGAATCATTTTTAATACACATATCATTTAAACATGAAGTTTTAACAAGTAACATGATAGAAAATACAGAAGAAACTCCATTTAATAATAATAGTCATATAGGTAACTTCAAACATCATTACTTCATTATGAATTCTACTACATTGTACGTCTTCATACTATATAACGTAATTAACTATTTTACGAAACAGAGTACTTACTATTTTGTCCATCGCCTTGTTAATTAATTATATTCATCATATATATGTTTTGCACTAAGTTCAACAATGTATAAAATATCAACTAATATCTGGATTTGACAGGAACTTGAACTATGATAAATCCAAACACAATTAATAATCAACTGTATTGAAATTATAAACAAATAAATTTATTTTAAATAAATAAGAATGGCTTATCGATGAACAAGAAACATTTTAATGAAAAGGATAAATCATCTTATAGCTTAATGAAGGCTGTGTAATTAAAATTTTTGTTATACTACTACAAACGAAGCAGATAATATTTTGTAAGTAAAATATTACCAGAGCCCCAGCGTTAGATCAGGATTGTCAAGTTAATTTTGATGTCTACACTCCAGGTTCAAGCTTATTTAGCTGAGAGCATGACATCGAAATGTTTGGACGGTTACAGAAGGTTGGCGCCAATCTCTGAAGTTTTGTCAAAAAACCCGACAAGCTTCGCATAGTTACAAAAGTTGGAGTCAACGTTAGCGCCGACTCTATTTTATCGTTTCACACATTGGATGAGGGTCGTTGGCCCCAAAACGTTGGCTCTAATGTGTGGAGCTGGGATAAAAATCAGGATAATCATACTAAACAATTAGGTAATAACAGAAGCACCATGAGATAATTTCAGCATTTAGCTAACATTAAAATGAGTAAAATTTAGAAGTTTCAGTTGCGAAATTGTAATAAAATCAACCCTGTTGTAGGGACAAATACTAATTCAATAAAGATAATTGTTTTAATATCAAAAATCTAACGAACTTGAGTTGTATTACATATTTGCATCTTATGAAATCAAATATTATCCTTTATGTTGTGTGAATTATTTTAGTTCAAATCGAAAGTTTCACTTTGTTAAAGATTGACTCACATTTCCTTCAACAATCTAGTCGTTTAGTAAGATAGGAAATATTCGAATCCAGTAACTGTATTCTTCTTTTAACAAAACTGTTTCTTTGTAACGCCCATCCATTTAAAACTGAACTTTACTTTCTCATGTAGTCTAGTTCTTTTTCAAACACATTAGTGTTCCTCGAACATTTCAATCGTATCTAAACGTCCGTTTCTAAATTATAGTCTTACTTCCAAGTTCTATCTTTAAAATTAATCTTAAGTAGGTAACATCATATACCCAACGAATTCATCATGAAGTATTTTATTTTAAATTTGATCATTTTATAATTTTTTTATTTAAACATCAAATGAATTTAACATTTTAATAGTCACAGAGTTATCTGCAATTATAAAGGCATTTATAAAAACACTGCTCTATTAATATTGCTTCCAAACATGCTGATAATAATATTGTTGTCAACTAATCAACTTTTTTATATATATAAACAACCAGTAACCATTAATAACATAGATAAGCATTCATACAACAAAAACTTTGTAACTATATATTAATATTTCAGTATAAGTGAATATTTTTAGACGGAAATTAAAACAGAAAAGTAAATTAAATTTATAAACATGCAAGCAACATATACATACATAATAACTTCCGAGAACAGTGTTATTATGCTGCTATAATTTTATCATTAAGGTTAAAATAGCATCAGGCAGGGTCTTTTAAATATGGATAGATAAAGACACCCTTTTTACAACAAACCATAAAATGGATATGCAGAAACTGAAATTACAACAAAAAAATCGATCGTCAGCTACACATCCTAAATACTTTCATTGTTAATGGTTACTTTCTAATATAAAATCCTTCGAGATACCGATAGTTTATGATCAAATAAAGGCAGAATATATTGTTTAATTTTAATTGGGATGAATAGTGAATTGTGAAATCGGTTTACAAATATTTCGTTGAATATATAAACGACAGGGGTGCAATTCAAAACGAAACACCATTTATAGCTCACAGATTAATGAAAACGGTTGTACAGCTCTTTCGACCAGAACCAATAACAGTTACCGCCGTTGTGCGCTATACATAAACATTAGAGGCAAACAGGGCAAACCAACAAATAACAATGTAAAACAAGATCAAGCGCCAACGTCCAACTACAATCGCCGCAAAATTAAATCTGGCTTATCAGCATTCCCGTGCCACCTAGACTGCGGTGTACTATCCACAAATCCAGAACCCTTCTTGGTCAAGTAATAAAACCACGATTGCTATAAAGCTTCAATCATAGCCAAAAAAGCACATATGTTAATAATTCACACAATATAATATCAAATATCATATTACTCTTACGAAAAATAAACGAACAGTAATCGGAGAAGACACTAGAATATAAGACTCCTCACAACATTCATTCCAGCAGATTAGTAAACTGGAACATATTTCATACAAATATGTCAAAAAAATAACATTCAAAGATATATCTGTATTGCAATAATTCATATAGACTCGGTTATACCATTATTAAAATGTATTTTATGTGATGATACATGGATTTGTGTCAGGCACGAATAGAAAAAAAAACACCATAACGAAAATAATGGCTTCCATATTCAAATCTGTCAAAAAATTAGTGGATTGTTCCATAAAAAAATATGCAAGATTCTAACTAATTTTAGGTGGTACATTAAAAAAAAATACCATTGATATGATACTGCAACATAAAATGTTGACAAATTTGTTATTCACATTTGAAACGACAAGATTCGAAACGGGCACGCCCGTATTGATACTAAAATAAGAAGAAGAAAAAAACCCTTTTGATTGTTTGAATAGCACGATATTAAATTTTGTAATTTTCTCAAAGTCATTAAATTTAATGTATCTACTCTTCCAATTAAATTTTGACTGAACATTAGCTTAATTAATACAGAACAAGGGGTTTAAAAATATTCAGAAAAGCAATAAGTGAAAAAGTTTTCTTTCTCTTAAATTCCATTTCATATTCAAAACCTTTATTCGACTTACGATGCTCAGTAGTCGTTTTTATCGAACATTGGTCGCCGTAGCCTGTGTGTAATACCCTGGACTACCATTATTTAATCCTGTGGTCAGTACACATTCGTCTGCTGACACACTGGCCATTGTTACTACCACAATGACTCGTATTCCGTATTTACATCGCATCCTGTGATACGATGCCACTTCTACTAGAATTCAGAAAATACAATAAGGTAGAATGCAGAACCATATCAATAAAATTATTTAATCAAATATGAATATGAATCCCATTAGAAACAATTATCCATCCAATAATCAACAACACAATATCTCAAAAATTCAATCCGCTTATACATACATACTATATACAGAATGGAAGTTTAAAGCATAAATTTCCATGGTTCTAATTTTTAAATTCGTAAAATGCAAATCAGAATATGATCCGATCAACGATAGTGGCTTTCATTTCCAACCAAGATAAAATAATAAAAACTTTCCAGTTTTTTGTTTATTTTAATTCTGTGAAATATTTAAAATCGAACGCTTTGCGATATTTAATTCTCTCTCTATAATCGTGTTCTGTAATCTGAGTGGAAACAAAATCATATTATATAAAAACTGTTCTGGGATTTGAAAAACAAAACAAAAACGAATCAATGTAGCAAAACAAAAAAAAACATATATATTCACATTAAAATGTTCAAACAGCTCTGCGTTTTGTTAGAAAAAATGAAGATTTTAGCATGTACCATCACTGTTTATAGGAGATAGATACCCAGATATCATCAAAAATGAACCCATCTGTACATACAAAAAATGATGATAATTGCAATTCTCATAGGTATTAAAACAACAATTATTGTTGCACTCTTTATAATGAACGTTATTCCATGCAATTAACCCGAATATTATCTTTAAAACAATTTAGAAACAATCTAATCTGATTCTGCAAATATACAAATGGTACTTCAAAATTTCCAAAGAAAAAAAACGAAACATATAGTAAAGAATTTCCACAGATTTCTACAGAAAAATTATCCATATGCTTTTCAGCACGTTCAGGTTTTCTGTCAAAATAGAATTGTGTTTTCACAATATTCACCAAGATAAAATTGAAACGAGATCGCCTGCGTAAAATCCTTTTATATCCTGTAGGTGTGGATAAGTAACCATGGCAGCAACACTCCCTCTACTTACTTTTTTTCTTTGAAATGTTCATAATTGACAGTATCAAATATCAACCAGACATGTTCAACATTTGGAAATAACTGATGTCAATAACTAGAATGTTAGAAATATGAAAATCGCTCTTTTAAAAATGGCTTAGTTTCAACTATTATATAAAAATTAATACAGTAAAGCATTATTTAAGTACACTATAAGCATAAGCAATATAGAGACGAAGTTTGATCAAATCAAATGTGAAAATTTCAAACATCTAAAACGAATTTAAGATGAAACAAAGGCAGATAAAGTATTATCATTTTGAAATAATACAAAACTATAAATAAATATAAATGTCGGTGGTGCTCGAAGCGCACAACGAAAACCTAATGAAAAATTCATACAGTTGGCTTTTCAAATAAACCGTAAACACATCCCGGAAAAAATCAAGTAAACCGAATATTTACGTTGTTTCTTCAACCAAAAAGAAAAACTTCCACTAGAATGTTTTACCTTAAGATAATAATAAAAACAAAAAATCAATACATCATAAAGTGAATAGCTCTAATGGAAAACGTTTAATAGGATTTAAATATAACAAAGTGAAAATAGAAACCAGTTTAATAGTTCATTTAAGGCTACCATAAATTGTTTAAAAGTTTAATTCTATATCTACCTAATAATCGTGTTTCATTAAACAAAATAAAACAGGCACACACACAAATACGGAAAAGATCTAATAAAATGATATCACAAACAACCACAACTAAAATATGATATAAGTGACATAATCTATTTGTTGAAACACATTTCATATGAACGATCATAATGAAACAAAATAACCTTACAGAAGGATTAATTAATTGAACTAATTTACTTAGTAGAACACAGTCGGTAACAAAACTCAAAGACACAAATGTAACTAATTAATCAAATGTTCAACGCCGAGTCGAATGATGTTTACCCCTACAGAAAACAAATAATACAAACACGTACGTGTGATTAACAAATCAACAATAAGATAATTATAATTTGACACATCAAAATTATGGAATGTCATACATATATAACTATCACTAAAAAGCATATCTTCATCATTAGAAGAAGAAAGCAGAGCGAAGACTTATTGTAGAAAAGACAACCTTTGCGATGTAAATCGTAAAACACAGTACTTATGAAAAGAAACACGATGCTGCTAAAAGCATAGTGAGCTCATTTAATTTAATAAATCTACTTACTATATAATAGACCTCCTATAAATGAAAACAAAAAATATTAAATTACTAAATTAAGTACATGTACATCATAAAAATAAAATAACTTATAGCTTTCCGGAGATCAGCATCTTTTAAAACGTGACATAATAATTTACAAATCGTCTGCCCAACAATAAATGTCACACCTATACATATATAGAAAAGTCAATTAGCCCAATCACAAAAATAAAATAATTTTCAATTTACAGATCAGAATTATTTAAAATATGAATATGATGGAAATAAAATTGAATTTTCACATTAATATTTATCAGAATTTGCATTACTTATCTAATTTAAAACATTTTACTGTAGATATATAAATCGAACATCCCGGAATTTTCAGCTTAAAAATAGTTTGACGTAATTTTGACCGAACCACCTGTATCGATCCCTATTATATCAGCTAGGAGAACTAGTTGCGTGTTTGACATAGCCAAGTGACCGTTTATGGTTGAAATAACTTGTTTTAAAATGACAAAAGCTTATACATTTTTCAGAAAATAAACAAGAAACATTTTCAATTAACTAACACTACCTACATGTTAACATTAAAAACATAACTATTAACATAAATATTACTAAAATAATTAAATTATATTTTCAAAATGCAAATATCATTTTAACTATTAAAGGTTCTTTAAAATTACAAACTTAATAAAACTATGAGTTATATAGAACTGTAAACTTTAGAAGGAAATAAAGGAAACTAATGAAATTAGGTCAGAAATAGAGAGCTTCGTATAAATGTTAGTGTATAACATTATAAAATAGATTTATTACTTCATATTGCTTGGCATTATTTTAAATGTAATTTTCCATTTACATATGTATAACTCTGTCATAATTATTTATCAAATGATAGACAGGTGTATTTAGGTAGATAGTACCATCACACATGGTCATGTTAAAAATCAGCTCTGTAAATATTGATTTTACATTGAGTAGTATTTGATTTTGCAGCAACTGTTATGTTACACAAGCGCCATCTAATAACAAACTAAATACTTCAGGAGCCTGAAAAATGCTGAAATCTGATACAACGATGCCATCTAACAGGTCATAAATGAACAAACCGTTTAAACATCTACAATGAAAAATCTATGTTAACAAACAGGAAATACCATGAGAATATGGAAAATGTAAACACTGTTCTATCGCTAAGTGAATAATAAAATTATTCTACTGTACGCAACATCAAATTGTGAAAAAAAAATGAATTGAAATCTCTGTACAATACATATTAGATTTAGATATCTGCAATTTCAAATCAGGAAGCAGAAACCTATCAGATGACGCTCCAGTAACCATAAGCGTTAAATCAATAATAAACAGAGAAGTCAACCGTTTACCGTATTCCGAAACGGAAGAAACAGTCATTTAACAGCTAACGGATCTTTTTGTAAGAAAGCATGAGGTATAACTCATCCATTTTTTAACTACTGGTGTTCTTAAATAGTTTAAATTAGCTACAGCGACGCACCAGATGTGTCCAGGGCCCGAATACCCCTTTAATTTATATAAATTAATGAATAATAACATTGTTTTTCAAGTATATCTTCTTTAGCTGAAATCGTTGGTGGCTTTACGTCCCTGGTCAATTGTGTTTTCTTTTCTATCTAAACAATTATCTTCTAATTTTTAAATTTCCCACCTATTGCAACGTTTACACAATTAATTCATAGATGACGCTGTCGATTTTGGTAGCTTTAGCGCCATCTAGTACGATTTTAAGAAAACATGATAAGATTGAACTGGATAGCTCTATGGTATAATCCAATGGTCCAGAATTCAAACCCCCACAGAGTATGAAGAAGAATGTTCGAAAATTTCCACTTCTTTTTTAATCCTAATTTGTTAATTAAATAGTTCATGCCACAAATTACATGGACCAGTTAGTAGCAAAAATTGATTACATAACCTTCTATTAAGACCATTAAGAAATAAGCAATAACGCGATTTTTCAGGTTTTTTCAATACAGGTCTATGGTACGACCATCTGGGTTACTTAATAATTGTCTCTGAGTGTTGTAGAGTATGCGATTTATAGTTTCGTAAATATTAAAATAATAAGACCAACAACAAACAACAAATGACCAACAAACGATTGCAATTGTTAAATTGCTCCGCACAACTTAAAACTTAAAATATCGGTATCCATGGATTAATAAGTTCATGGCGCTACCTAGTTTTTAGATATGAAAGCACTATGCACTGCAATTCATAATTTTTTAATAGATAAAAACTTGCCACAATTAATTGCGAATTAAAATATCGTTAGAATACTTTTAACATATACACAACTGATTAGTATCCATACATTTTCAATATTACACTTCCTGTTAGTATTATTTTAGGTATTAGATTGCGTGAACGTTCTATGGATCATTTAAGAGATACTTTCAGCTACATTGACTAGAGGGAGCCTGTATTATTTTCATCATACTACAGAAGGAGCTCTATTTTGTGCTTACAGGAATTTACAGCAGCTTTCAAACAATTCAGTTTCGTAGAAATTCAAGTTTTAGCATTACGGTAAATATCATGTTTAAAAAAAACAGTAATGTTGTAACTACATAAACATCCAATAGTAAATAAACATTCACTGTCCAACTTAGATAGTGTTTGTCCATTATAATACAGACTGAGTGAAGAAGCTTAAACAATGTTTGTATTATTCAAAATAAATTACTGAAAATGCTCATAACCCTCTTATTTATTATAAATTAAAAATAACTTGCCACTATAATTTATTAAATAATATAACTTTTTCAAATACTTTTGGTTAAAAATAAATCAATATTGTATGAAATCACATTGTTTATTGTTCACTATTACTGACTTGATCCTTCACCGGTTATCATTCTAGGCCAGGAATAGCAAATCAATTTCTTTGTCGCATCAAAACCGAACACACTATTGTATCTAGAGTGGGATCATTGATCTTATATAGTCACAAAAGAAAAATGGATAAAAACATTTTCAATTCAATATCTATTTGTTAAAATTCGTCATTTGTCTAAGAAATTTTAAAGAAATTGTTCTAAAATTCAAAATAACTCTGAATATTTTTAATGGAAATTAAAATCAATGTTTTAACTCACCGTACGTTACAACTGTATGGAGGTGGTCGACGTGAATACAACACTCCTTCGCGACACCTGCAATTAATCAAATGTCACACACATTGTACGAGCTTTATGAATATATTTACATCAACACAGAAAAGCATTCAATGTCCCGAATGTCACTATGTAGTTTGGTGGAGAAAGAAGGGAAAGAGATTACCTTAAACAAAAAAAATTCTGCAACTTTTCTCTTAACGCAACTCAAACACTCTTTACAAGTACCTTTTCACACTTTATAAAAATATCATATAGGCTAAACAAACATGATGAATTTGAAAATTTGAAATTGAAAAAAAAGGAAAGAAAAACGCTACTTCACTCCGCAGGATACCTAAATAGTTGATAATTTTCTAATATATTATAACTAGTACACGGTAGAAACAAGAAACTAATGTAAGTGTTCCACTATTATTAAATGTTATAAAACAATATTTTGAATCATCTAGAATTTTCCAATTATTCTTACACATGCGTAAATCTCAGAGAATTTCCATCTCTTTGTAAAAAAAAAGAAAAAATAATTTAAAAACAGATGAGAACATCTCGTTATCTCGAAAACATTTAAAATGCCAAAACCAAGAGCCTAAAGTACGAAATTTTAATAATTTATCCAATTTTACCAATGTCAAGCAAATGATATCTATATAGATTTTTAATTAAAATTACAATACGTTCGTTCTACATTTAATTCGTGTTTAACAAAAACGAATAGTTCGAATAGAAATCAATCTATAAATGCTTTTATTAGTGGAACAACGTACGAAAACAATGTAAACACAGAATGCAGAAGAATTAATAAACGCTTAAATAGCTATCCGTACATATAATATAGTAAAATCTGTTGTTAACCTAGTATAAGTTACTGGTAAATATCTGATTTAACGTAAACTAGCCAAACTAGGCGGATCAGAGTTGTGAGAAAACCACATCTGACGCTCTTAGCCCTGAGGAACTACTAAATTTTATAGGGTTATCGAAGAATATAAAACATGACAGACCGGCTAAATGGAATTTACGTTCCTCATCGTATTTTACCAAATAACATTAAATATACATTTCCTTCATACACATTTATAGAATTTTTCTTCAATTTGTCTTTACTTTACTATTTAGTTGTGAACTTTCATCAGGCTATACATGAAAATAAAATCGCGAAAATTAAAAAAAAACAGCAAAAACAAAACAACAACTATCTATACAGTAACGAAAGGCAATATAAACAAAATTGCTTTTGGCATTGTCACAAACGATTTCCATTTATTTATAGAATTCATTCAAGACATGTTGTTTACTTTCTAAGAATAACTATTGAACTAAATCTTTAATTGACAAGCTTTTTTGTTGCCTTATATTTATAGAAACATTTGTGATAAATAATTTACTTGATTTCGATTACACAAAAAAGGTTGTACCTGTATATCCAGATAATAATTAAACATGGAACTTTGCTATAAAAAAAAACACGATGAATTATACAGGGAAGTAGATAATAAGGGTTTTTTTTCCGTTGATGTAACAGAAAAATAACTAACCCTTCTCCATCATTTCACCAATACTATCTCAAGTAGCCACATAAATTTAATTGGAAACGTTCTCCAATTACATCCCGAAATCTCGTTGGTTAATTATATTAACCCTCCAGAATTTAATTGAAGTCAAGACTACAACTGACTGCATTCTCAGTATAATCAAAATGTATTAGAAGGAAATTCATTTAAATCTTGGACATTCAAACATTTTAGATTTTTAGCTAAAATCTCTTGGTCGCAATCTTTAGTGAAAACTCGATTCTCTAACAATAAATCAGCCGCAACTTGATATATGTCGTCTTAAAAGTAATCAATACTTTTCCTGATAGTCTAACTCACTCTCTCTCTCTCTCTCTGTTAAATTACAGCAGATCGGAATTTCCAATATAAATGCAATGATTGTTGAGAACATCCTAACAAAAGACAAGTATTTGGAAAATCAATATAGAAAAAAAAACAAAACGATGAGAAAATTTAAATTTGCGTATAACAAGAGACTTTATTAGAAATTGAACAAAGAAAGACATATAGAAAGACAAAAAAAAAGAAAAGGTAAACTAACTCTTGATGAGATTACATAGACGATAATCAATATGGAAGAACTTTTGTGTTTCTGGATTAACTTTGGCATCCTTTCAGATTTCAAGAGAAGAGGAGTTTTGTGATTGCTTTAAAAGAGAAAATTCAAAAGTTGTAAGATTGAAAAACTCTCAAAACAAATCTCTGACGTAACAATGATAATTACAATAAATTTTTGAATTCGTTTGCAATCTAAGATTGAAATAAGAAATTCACTTTCATCAAATTTTAATTCTGAATTTCTCACTTTGAGAAACATAATATTATTCCAGCTACTTAAATAATTATACGATGAAAATAAAAAACATCAAAAAAAGTGTATATGTTCAGACAACCTATCGTTAAGTTAGAGATAGAGATCACAAAAAATACCAATGTTACAGATATTGGAATTAGTTGTGACTAAAATGAAGTTCATACGCCTAATTAATCAAATTCTTGCTATACCACAACTGTCATCGTTATTTCAGGATTTTATCTTAACTTATTGGCGTCTAATTTCACATATTTCTTTGTTATTTATAAATTTCACACCTATCTTGAGGTTACCTCTATTACTTTGTCACTTCACATGACATATGTATGACTTATTAACAATAGATTCATCAAATTCCAACACAAAAATTAATGGTTAAAGTAGCTTTTCGAAGCTTCTCAGTAATTGTATCAATATTGATAACCACTATTTTACCTTAGAATTACAGGTTACAGATCAAATATTGTACAACATCATTCACACCTGAGCACGATAGGTGTGAGGCTGTCCAAATGTGAACAGTTGCACCAGTTGAGAAAGTTTATTCTATTATCTAGTGGTAAGACAAATTCTATTTCGACAATATAAAATAAAACGGACTTCTGCTAGTCTTGATTCAAATGGGGATCCGTCCTAACAGATTCATTTGACTCATTTAATCCATAAAATAATAAAGGTACAGGTACAGGTAAACGGTGTTAATAAGGATTCATCTAAACAATAATTAATTTCATAACTAACCAGGATGTGAGGAAAAATAACATTACCTGTTAGAAATTGTTCGTACAATACAGTACAGTTGTAGATGATACATAAATATTTGCTATTCATTTTTCTAGAAGCCGTTAACGCAATTACGAAATGTAAACTAAAATACTACCAATTACAAATATATGCAAGTTTTATTTTGTAAATAAAATTCTGTGTCATTCTACAAACCATACTGTAAATTAATTAGTTTTCTAAATAAAAGCATATATAATTATTAACCCACATCGATGTCACATATACCTGCATCTGAGTTGATAAATCATATTTTTATTGTATTATTAGTAATTAATTTTCAAGCATATTCATTCTTGAATAACTTTAATCATTCGAAAAGTTTTTATCCTTTTTCATGGATAGAAAAAAGAATACTATATAGAAAAAGAAAAATTAAACAATGTTCATATTGTGTAGGCGGACCAATTGAAGTTGATAGAATAAAATGAAACAACACTACATTCCTGAATGTCTCCAAAGGATAACTTTTATGCCATCAGAACAATATCCACAGAATACAATTTCTTTCATTCTAATAATATTGCATACTTATTTAGGTACTGTGTACATATGAACGATAATATTTAAAAATGTCGTAACCGTAAAATAGCACTACCCAAAACGCAAATAAAAATTTCTTTCATTTTAAATTTTAGCATATTTTAAAAAAAACAAGGTCGATAACGATGAAAGCGATGAAATTATTCATGTCGAAATGATTAATGAGGATAAAACAACATTAAAAGTAAGTCACTAATTCATTTGAATGTTCTTTTAATTTGTCTATCGTTTCCGGGAAAGATCATGAGAAATTGGTGAGAAGAATACATCTGCCAGTCGAGATAAAAATGTTAATCAAGAATCTATTTAATAATTTAAATAAAAAGGATACTCGCACAACAACAACACAAATGAAATAACATTCCAAAACTGATTGTGTCCAAAATAATCAACATACCTCAAAAACAATTAAATTGGAAGATAGACGGAAGAAAAAGTCATCAATTCCATTATCGAAAGTGAAATAAAGGAGATCAGGAATGCTATTTATGACATATCTGAATCGATATGGTATAGTGCCTACCGTAGAAGATAATCAAAATTAAATATTCCGTTTCCATATTCTCTTAGAAATTATTACTTATTAATATCTATTTGTTTTAAATACGAACGAATCAACAAAAAAAATATTGTAATTTTCAGTATCTTCACAACAAAGTTTATTCAAAAACGAAAGCTTTGATGCGGATTCGACACAATTAGCAAGGATTGGGTTGTATTGTTCGAAATGTAGACGGTTGTGTGTCCAAATGTTTACTAATTCCAATTAGGAATATTTCAAATTGTTTGGCGATTACCAAAAAAAACCCAACAAAGTCACTGAGCGTTTTGCAAAGTGATTTAAAGACTCTCCGCTGAAGACGTAGAAAATCGACGAACAGACCACAATTAAGCAGTAATGTTGTTAATTTGAAAAGGACTGTTAACGAGAATTGGATACGAAATTACGTCAACCATAAACTAAATATTAGAGTTTTTAGAAGGCGGCTGTTGACTATAATAAAGAAATGCATCGGAAAACTTTTCTATAGCAGAACATCTAAGTAGCTCGAATTAACTATAAGAACTATTTAGATATTAATCAACAAAGACATAAATTGTATTTATGTAGTTTTTCTTAGGGATAATATCATTATAGCCGGATAAACATGCATTTTTAACGAATATTTTGGTTGCTAAGCTAAACACGACGATCCAACATTGACCAGATAAAATTCCACGTCCTTCGATCGCATGTTTCTATCTGGTTCAATTTGTAGATGCGAATTTGAATTTCACCAAAAGAAATTAAAAGCTCCAATTGCGACAATTTAACGAATTTTAATTTAATTACGAATACACAGAGAATACATGTTGAAATTGTCAACAAAAAAATAAAAACAAAAAAGATAATCAGATTGTTGCAAGGGCGACAAAAGTTAAACAAAAATTTATCGACTGTTAGATATACTTCGATCTATATTTATATCATCGCTTATTGCAGATTTTACATATGAGTGAATTTATCTGTTTTAAAAACAAAATCATTAAAATTAATTAATAACGTTTGTTTAATAAATTATCAAGAAGAATTTCACATTGGATTATCTCTAATGAACTTTATAATCCTAAAAATAATCTTAAAATAAACTGAATTATTATTATTAAGAAAACAAATGCATAATATAAAGATTATATAAATAAACGATAAAACGATAAACCAGCCAAGGATAATACGCTTCTTTGAAAACAAAACAAAACATTTCCTACAGGAATTTTTATCAAATTCCCATTATAATTCCGACAATTAACCAATCTATGGATATACATTAATTAGTCAATTGCAATAAATAATAATGTACAAATACAACAAACATGTATGACCTTTGTACACAATAACATGCAGATATAAGAATAAAATACAATCGCCACTGGTTTGATTTGTAAATCATTTACATGAAAATTTTAAATGATTGCATCCGAATAATTGAGGAATTTATCAACTAATGCAACTTTCAGTTGTTAAGCAGTTAAATTAGCCTTATTATAAGTCACTGTTTTGTTTTTGTTGTTGTTGTTGTCTTATTTGATTGGAGCAATTTTACAAACAATCCCGTTTCTCCACCAACGCAACGAAATACCGAAATGTTGCAACAAATACCCACATAGATACGACAATATTAACGACAATTTAGAGAATCGCTTTATTATTGAAATACGTGTTTTTTGGTAATCTTTGTTAAATTTAAACAAATCAATAACAATAATTTAAAAAAAACAAGAAATTTAGGTTATAAACAATTCACATGTCAATGACAACAAACAACATAATAAAAATACATAACCAAAAAAAGTATGGCTAACTTACCGTGATTTATTATCGAAATTAGCCACCTAATTAACGTACAATTTATATGAAATCCATAAACGGAAAAAAAACGATTTTGAGTGGCATTATTTTGAAAGAAAATCAAAACAAAACACTACCGAGAAAAACACGAAATTATTAGCGAATTCACGTAACTACAAACACTCGCCGCCATATGTGTCTGTGATGACGATACGATTGCCATCTAGACGGTAATTGTGTAAGATCTACTCGCTGGTGCTCACTCTGCATGTAGAAGTGTGCGACCCAACTACGGAAGGATAATTTGCCACACCAAGGCGGTTCGGATAATCAAATTGGAATGGACGTATCCAGTTGATGATTGCAATTAAATGCAGGAGGCACTACATAAAATTCGTAATTATATGCTTATTTAAATAATGGTTTCTTCGTCCATTCTACCAGAATTCTTATATTCCTTACCCTAATACATGTTCTTTTATTCTAATGCTTATCTGCCTTATCGTATATACCTACAGCAGAACCTCGATTATCCGTTTCTCAATTAAGCGATCGTCGGATGCGATTAAATTTCGGTTTTCTGTGTGTTCTGAATACAAACGTAAGCTCACAACTCTTATCTCATTCTCTGCTATCTACCATACCGTGAAAATATTTTTAAAAAAATATGGAAATGCAATCTGTGGAATGGATTGACAACGCTAACAACGTATTAATCCACTGCGTTTTTCCATAATATTTACAAATGTAATAAGAATTTTCATTCATTTACTCTTTGTAAAAGTATCTGATTAATAAATGAACGTTTCATTAGACTATTAACAACAAAAAGAGAATATTGAGCGTTTGTCAGGTTTTTCCAATCGTTTTTAATTTTGTCCGTTTTTCTCGTCAATCGAACTTGTAACCAACTAAGGCGACAATTAAGTTAGAGAAGAATTCCGAGAGCATTAAGTCTATGACAGGATGAGGCGGGTTAAAACAGAATTCTATTTGGAGACGTGATATGTCCATATAGTCGAAGGGTACATAGAACTAATTAAGACTCTTGACATTTTGAAATGTGTACGAGTAACTTAGAGAAACTCACATCGATCCGAGATGTTACTAACAATGCGCTTTGTTTTGTTGGAGAATGGCTGTTTGGTGTTTAAATAAACTAACACCACCACCACCACTACCACTACTGTCACCACAGTTACCATCGACCGGGAGAACATTTTCCGATATCGAATTTTGTCGACTATTACGCTTGTATACAATCGAGAAACTGTAATTTTATTGAAGAATTACTTTAGCAATTATATTTTTGATTTTTTAATATGCTTGAATTCCTCACTAGTGGTGTTTGTATCTGTCCATTCACATTAGTCCCTTGACTTTACTACAACATCATCAGGTAAGAGGAGCTGAAAGCTCCTTCGATACGTTACCACTTTGGAAATCCTTGTTGAAGACGATTTTCAAGTTGGGATTCAGTAGAGACTAAAAGCTCATTCGTGTTTCCATTTAAATATCAAACGATCTGAAACGTGGATAGATCCTTCCTCATACGATTTGATCAAATTTGGATGATCGACAATTCATTCTAATAAAGATACAGTTACAAATAAATAAAAAAATGTTTTTCTTTACATGACTAGTCGGAAATCCTCTAATACGGGCACTTGAGAGTAGTGGTACTGAAAAATGAAAGAACGCCGATAGAAATATTCACATTGCAATTCTATTGCCGTAACGTAAATCTCAACATAATTGCTTTTTAATTTAATATTAGACTATTTCCACAACACCCCATTGAATGCAATAATTAATTACATTAAATCTCCTGATACTGAAACATAATTCCTGAGTGAAACTCGAAAAAAAACTAGCGATGACGGTAATAAAGTTAACCATTTTTGTCCATAATTGATGCATTAATTATTTAAATTCTATACAACTTTCAATAAACGTTGCATGTTGCAGTAATTTAATACGGTGTAGGTAATTTTCGAGAGCCACATTTTCTGAAAAACAACTGCGGAATTGCTGCAGTATCCATGAAAACATACGTACAAACACATTGAGTCCTTGTTGTATTACATACACCTCTCATATCTGAGTGCACAAGTACATAAATGCATGTGCATCTGGTGCTAAATAGCACAATATTTTCAAATAATATTTGCTTTCAATGTCTTGTGTAAAATTGCTAGAAAGCTTTTCTATTAATCGAATTAAACTTTTATGAAACTATCATTATATTAAATAATAAAAATAGAAATTGGAAAACTTTATAATATGCCATTTCGTCAATTTAATCCAATTTCAAACGTATAGTGTTCGATTAGACCGTCTCCAAATTAAGTTTATTGGAAAATTAAATTACATCGAATTGTGCACACATTTGAATAAATATCATTCAACAACAATAATAACAACAGAACAAATTATGCTACGATTTAATAAAGTTGTAGAAAATGTTGTGAAATACGAACAAAATTAAATTTGTCCATTTGTCACCTTGTGGCAAATTAACAAAACCTGAACCAAAACATTTTATCATAACATACAGATTTCAGCGCTATAAATACGTCTCCTCAATGTAATGAAAATTTATATTTATATGGGTATGACATCCTATTGGAGGGAATTTTCATATAAAAATTCTGTATTGGTCCTTTTTATTTGCATAATCTCATGAAAATCTATCCTTAATCTCAGACAAACGATGTGTTTGAATAGAACACTTCTCTGGATTATTTCTTATACAACAAACCAAACTGAAGCCCTACAAACCTAGCGTCGCCTCATTTGCCTGTGAGACTTTCAATAAGTTATACTCCCCTAAAATCGCACCTTGCCGACTTTTTAGAACCAGTGTAACCGGCGAAACTTCCAAATTCCACCAAGTCCAATCTGGTGGTCCCCAAGGCGCGTTCCTTGGCCTCATTTGTACTTAATGCTCATTCCTTCTAACAGCGAATAACACAATAAGAGGAACGTTTGCAGACGATTCCGTTGTTATGGCAACAGACGAAGATCCCCTAATAGCATCCACTCACCGGCAAGGCCAACTTAACTTAGTTACAAGACTGGCACGAAAATTAGACAAACAAAACCAATGAAACTAAATAAGTCACTTTATCTTTTGCATTAGTCAAACACAGTACCGTCAACAAATGTGAAACATAAAAGATCAAAATCGTCATTTCATAACAAACAAATAATCAGAACATTCGACTATTCCAAGTGAAAATCCTCCGAACAATAATCGATGCTCTTTGGTATGCAACCAGTCACAGATGATACATCAGTATCTTGGTATACCATTTATATAATTGAAGAATGGAGTAACAGACATCACGGTACGTTACTGCTTCATAGTAATCCACTTCGCCAGTCGCTGTTGCAGAACCCGAACCACAGAAAACTGGCCAATCGACTTAAGTTAAGTTGAACGAAACCCTCTCATTGGAACGACCTCATCAGGACAGAGGATCTGGAATTAATTAGATTCGATGCCAACATAATCACTCATTGAATTATTAATAAAACGAGTTATAAAAACAGATCCTTACAATTTATTCGATTTTAGTGGAAGTTTCCGCGTTTTCTCCTTGTACCGTGGAGATATATTTATAATTAGAAGTAATCTCCAGAATTAATCAAACAAATTATCTCTAGACATTTCGTGTAAAACACTCAAAAATTCAATGTTGACACACACATAGAAAGCACCAATTTTTAATTTATAAAGTCAAATTGATGTTTAATGAATTTTTGAGCTGTACGTTGCTTGTACACAAGATAAACTTGATGTGCATTCCATTAAAATTATATTAAACCCGCAATTCATTTGATAACAACCACTTAAAACGCTCTGTGTTGAGAGTTAATCCCGTAATTTCGAACACCTTTCACATTTATCACGCCCACGACAAGATAGCCACCATTATTCTTTTCCCTAAATTTCTTAAAACGCATTTGTTGTAAAAGCAAACGAAACGGTGTTGAACAAATTACAAATTTTTTGTTGGGTTAAACGGATGTTCTAAATTCAAAATTGCAAATAATAACATTTTGTTGTATCTATCCGATAACGGCAAATAAAGAGAAATTATTAACAAAACATACGGAAATTTTCAGTTCATGATTGTCAAATACAGTGACAAGATAAAGGAAGTGTCTGAAAAGTTTACTGATGATGTTATGTGGAGCTTTTAAGAAACCTATCTGTGTGTGTGTGTGTGTGTTTTTTGTGATTCTTTTTACAATAGAACCGTTTATATAGAACACGAACACTATAAAATTCCCTTTAACATAGTCCTTCTGTTAGTGTAAAACGACAAAATAACAACGCTCTATTGGCAGGAATAATTCCTCTAAAAGTAGGATAAGGACGATGAATTTCAAAGCTGTTGATTGCGATATTGATTATTGATCTGTTACAGGTATCGCCAAAACAAAATCCTGTTTTTCACTTCGGACATTTTTTATGTCAAACAAATGTTCCAGAGAACAATAAACAGAATGTGTAATTAGATTATGCAAAAATTGTATCTTCGAGTTCTACTTGAAACTTGTTTTAAATTAACCGTTGTTGAAAGATCTTTGATTCCCAATAACTTAACTCATCTATTTCACCTTTAATTGAAGGATTCAAGACATAATCTTGGATTATTTTGAATTTCGAAGTTTTGAAGGAATTTGACACAATTCGGATACATCAGCAATATTTGTTTACATCCAGGTGACTCATTCACATTTAATTTGTCTTGGTGGAATTACTTTATAGTCGAATTGAATTCCCTAATCATTACGGTCGATATAAACATCAACAAGATAGATTTGTTGATGTACAACGGAGACTCTTGAGGATTTCGTTCAGTTTACTTACGTTTAGAAAAGTTATTCGACTTGTTTCATTCCGCTGATGTGTATACTAACTAAATGGTTAGGGAGCATTTTTCCTACCCTTAGTTTATAGCTGTAGTGACAACGCTACTTCGATCCACATATTTAACGAATTCCATGTTTTTCCATCGATGAACCGCACGTTATGTCCCGTTATAGATGGCTTTATTTCTTTCGGTTTTCCCCAAAATATGAGATGAGATGATATATAATTTATAAAACACTAGGCTGAAATAAGCTTTCAGCTGATTGCGCCGCGATCCACTGTCTTTACAGGTAACCCTTACTTTAAAGGATTAATTACTCGATGTTTCACATAAATTTTGTGTTCATAAGGTGCACTATGGAAAAATGATTTGTATTATGTCTTTAAATCTTAGAATTAATGGAAATTGTTGTTGTATATTTATTGAGTATAGCTTGAGTATAATTAGAAATCTGTTTGTCTCTCCTTTCATAATGTGCCAAAGCAGAGGATTTGGCTCTTTTGTAATCATCTGCACGAACCCGGCGGGTTTATTTATAAGTCGTTGCCAATTTTCAGAAGCTCTTCCAAGCTCCCCCATCGATTCACTTTAATATTGAAAAACGTAGAACGAAATATCACCAAATCAAATATATTCGTTTTCTTGATTTAAACACATAGATCGACTGAAATAAACTTATAAATAATTGGTTCTAAATAAAATTTAATAATATATATTTTCCTATTCAATTAACGACTGTATTAATTCAGTTAGTCAATATATTTGAGTGATATTTTCTATATATGACTAGTACAATAGCTTTAAGTCTTTTGTCCATTGTCCTCAAAGAAAGAACACCTTTATTAGAAAAGATATGTTTTCTAAATAATCAATACACATCCTTGCAGAACGCTCCGATATTTTCTCATTTTCTGTGGTTAGTTTATGAGGACGATCTCTAAACAAATTCTAAAGCCCATAAAAAATGATTGCACTATTTACCATACTAGTTGTGTATGTTGTTTAAAGGATTAACACGACATGCCGTCATGCCAGCATTATTAACACAGATTCGTGTACGTAGACCTTGTTTTTTATTTCAATTCCTTGTATTTGTTATAGTCGTTCATCAGTAGTTAAAGTTTATCAACGCCTTATTCGGGGTTTACGAAAAGGTAATTGCGAATTATCTCGCATTCTTTTATCTTATGCATATTTCAACAGAACGTGATCACCAACTAACCGTAAATCATTTGGATTGTAACACATTTTCATAATAGTAGCTTGTATAAACACACAGAGGCAATGTTGAGCTTCTCGAAATATCCGTTTTCAGTGGAAATAATCAACGATTATATTAGACTTTACAACACAACAACCAAATGAGTGGAGTTTTGTAAAAACAGTGCCATATTTCATTGTAATTTGTGACTCTCAGAGTCACTTTCGGAAACGATGGTTTTCTTTTCATCCCTCCACTGTTACATGAAATGAAGCTTATAAGCTACTACTGCTGTGGCCCAATATTATGAAATATCCACCGATAATCTAGAAAGTAATGCGGTCTGAGTAAAAGTTGATCAAAATAGAAAATCTCCAACGTATGCAATATAAAATCTCATTAAAGTCCTCTTGGCATATGTTCTAAATCAATTTAATTGGCTTGGGTCACTTCCAGCCTCCCATAGGCACTAATGGATTAAAATAAGACAACCAGCAATGCTCACAGTGATAAAGGCGACTTCGGGGATGGACGCTAATTTTTTAACCAATACCAAGTAAAAAGTTATCAGCTTAGTACTTTCACAAAAGTTGATTAAAGTACGCGGAAACCGTTAATAATATTATCGATACGGCCGAGTTCCAATCATTTGAAAATTTTCAAAACTCAATTCGATATAACAAAATCAATATCAATGAATCACAAACATTATATCAAAAAGCAGGAGAATAACAAGCACAATTTGTATCATTATGTACATAATTAATGAATAAATAGAATTGAATGTAAATAATATTCGAAAGCTTTACAAAACGAACACAATTCAATGCATTTTTAATTCGACAAAGGAAATTTTATTGTGTGCTTACAGTGCACGAACGCCATTTAATGATAAATTCATATTCTTATCAAGATCTGTAATAAAATTTTACAAGGCAGCCAGATTTCAATAGAAGACAATCATGACTACCCCAACCAGTTTTCACTGCAAGTTTTTATTTTATTGATTTCCATCTAAAAGCCTCACTTACAATTCTCGTATAATAACAAAATTGAAAGACAAGCTCTCCAGTACCAACCAATGTGAATCTCAATAATATCGCGAAAGCCTGTTTTAAGTTTGCAATTAAATTGCGAAAATAAAGGCCTATTCATGTAGACTTTTCTTGTACAAATATAATTTTGTTAAATTGACTGTTTCCAATCAACAGTTAAACATATAAAAAGTGTTGTTGTGCTAACGATAAAATTTGAGAATTTATCAAAAAGATTACTGTGTTCAAGGTAAAACAGGAAAGCTGACAATATTTATGCGCTATCTTCTCTGTCTACCATCTTTGTAAGTAGGCTTCAAATGGGGGATGTTTTATGCGTGAACTAGAGCATAGCTGGATTAGATACGAATCCTTCTTGCAACAGGGTTTCGAATAGTACACATTTATACCCTTCCATACAAACACTCACACAAAATACACATAAACAGGGAAGCATTTGATGATCGAACACGGTACAGGGATACTGGCCGTGTTGAATTTTACACACGACAACAACTCAAAATGAAACATAAATGTTAGACCACTTCAATACTATCACAATCATGATATTAAATTTTAAATTAAATTCGAGTAGCCGTAGAACGGGCGAATTATTAAAGTTAAAGAATGTTGTTACACTGGAGAATATGGCATTTTTCAGTAGGAACGAGAAGAATTTCACCACATCCGTCTTTAAGAACATCACTATGTTGAATATTTCACATTGACGTGATCTACAAATATTAAGAAGGGAGACGAGAAAGATTCAAAGTATTTTGTCAAAATTATAATTGGACACATAATTCTTTCCTTTTGGTCGCGTCAACTTACAGTCTTCTACATGAAAAAATGATCTCTATATAAAATTTATAAGAAGAAAACACGGTTGTATGAAACGTAAATTATGGACAATTCCTATAAAAAAAATCATAATTAATTAAGAGTAAAAGAGCTTTTATTAGTGTGAGAGTCTAAAAAGTTGAAGATTTCATCATCCGATTCTCGCTTCCAACTGAAGTCGTCGCATAGATAGCAGCTGATAAAATCAGAGACTGTCGAGAGCTCGATTGAATGATGTTGACATCAACATTTATTAACGAAAGGATATTATAGCGGATTCGATTTCGAATTTATATAGAGCTAAACAGTCAAGTTCCAAACTTCAACACTGTAAATTGCAAAGGGATTAATGGTATGATTCAAGGCGTTCGTTAACAAAAATCATTGGAGCTTATATATTGAGTGATTATCTTTATTATTCCTAACTGCCATTTCTAAGCAAACCTTACATTTCACTTCTTTTGGCCCCATAATATTTATAAAATCCGATATACGTTGAAAATTCCATTCCTGTCAAAATTTGAGTTGCCGTCTCAGCATATCGCAAATTGGATACAAAATTCTTTCACAACACACTGTACGACAGGGCTTTATCGTAGAGAAACCGGAATTTGTTTTTGTCAAATTTCATGTTGGACAGAAAATGAAAACGGGCTGATTTTGTCATGTATAATTTTATCAACGCTGCATTTTGTGGTAAATCTACATTATAATGATATTATGAATTGAATGGATGTGTAATTCCTGTTTTTATGGGTAATGGCGTGTAATACGTTGGCTATAAAATACTCCCATCCATGCAGGGAACAACGTACCGGTTTACACATACACAAGGTGAAACGCTAGTTATCGTCAGATCTAAATGAAAGCTACGTCTAATTGGAAAACAGCGTAGTATCTACATGCAGTACACGTGATCCTTGATTGTTTGCCATATTACGATAGCAGAAATAGCTCGACGACAATTTCTCTTGATTACATAGTAACCATTTATAGCACACTTGAACAATGTGCAAGTGTCAACAACTGTTCACCTCTAAGCCGAATAATCGTTAATAATCACACATTTATTACTGCGTTCCTATTATAGTCACATGGATAATGTGTGCAAACAATGGATACAAAAGAGAACATGAACTTTCAATGTCCCACAATGAATACTTTCGTTATTCCATCAACAAATTGGTGTCGTAACCTAAGGAGTGCTGTGGCTTGTCATTTTTTCCTGCTATTGCTTTAAAACATCGCTTGTCCACGAATAAATGGAAAATATTTGCGTTTAAATTAAGCCGTTGAGGCGAAGTTTAGTTGTTTTTTTTTGTACTCAAGCAATCCTCTATTCATCGGTATTAACGTTATTTCCACCAAGAATTTATGATGCGAATCTTATAGAAATTACTCAATAAATAATGTCGGTGCACGTTTATCCAATCCAAAGAAATTACATTGTGTAAAGTGTCTTTTTTCACCAAAAAAAACAACAACAAAGAAAACGAATTTTCGTCCGTTCTAGCTCTCGTTGTAAATATATAAGCAAATTCATTTAGAGGTATCGTGTAGGATACTGGAATACAAATATTAAGGGTCTCTATTGAATATTCTGAATAATTATTGGAGGGTGAAGGTAAACATATGGCCACACTGGAAGCATGTACATAATTCTCCAGAAGACATCCTGCACAGTTAACATGTTGAAGTTTTAAGTGATTGATACCTTTAGACACCGTACCTGTACTGTAGACTTCGAAATACTCATTATTATTAATGTGTTCATAATGCTTAATTGTTGCAGAAGTTTGATTTACCAATTACATTGATTATTAATTTAATCATCATTCAATTTACAGTTTCTGATGAAAGTATTTTTAATTTTTAGAAGCCTCGTATCAACTGTCATATATTTCTATTATCATCAGCCGTGTGGAAAAACAGTTTTCGAAGCATGTATTTGGAAATGAAGATTTGTCGGTGCTTAGCAACACCGATAACCCTACTTCAATCGGCCACTTTCGAATGCACCACACACGATGGAAAGTCGGTGGTTTCCGTTCGATCTTACTAGAAAAATCGTTTTCATTTATACGAAGTTTTACATCAACGAATTAACGAGCCGAATGGCTCAATGGTAAAGGATATGCATTTACATCCAGAAGTCCGGGGTTCGAATCCCGGCACGGTATGAAAAAGGATCATCTTCCACAGACCCCCCTTTACAGGTCCCTCATCGTAGAAAAAGCGTTCGGAACGGCATAAGCGCCTAGGGTTTGGTGAAATGAGCAGTAACCAACCTTTTTTTCCTAGGCGATGTAAACATAAAGTCATACACAAAACGAAACAGAATATTAGCGAATTTGTTTTTTTTATAATTGGTAAATTGGACTCAAGAAGATTTAAAAAAACACACAATATGTCATACAAACATTGTTAATTAATTTAAAACGTAAGCACACCAAAAACTAATTTTTTCAAATGTTGGTAGTATGGGGTACAGTTCACGGTTCTCTTTGGTAACCTGCGTAAAGTTTAAACTGTAACAAATTATAGTGGAGAAGACCTACAAGCTCCTGTTGCGTCCTGTTCTCGTGCCTCATGATAGTTACGCCACTGATTGGAACTATTTCGAAACTATTAAAACACGTAATACATGCTACAACTGTGTAAGTTATTGCATGGATTTCATAAAACGAGTCCACAATATCATTAGACAATATATGATTGTGATCTAGTTGGATGAATATGAATTCGCCATCAATAATGGAAACGAACGCCAGTGTTGTTTTGTGATTGGAATAATAGATGCAGCGAATAATGTTAAAAATATTACGAACTGATATTATAGTTTGTCTCTATTCTAATTTATAATACACAAGTACAAAATGTTGCTTATTTAATTGCAACAATCGAACGTCTTTATCAATCGACAATTAACTAATTAACTATTTGCATTGCTTCCATATATTGATGTGATAATTGTTATGTTGGTGAATAATTACTTCTATATGCATTTAACTAGTATCAATATTCTATTTATATAATTAGAGTTGTTTAATTACAAAGACTATAATTAATTGTTCAAAAAACTATCTAATTATAAGATCTAGTTTCCATTTCGGAATTGTTTCTGATCCGGTTTAGTCCCCACACAAAAACTTTTAACGTTTAATGTTAACGGCATCATTAAGATTTTATCATGGCACAGCAGTAAAATAGTTCAGTGATATTTATTATGCCCATGATAACAAATAGATTGAGTCTTCTCATTCTGTTTATGGGCAAATGTGCCGCAAATCATTAGAATTTACTGAATGAAAATTACAAAATGCTGATAAAAACATCCACATTCATGATTTCACAATTGACAATAATCACGACTATATCTAATTAGATTAATTGTAGTTTATATTGTTAATTGTTTAATTGTACGAATTGTATGATTAATTAATTATCATAATTTATGATTAATACGCTATGCATTTATTCAATAAATGGCTGCAACTTCTCGCTTGTATATCACAGGTTTAATTTGAGTGGAAATTCCATTCCGTGGTGTAGATTAGTTGGGGATGATGTCCCGAGGGCTCTAATGACAACTACGTACTGGGATATAACAAAAAAAACTAACCGTACTATCTACATACAGGTCGCATATTTGATTTTATCCTGTACATCCCGATTGTGTAACAGTAACTCTGATGATTATTATTTTTTATCAGAATTTCAATTTCAATGGTAATTATAATAAAATATTTGCCCAAAAATATCGGTTTTATGTTATTGTGGAATTGATTAGTGTTTTATAACTGAAAGACAATTGTTTATTTCGCAGATTTTGTTTGAATTCATTTCCTTAATCCTTTCCATAATCCTTAGTTGCAATGATAACTATTAGTGCCAAATTTCAGTTATATTTCTAAACATTTTGCTATTAACCTTTATGAATTACGATTGTATATTTATCTATAATCAACCTTAAACTATTTGATACGTTCACATTTATAATAATAATGATCGTTATATTGTTTGAGAATTTATAAGGATTTAATTTGCTCCCTTAAGTAATTCACTTCACCTCAATTTATTCGGTTTAGTCCTTTAGTTAACTTAAAGATATCGCACTGATATAATCATTAGTTTGAAGAGATTCAAGAACAGTGTTTCTTGTGGGGTATTTTTGTCGACTTTTGTTAAGCAACTCCGATTTTGCGAATCTAGGCGATCGCCTAGAGATGCTCAGATACAGCGGCGCAGACTTTAATTATAAACACAATGTTACCGGAGGAATTCAAAGCTGCTACAATAGTTAAGACATTCTCTTGTAACTTACAGTTTGATCATTATGAAAGTGATATTTCATAATGGAATCTACAGGATGTTTTTTCCAGCGTAACAAATTTTTTGGTTTCTCGCATATTTGTATGATCACTAAAAGGGGCTTTTAGGAATTTCTTTGGTAATCTCTAACGGCTAATTAACCGTTGGAAATTACTTTGTAACTAGCCCGGAACTACAGAAGAAAATTGCTTGCTTTTTGTCCCCCATTTATTGGTTAATTACAAGATCATTTCCATCGTTTAATCAGTCGTTATGTGTTCCAAAGTAAATCCATAAAATCTAAAACACTTTGTATGGACACGTAAATAAACAGGGTGTTCATCCAAAGTTGCAAGGGTAACACACTCGAATCTCTAACTCTCGATTCTCTCTAACTATTTTTTTTTATTAACGAATCAACAAAAACGACTTCAAACTTGATCGTCGAGTCACTGCTGTAGTTTCACGGGGCCCCAAGCGAATTTCAGCGCCCCAATGTACAGTAATCGAAATTCATTTTTCTTCAGGCAAAATTTGATATTCTTACTGCAGTAATATCTTCATAAAAGATCGCATTGGGGACATTTGTTCGTTTTACCAATAGCATAACGCACCCCTGCAACTTACATGCAGATGAGCCTCATTAAATGTTAATTTCCAATGGTCTGTACGAAATCAGTGTAATCATTGATTGACGTGGCCATCAATTTTATTATAAATATGATTAACATTACTATCACAAAACATTATTGCGACTATCAGTGCTGATCAACAACAAACAAAATGTCACCTCGAATCTTTGAAATTCTGTTTCAATGTTCTAAATTTTATAAATAGACAACTGCTAATACTGATTTTTGGTTTACTTGCAAACATTTACTTGTTCAAGCTAACTTTCGATAGAAAACACTTGAGAAATTACTAATTACAACGGGAGAAAAGTTAACAAAAACGCGTGATAGAATTACCAAAAAGAAAGTCAACTGAAAATAGTTGATTGTTGATATTTGATTACTGAACAAAAACACTTCTAACATTGTAATGTTGAAATTAAGGCACCAGTTAATTTAAGCCTCATTACACACAACCGAACCCGCGCCTCATCCATAACATTTAATTGCGTTACATTTGAGCAAAGACAGGAGTCAGAAGCAGGAGCGTGACACGAATTTTACTAAAAGGATATCGTCGAGCCAATCTTAATATAAATTGTTGACACTTATTCTTCTAAACGACAACGAAGAACCAGATAAAAATAATTACCAGCAGGCTGCCTTACAAAACACAAATGCCATTTCACCACCAACAGTAAATTAATTTCGTTCAAAAGCCATTTTCTATATTCATTTCAATCGCGTTAATTGAAACTATTTTATACATTAATCATTAAATACTGTTAATATGGTAATTAATATGAATTTAGAAAATGCATATTTGCTTAATGTCAAATTAATGGTGATACTGCAGATTTTTCAATGAAGAAAACGACTGTAAAGGAACAACGAAAATTCAACGATCGCATTTGTGAACTGTTATCTAAAATACGTTTTGCTGCAGCTATTATCATCACAAATGTGTGCTTTTCGGTCTCTTTCCCTAATTAGATTGACTGTATCCTGTCAATTAACTGATACTGAACAAAATTGTACTAATTTATTCCCAGTTGACACGGAAATAATTGAATTTCAGCAAGAAAACGTATTTTTACAGATGAGGTTACTGAATGTAAAGTAAAAACAGAAGAATAAAAATTAAATTCCGGCTTATCTACTACGTTTTATCGGTGAATAGAAATAACGTAACAGTTGATAACGATACACATATTGTAATTATTTCAGTATTAAAACAGCTTCAAGCTGATGTGACTGTGAACAAACTGTGCAGGAAGCTTAGATGAAACTACAGGTAATTCGAATAGTTGTTGCCACAAACAAAAGTTGCAGACAGTTAACTTGACTTTGATCGGTTTCAAATTCGCTAATAAGAGCTTCTGTATTAATTAGAATACACCTAAATATCTTCAAGTAAACCACATTTATGCCATCAGCAACATGAATGCTATTCGTTCAAATATTAAAAGTGTGTATGTGAATCTTGTATAAACATGTCGTGACACTACGATACTTTGGTTATTTTTGATAGAAATTTTAACATCTAGGCAAAGGATTATGTATTTGTAATATGCGAGAAAGGGAATGAGAGAGAGAGAGAGAGAGAGATTTCCGACAGGCGTCTCTTTAACCGCCTTGTAGTCTAGATTGGTTTACTGTAATTAAGATCCGTTTAATCCCGTACTTGAAGGTATTATCAAGCCGCAACCACCTTCACTATTTTAAGTGTAATAAGCAAGAAAAGAGGTCATCGTTTACATGTTTTCTCCAATAATGCGTCATTTATTAGATGGATGTTTATTGACTTTTTAACAACAGTCTGCAGAAATATACAGACTATTGTCATACACTGTTGTCCTTGGACATTTAAAAAAGATGAGATAACTAAGAAGACAAATTGTTTGAAACAATAATTGATGTGGAAGCAGTACAACGCAACGTTACCAATTAGAGAAATATGGGCCATTAATTTATTTTCTTGATGACATCCTTTATTGACATTAATTAAAAGGCTTCTGTTTTCTTAGCTAACCTGAGAATGTAAACATTAATTTACTGTCAACAATATGAACGATGACCAACTCTATAGAGCTACGTTATTCTCTCAACTCGCCATTATTTCATTACAGACTTTTTGCACGTACAGATTTATTATATTTTCTCCATGATTTATATTTCTCTCATTGTATTTGGCCGTTTATCAATAAGTGGTAGCCGATATACATTTGAGAGATTCTGTGAGAGAATTTTTGTGGTGATCTAATAGTTTTGTACATGACTCTAGTCCTTGAGGCTACTCAGAGCATTACTTTAAAAGCTGTTTTTTTTAGTTAGTCTATTGACAATCTATGTGTAACCAAGTGCGAAGCCAGTATTGGTTTCTCAGTAGTATCATATGCTGTTTCAACAACGGTTAATATAGAGCAAATTACATAAAAGGTATCAAAGTACATACATTCCCGTCAAAATCAGCTATAAAAGTTCAATTTCATTCTGCAGTTTTATCAGTTGTTCGACAACCATCAACTAGTTTGTGATCTAATACAAGACATGGCAAGTAAGGTAAGCGATCCAGTTAATGTATTATATTTTATTATACATCCATTTTGTAGCCTGAAGGGTAATATATAAAAATATATTGCACATTGTGTTACATTTCACTATACAGTTTTATATCCAATAGAGGGCATTTGCTTAAGCTCTATTGGATTTATTTGTTCGACTTTATACAAGCGATTATTTCGAATCTATTGCTCGAAATTGTTATCCATCTAAACCGATATACATCCACATCAATCTCTAACAAAGTAGAAATGTGTATGTTGGAATTCTATAACAAATATTCACGTTCAGTTTTTCATTGATCACCATTGTTTTTTTAATTTCCATCTTGCTTTAGATTGTGATATTTGCCGGCCTTCTCAGTATGTGCAATGCTGGATTCCTGCAAACTGGCAATACCGTTTATACGACTGTTCAACAACATCCAACAACATATGGAGTGACACCGCAAATTTCTGCCGTCTCAGCTGCTTCTCTTCCAATTGCCCCAAAAGCTTCATCTATTCCCGTTGTCCAAACCCGTTTAGAACCGTTCGATCCGAATCCACGTTACAATTTTGCTTATGCTGTGAACGATGTCACCACTGGTGATTCAAAAAGTCAACATGAAAGCCGTGATGGTGATGTCGTCCGTGGTCGATATAGTCTCACCGATCCAGATGGATCACGTCGTATTGTAGATTACACAGCAGATCCACATACAGGATTTAATGCTATAGTCCAAAGAACCCTATCAATACATCCAGGTCCTGTTGCTGCTGCAGTCCCTATTGTTACTGCTGTAGGCCACTAAAACGGAATCTCTGCAATAACGAGATTTTACGACGATCCTGCCCGTTGCTTTATCTGTATAATTTGTAGAAAGAAACTGTGTTCCGTTAAACTGCCTGTATATTTGCAAAGTACAGCTAATAATACAAACACTACTCGTAATTAAAGATCTTTTATTATCATCACACCCTAAAAACTACAAGCGCAAATCCCAATCTAACACGAAATCACCAAGGGTTATGGCACTTATTTACTCCTCAAAATGTGTGTCTCATCATTACACAAAATTATAAGGAAGTCAATTGCGACATGAGATTAGAGCAGTTTAAGTAATATAACATAACATAAATAAGCTCAACAATTTGTTTCACTGACAATGAGTTTGTTAAACTACGATAGATTAATGAATCTAATGTTTAGATGATAATTTGCACATTTACCAACAGTTATTTCATACATTTACAGACAATTTTTCCAGCGTAATGCTAATTATGCCGCTCAACGCATAATATAGAGACTACGAATTAAATTAAGGAATTACGTACGTATATTTGCACCCTACATTCCTACCAGCCGTGCCAAAATATAAACGGAAAACAAACAGATTGGATTTGTGATAGGTGGGAAGTGGAAGGTCATTTCGCAAATATACAACCGTAATAGAAATAATCCTCTAACATAAATCCTTGAGCCGCTACTATAAGGACGAGTGCTAGAGGCTTAAAGGAAGAAATCTAGAGGAGGGCGCACTAGCATGCAGAAAAGTCTTTTTCAACAAACATGCGATATACGTAAATTACTTGCAATTCACGTGAATTTCGTTGAATGTATTAGCATTGAATTCCTGCTTGTCACATTGAAAATTATGTTTTAAACAGTTTTTTTCCGTGGATAAGCCCATTTACATTTGAAATTAGTATTCAAATTAAATTTTGCCCAAGTTTAATCTTCTAATAAGAATATCATTGTTGATTTAATCTTAGTATTTGCAAATGGAAAAAGCTTGCCCAATTATGAGCATCAAAATTCAATTATTCGCTTTTTCCAGGTGTGACAATAGATGAGAAGATAATGTTAAATGTTATTACGTGAACTTAATTGTATTGAAATGGATACAAAATGAAAGCTTTGTTATTTGTACTGTGTGTGTTATCATATCAAATGAGCTGTTTTCGAAAAAAAACAACACCAACAACTACAACAAAACAATTAACGAAGCATGTACAGACCGTAACAAATTTAAGTAGTAACCAAGGAACAATATCAGTAACGAATTATCATATCTAAACAAACACTTTATTTGAGTGTAATTTAGTCGGCGAGTTTTATTCAAATCACTACATGGAGAAGCTTTGGCATTGTTCATGTGCTTTACATAACGAATTAAAATCGGAAAGTAGCCGTAATTCCAGCCTTACATAATAGTGCGTTATGAGTTCAGATTGTTAATAATAATTGTAATTATTCGATTTTGAGATTTTCTATTTAGTAAGTGCGTGTATGTGTGTGTGTGTAATTTCACTGAAACTTCATCAATGTGTACGCTACGAAATATTTTATATCAAGTTTTGCACGACCTAAATACCATATGAAACAAGATAAGATGTGCACAATAATTACAAACCTCAAAGCATACAAATGTTGATCAACACGATCACAAACGTAGAGCAATCACTGCTGGTCCACTAACTGTGCAAAGGCTTAAACATTTCATTGCAATCAAACATTTGTTATGTGTATTGGCAATTTGATGAATTGCAACCCACTAATGACGTGCTGTTTGTTATTGAAATATTCATGAATGTTGCTGCCACTATTGAATATTATACAAAATTTTGTAAGAAAATATTTCAATAAATAAACACAGAGAACAATGGAATTTCAATAATTTAGTAATTTCACTGCCCACAATTTTTGAATTTTTCAATATAATTCGAACCAAATATTTTATGAATAGAATTATTTCCGTTTCCTCGTTTACCCGTAAATTTTACGTACAGTTGTTTGCGTTTTCTATATTAAAGGGCAACATACATTTGGAAAATCAGTGTTAATAAACAAAAACAAAAAAGAAAAAAACTATAGTTGGGAATATTATTTTAAGGCCTCGATTCCACTATGCTCGCGTAAGTTTGTCAATGTTAAAAACAAGCCCAATAGAGTTTTTCGCATTTGTGTTTATACATGTGAAAAATCGAGGCTTTTAAAGTAGATGATGATCTTGGAGCTTTAATAAACGTCTCAAGTTCTATTTTACACGTACCAGATGAATGGTGTGTTTATTCGTGTTTTCGTCGTGCGTCGTTCAAATTGGCGCTTTCAATGCGTCGAGCGATGCTTCCAATTCAATTTCTAGACGATCCATCGATGCAGTTTTACATTTACATATATTTGAAATTAATAGGAAATAACGATATTTTACAAGACAAAATTAGACTATTACAGAAAATGACAGGGACTTTTGTTCGAGATCTCCAAGGTATCATTCCTTTTAAGCTTATCCTTGTAAAATTTATGATTAGAGCCCCATAAAGAGAGGATAGGGCCCTATAATCTCGAATAAACTTCAAAGTTGCTATTTGGCCATCAGCCATTATTATGAAAGACGCATGTATTTGTTGATTATCCACCTACAGGTTGACGTACGCAGTGTGCACGATAAGGAAGTCTAAAGATGCAACTTGCTCCTAGGATGCCTGTTCATCAAATTCAGAATAGACCAAGGAAAGGCCAATTTTAAACACTGAATGATTAATTCCAGAATTTTCAGATAGTATTTGAAATAATTCCACTGCAGTCATTGTCATTAAAGCTATTATTATTTGAATATTATGGAAGTTTCTAAGCCCTGATAAATTTGAATTAAAATAATAACACAACTATAAAGAACGATCAATATGACAATAAAACCACTCAATTCAATCCAATCATTGTTAGACGATGAATTTTAAAACAACAATTAAAGTCTATCTTGAAGTGAGTTATCTACAATTTAATGCGATTTAGGTTCGCGTAATTTGGAAGACCACTATTTCTTCTAGCCCACCCTTACCGCTAGTGATAAATGAAGTTTTGGATGAAAATACATACATATATTGGAGTACAATTTAGGGTTGACGTAAAATATATTCCGGAAATTCTCACCATTTTCTCAAAGTTGACAGACTACCCACTTTAATACAGGACGACGCCCTAACTGGCAAATGCCAAACATAATAACTGTTCCTTTCGTATAGATGGCGAGTTTTGCCATTTGAAAGCAAACGACTTGAGAAATTTCTATTTCTATTCGTTTTTTCAACTTAGTTCGCTTAAAACTCAAGTATTGTTCTGTTAGAATGTGCGGAAGTCGCAGTTTGGACCATTTCCAAGATGACTCTTGGGAATTTTAATGAAAGATTCCGTTACACTTAAATTTTTCAGTAACGGATACATCAATACTGTAATCGTAAGGTTGCAACAGTTGCTGTAAACAAAAGTAAGTATTTTTATTCCCATGACAAAATCCAACGGATTTACCGAGATTCAAGGACAGCCTTGACCTGAAAGCTGTTTTAAAATGTTTCCAATAAGCATTTCAAATTTATTTCTATTTTATAAAATCAAGATTCACTCGAATATAATGCGAGGTTTCCATCTTCGACTCAGTGCAATTGTCGGAAATATTTCTCAGAACGTTAGAGGCACTAGAGTTATTTACTCGAATTTTTAAAGAATATCTTTGGGGCGTAAGCGTCATTTTAAAAGCTCGACATCGTTTCCAGGCGTCAAGAGAACGAACCACATGGTGCCATAAGAATTCATTTATTACCACTTACAAAACTCCAAATTAACAAAACTTTAATTACTTCGAACATTGTTGATTCATCAATCAAAAAGTTTTCACAGTTATTTGGCATATTGGTACGATGTTGATAGGTATTTGAATTGGAAACGTTCGAAATGATCGATAATATTAAACGGATTCATCGATTCCATTACGTTTGGAAATCAATTAGAACGAAAAAACGGTGTTAGTGAAGCACGTTACGAATTTCCAATCAAGAACGATTAGTTTTAAAGAAATTCATCTCAACTGTATGTTTGATAAGATGTCGCTGAAATCCGGGTAAAGTTTTTTTGAAAAATGTGTGTTGTGCTTGACGACACCGCAAAAACGCTGGAAATATATTATGGAGGTGATTTATTGTCATTTGAACTCGACCTAAATCCAAATCACGAATCTATTTCGATTGTTGATTTCAAAAAATTTGTTAACGATTTTATTGTGACCGAAGTTCAGATAAAATAAATTCAACAATCACGTTTAATACTCACCGATTTGTGGAGTAAATTTATACAAACCACTTCCTTGTTTCCATGTTTGACCTGAAACAAGTCACAATTTAGAATATTGAATGGTCAGGTTGGATTTTAAGCTTGCAAATTGTCATGTTTGTTACAAGGAAATTGTGTTTTGTATTTATGTAAACGATGTACTCAACTAAAAACGCTACCATCTGTATTTAGTGAATACATATTGTTTTTTTTTGTTGAACTATTTGTAATTAAATTAAAGAACGGTTAGCGGAACAATAGGGTTTCGACAGTCATGCAGATTTCTTAATAAAGAGAAGCATCTGCAGTACAGCCTCAGAAATGTTCAAAACCGTTTCTATATTTTATTCAAAACTATTTTCATGTATTAGAACACTATTCGCAGTGGAAACGTTTGCCTAGCGTGACAACAGATTGTATAATGGTAGCTTATAGACACTTTCGACCTATAAAAATAGTCTGTTCAAGCTGTTTAAAAATTCAGCACTATTTATAAAGTAAACAGTCATGATATTGATTTCTGTTAAATTGCCGTTTCGGTTAGAGCTGGAAATGAAGTAGAAAATTCCAGTGGTGCTCCTCTTCGATATTAAGCGACGGAACAATAATATTCTCAATGTATATGGCGATAGACATATCAAACTAACGTAAATTTGCATACGACCCACTTCTTATCGTCTGGTTTTGACTGTCGTAAAATTGGACTTCAAATAAAACAAAACTGTATTTCCACAACTAGTACTCGTTCAAACTTGTCAAAATATATTTTATTATCTACACAGTGAGTCTCAGTTGGAGACTTTATATGAGGTAGTAGCTCTACAAAAAGAAGAAGAAAAAACAACCAACGCGACTCTACCAGTCCAACATTCACATAATAAATAACACAAGCTTTGTGTTATTTACGTCTATATTCACACCAATTCAGCGAGACTCGAGGACTTTGGAGTTCCTAATCACGTGCAAATAACACATCTTGTATTATTGTGAACAGAAACCCACCATTCCGGGTGGGTTCGTAATAACATTAAATCTGTGTTGATATTTCTTGTTTTATGTTGTTTTTTTTTAGACGTACATCAATTTCAGCCGGCAAAAAAAAAGGATATTCTTGGATGATTTACAGTAAAGACCTGACCAACTTAGACGTTTTTATCAATGTTGTCCCAGTGTTAAGAAAAAAACATAAAAAATTGGTGAAACAGCCAATGGTACTGTGTGTAGAATAATCGAAATTTCAAATAATGTCTCAGTGGAAAGCAAAGAAATGGCAGAATGGTTCTATCGAATTTCTATGTACTCTGTTTTGGCATGAACAACTTAACTTTGAAATAAGGTACGGTTATATATGATTTTCCAACACAAAATAATAATGTTCTGTTTAAGTTAGGCGCCCTTTATAATCCACACTTGAAATAGAATAGAATTAATGAAAGAACTTCCTTTTAGATAGACATCGATAAAGTGCAAGCCACGTTACCATAGCAACTTCCAGCAACAGTAAACTCCTTGTAAACACCTATCGATATGTACAGGTAAATTCCACCTGCATACGAGTTTTGTATTTGTAAATTGTCGGCTAATGCATCAGTAAATCGTCTGTTTTGAAAGAATTAAATCGAAATTTACATAATGACGACACGGCTAGAGAAAGGATTAGATTGTCTTTTATCCGGTAATCCGGCGAGCGCTTTTATTTCTTCTTACACAAAACCTAGAATATATATATATATATATATATATATATATATATATACAAAATGACAATCGATTTTCGTTTCTCTAGCGTCTAGATATCCCAAGATTTGTTAGTTTTCGTTTTAAAACCAAATTAGCGCTATTTAGATTTTAGGTTTTATTACTAGTTGATTATGGTCCAATTCATGTGAGCCACAAATAACATAAGGAAGGCATATTATGTCAAATGGCCTTTTCAGTAGAAAATAAAAGAAAATTGAAGCATAATAATAGTAATCGGAAGGACATATAATTGCTGTAACTATCTTGCCGGTGCATGGATTGAGTTACTCGCTTGTCAAAGTAGCCATGGATTACAGATGAAGGATCCCACCATCCTCTTCATATCCAATTTCTTCAATGTAATTAAGTTTGCTCGCTCACCTTTGTATGGACACTTTCTAATAAGATAACACGTTGAAATTAAAAGACAACAGAAGAAAATTAGAGGTCCTATACGGCGTCTATAAACTTCAAGTTAGTAACGATTTTAACGGAATGGTAGAGAAGAAGTTCAACAACAACAACAACAACAACAACAACAACAACGAAAAAAGTAATAATACAGCCACAGAAATAAATTGGAAATCTTTGTTCTGTAAAGCAGTATATCAAAAGGAATGCTCTAGAATTTTGTTTACAGTACATTTCTTGTGTCAAGTGAAATATGTTCACATGTCATTGCAGAAAATATATTCCAGATGCACCTCTAGAAGATTGCTATTAAGTTTACAGAAATCCAACGGCACAAATAAATATCTACGACCAGATTGAACAATCTATTACAAATGAATACGTGAAATAAATATTATAAATGAAGTAGTGTTAAGCTCATAAAACCATTGTTTGTCTACAAATGTAATTTAGATAAAATATATTTGCCATCAAGTAATTTTAAACTATACGTTCATACCTATAAATGGAAATTATGTTGTTTGAATACATAAATAATAACAATAATTAGATACCGTAGAATATTTATATAAAATCTAAGTACCGGAATCGCTTTCGTGGGAATTCCGGTCATTTCCAGCAATAATCATATTGGTAAAGAGAGTTCATCCTGTGAATTATGTTTGTCAAAAACATCTCGTGTAGGTGAAATTGTGTAAGTGATAATTGCATCATCCTCTTAATTGAATTAGGACTCTATAAATTTATGATGCAAATACGAACCGAACTGTACAAACCAGATTAAATAGAGATACAAGCAAATAAACATGTATTCAAATTATCTTATATATGGATTTTATTATTGTACTGTTGTTTAATTAAACTTTTACAAGATTGTTCTAATTGGTTTACATCAAGTACCAGTAGTAATTAATAGCTGAACATTGTTTAAGTGGCCTAATTATTTGCGCATCCTTACAGTTGGTCGTGTGGTAAACTTCATAACCACTAAACTAAAATAGCAATATTAGAATGAATATCTACCATACATCGAATTCCTGAATGTTGAGAGTTGTTTGAAACAAAAACCGCCAGTACCGTCGCCATCGTCCAGCAATAATGATTGTGCAATAACATGAAAACATTTGACAAAAATCAAACAGTAATCACCCACCAAATTCAATTTAATAAATTTAATCAAATCGGAAATAATAAACTATGTAAGTTTGCTAAAACATAAAATTAGTTTACATAGTCTTTGTGAATAAATATATATTAAACGGGGTGGATTTTGTTGTGAAAGGGGAGCGGTAAATGATATCGATTTGCCCACCATGACGACGTCATCGAATAAATGTGAACACTTGACAGGCGATCCCCTTCAAATCCCTACCAGAAATACAAATTACCGTACAAGGTATATCTTAAACTATTCGACCCTCTACAACAGAAAATTGCATCAAATACCAACAACATAAACAACTTTCAGAACATTGTGTTTATTTATTACTAACATTATATTTATATCGGTAATGCAGGTCGGTATTAGTCGGTATTAGTTAAAACTTCTAATATAAAATCGATTATTATTCCGTTTTTCTTTTATTGGAGACGCTCGTTGAATAGCTAGCAGCCGTAGAAGTCTTCCGGCGCCTCCACCAAAGTGAGCAATAAACTAACGACGAGTTCAACGGAAATAACGACTTAACGAAAACTTTTCACAAATTTTTCGACACGTGACTAGCAAAAATTCAGCCCACAAAACCACGACAATAAATGTAATCGATGTTAAATTCTTGTCATTCCTCTCAGTAAATTGATTTTCGTAGGTGTGTTAGTCAAAATGGACAAATTTGAATATGTTGTAGTGGAGTAGTAGAGAAAGTTTTAGTTTGTTAGATTTAACCTGGGGCAGAAATGGGGTTGGTATAGTCACCATAGCGACGATGTCGGTGTTTATTGGCGATATCGCAGTTTGTTAACTAAACAGCTGTCAGTGACAGCTCAGTTCCCCAACAACATTACCATGTCACGCTAAATAAAAACCTTCAGCTATTCCCAGTTTGTGTGTAGAAACATGGACAATCTACAATCATAGAGGGTGAACGGGGTAAAGTAGCGTTGTTATATATCTGTTCTGTTATTCCCATATAGATTTATAAGAACAATTATTATCAAAACTACTGTTTTCTAACTGAGAAATCAATTTCGTCCACTTAACGTAGTTTTAAACAATGTAAATCCGTCCAGCACGTCGATTATGTGGAAACTATTCCGAAAACAAACAGAACTCGTTTCCAAATATTTACTTAACTGTCAATATAACAATGTTGAATATGTGTAATAACTGTTTTAATGGTTCTTTATATTTATTTTTCATACACAACATCCGATAAATATTAGCCGTGCGATGTGTTTTTCACCCTAATCCAACCTAATGTTTGTAATGTATTGTAGATATTTCAGTATGTAAATTGAAATATAAGTAATCGTACAACAAAATATTATTGGTTACATCAAAGACGCTTCTATAATCATATTTATGTTACCTGCAATAATGTTTTTATATTATCGATATGGGGGTGAATAAATTTTAAATGATGATATGTTGACATATGCCTAGTATAACACAACGCATTTTATCCTGATCGTTAATATTATTTACATGAGTAAAAATGGAAATTTAATGTTATAATCATTAATAGTCACACTTTATCATAACTGCTTCATGTATTTTACATTGTAGAATGCACAACGAACAGGTACCTCCATCGTTTCCGTTTAACAATAATTTGTGAAGGGAAAATGGTGGAAGTTAGGATACACCATTTAGTTTTTAAAATGTGGCTCAGAACGTAATTAACTGGAATTAGTAGTTATACGAACTCAAAAAGTTTTAAAGAAACTTTCTACACACACCTGGGTCTACTTCATTCAACTTTTTCTATCTGGATATGTCACCTTATCAATTGCAGATTTCTTTTGTGGAAAGTATATAAAACTAGTCAAGGGTAAAGCCTTAGATAATAATTGTACGAAGGGGTAGAACGCAACAACAGGCTTTTATTCAACTGATTTCCTTGGTCTGTTTGATGGCGATTATCAACTTTTCAATGATTTTTTGAATTTCTGGAAATCGATAACAACGAGATGGAACTAAATCTGGAGAATATGGTGGTTGTTCATAACTGATTTTTTGCATGGCAACAAGTGATTTGTCGATAGGTGCCTTTCTTGGAAAGTTTTCCTCGTCGTCTAGAAGTTTGTTACGAAATTTAGTTGAAAGAGATTAGTGATATTCTCACGTGACTGATTTTCCTTGTTCCAAGTAATCAATAGGAATTATGCCATCTTTGTGCCATGAAAATGGAGAGAAGAACTTTTCCACCGGACTTTTAGGACAAGGATTACTCCGGAACATTTCAATTTTTTTAGACTTTTTTCTATATAGTTGCTGACTAGAATTTGATTAAATTGATGGCAAATCCACACAGATATTGTCACCCTGTGTCGATTTTGATCAGTCCTGAGGTAATCATCACACAATCTCGAAACGGCTTAACCCAACTATCATCCCCCGTATTGTGTTGTAATTAATTTAAATCGAAGCGTTTAGATCGCCATTGAAAAAATGGTCCTCACGTTTCGTTAATTCTGTTGCAATTTCTGTATGATGCTAATTAAGGCGATCAATAATTAATTCGACACTTGCCTAGTGTAATTAACAGGAGAATCTATGATTTAATACAAGGCTATCAACGGTTGTCTTCAAACTCATCTAAAATACATATAAGCGATTCCCTGGTATATATATATATATATATATATATATATATATATATATATATATATATATCAAAATGGATGGAATAGAAAATATCGTTCGATATTTTAGTAGCGAATATACTAAACTACATATGGCAAACAACATACCTAAACAGATCAAATCGTAGTACGTTGCTTTGCCGTTGATATATTTCCTCAATATGACACGGAACTTTCCACATGAATAACTAGAAGAGTGAGCAACCAGCCGTTGTACAGTTTATACTGAAATGCTTTTGATTGCTTTTAACACAACTATGTTGGAAAGCTGTTCTTTCTATGCACCCGTAAAATAATATCAAATTTACGGCTTCACCACCCTTCAAAAGTCGAAAAATAAATTTCGTTTATGATATTTACGACATAAGGGTGCCATTTCAAAGGAAAATTATATCCTCAATCTTATATAGGTACCTACAAACATATAGTCAAAAGGATATACAACGGATGACATAGAACAACAAAATCTGTGTAATATCAGTTCGTCAATTTGTCCTGAATCGAATAAAATCGATTATATTATAATGCAACAATAGATTCACTGAAGAATGTTGTTCTATCTGTAAAATTCTATTGTTATCACGTTTTATCCACAACAAACTAACATTAATAATAATAGTAATTACGCCATGATTTTTTATGATTAATTATCGATCATGATATGATTGATTATTATTAATTCCTGTTTATAAAAGATACATTGTAGGATCAGTTTTCGTACAAAATAGGTACATCAACGGACCATCGTGTCTTTGTTGTTTTCATTCTCTTATTGTTGTTATACTAGCATCGTTTTTTCTCATCGTCTTCCAGTCTAATTTTGAAAGCTCGTTATAGAGCCGTACAATGATTAACATTGGAGATGATTAATATGTAAAGTTTCCTTTAAGACTTGCAGGTATGTTGGCATCCGTCTCAAGACACCCTACTAATTTCCCAACGTTTTCATTGTTGTGTGTTGTGGTGGTTCATGTTTTGTTGATATTTCAGTTAAAGCAAAGTAGGTACAGTTACACTAAAAGCTTCTATCTAGTAAAAAGCTTAATTTTAATGAAAGCTTAAGATTGCAGACAAAAAGAATTACTACTTTACATTTCAGTTAGTTGACAATGTCGCTCTTAACTATATGTCCAGACGATGAATAACAATGTTTAAATTGTTAGAAACACAATGTGCGGCTTTTCCTCAAAAGTGAGTGGAAAAATTGTAGAAATATTAATGGAACTCGATTATTATAAGACTCTAGCAGCTTTGTTTCGTGAAGTGCACGCAACAGCTTTATAAAACTTAACGTTAGTTTGTTTGAGAGTGTGGTTACCGAACCGCTGCCCAAACAGCGTTACTTTTGTGATATGGATCTGATGCTCCTGCCTCACTTGGCGCACACATGAAATTCGGCATGCCTTGTTGGGGCCTAATGGAAGCCTAACTGAAATTTCTAGTCGGGTAGATTCCATTTGCTCTGGTGTCTTCAACATCTACGCGCAGACACTCTACTGTGCGCCATGTGACTTACGTGACCATTTCGTAGTTGGCCGTACTCTATAACTTCTTAATTATATTATCTCTATAGGCGCCACTTTCGCTTTACTTTATTAGGCGTGAGTGAGAATCATTTCAATCCGATTAAAAACTTCTGTTCATTAGAAATTATAGATGGATAAGACCCATTGTAATAACGAACAAAAACTAGTGATTACGTTGATAAATCTAGAAATTAACTCTTCCAACCAGAATTTGAATGCATGTAATATAGAGAACATTACAATTGTCACTAATTTGAACTTATAGGGGCTGTCCGATAATCATAGAAATTACCCTCATAATCATAATTTAATCAGCTTTATTCGACGACCAGGACAATGTTTAGTTATAACAGAATAATTAAACACGTTATTGTTGTTATTGGTAATTAATCATTCATAATTAACCATAACAGGTAGTTTTGTTGTTATGTGACAGTAGAAAAAATAAAACTGTGTCTTTCCAAAGAACAGATAGATATAAAGCATTCATGAGAATTATATTACATTATTCGTACTACATTTATATTCTATAATAGAAATGGAGCAACATAATCTGCTATTCTGTTAGGGTAATAATTCTCTTTTATGGACAGGTTGTACGGTTGGGAAGTAGATACAGGAATCCCATCTCTCGTGCATTTTAATTTCGTCCAATCCACTATAAATTCAGATACTTGTTAATAAATTTCGACGTTAGTAGCAACTCAATTTGTTCGTTAATTTCGTCATGGTTCGTCTATATGGGTAAGCATGGGGCATGTCTGATTTATGTGGCAACTACTAACGATCCGATAGCAAATCAGAATTTAGAACCTTGAAGTTGTACAGCAAACATCAACAAAAAATCGTTTGAAATTGCCATCTAGAATTCAGACAATAATTCCCGAAAAAAAATAACGTTTCGAGTTCCATGCATAAACCTTCTTTACATATTTGTAACATTACACTCAAGAAAATGGAACAATTAGGACGGATTTTAAAGTTTGCCAGTGAGGCCCTTCCTTGAAATTAAGAATAATTTAACGGGAATTATGACGACATGGCGTGTTTATTCAAGAAGTTATGTCCTTGTAAGTTTGCGTAAAACTAGCCGGGAAAATAAATGAGTCTGATTCGGTTGACATTTGAAGGAGAACCTACTGCGATAAGACCATTTCACTACAAATTTATTTGTAGTAAAGTTTATTTGTAACTTCGAATTTGAAACTATGCCATTTGAACGTAAAATCCAACCAATTTTGTTATATCTGTTAATAAAACGAAAAATGTTATTCTATTTATGAATAATTGAGAGATTTTTCAACGAAATCAAATAGTTCAAAACAAAACAAATTGGATTCAGCTTGAGATTCCAGTTGGATGAAACATTTGAATCATCGCCGACTAATCGCTCAATTGTGAAATGTAACTGGAAAACGGTATAGGATGGAAAATGGAAGTGATTTGTCCACAATCCCCAAACATGATTCTATGTAAAAATATGCAAATTGCTCCTTAATCCATTCTAACATATTTGTGGAATTTTGTTGTCGTTGTTTAAAAGGCTTTTAGTAGGATACAAAAGGGACATGCAAATTTATTTGTTCCAATATACTTTTAACAATATTAATGCTGCAACAAATTCAATTTTAGAAACTTTATTAAAATGCAAACAACTCATAACAACTTGTTGTATTTCAGGAATTGATTTAAATTTAACGTTATTTTGCCTCGCTCATATCATTGCTTATTTCTCATTACATTTAAACATGTCATACAATTAGTATACCTGCCTTGCTGGCTTATACATATATTAATTAGGTTGTGCATTTAGGCTTGATGTAGTAGTATTTAGTTAAATCTAGCTTATAGAGCTGCGAATCTGTTAAAAGCATTAGTGCTATTAGTAATGTTGTAAGGTAGGGTCGAATTATTCAACCCTAAGTATCACAATTTCCATAATACCGGCGTGCTTTGACTCCTTGAAGTAACATCGAACGTAACTTTAAACAAAATTGTTGAAACCGTGAAAGACTGAAGCTTGTCTGAAGCATAACTACACGGCGAAACACTCAAACGTTATACAAAGATAAATATAAGAAAATGTATGTGTCATTATGAAAATTGATCTTAATTACAAAGAAAATTGAAAATCTTTTACTATAAATCATTTTCCACAGCAACTATTTGTGATATTATTATATTGAGAGTTAATGAAGAGAAAACAGTGGATGAATTGGTAGGTAGCGTAACGAAAATCGGTAAAGTAACGCAAGATAAAAGGGAAAGAAATATCAAACTTTGAGACTTGGGAAAATGGGACAATCATACAGAAGATTAGGGAATCTGAAAGAGAAATTACGATAAATAGAAAAATATCGGCTACGCTGAAATTCTGTTGGGACACGAATATGATATTTAGAAAAATGATTCTGTTCTTTTTTTAAATCGAAACTTTTCCATAATTAAGAAATAAGCAAGCAACTGATAATTAGGTATACTGGATGAAAACACTCTGTGTACAATGATTAATAATAATGAAAAGATTTTGGTAACAAATAAAACAGGAAACATACGCGTAACTAGAGCGAAACAAAGTTCCGAAACAAAACATGCAATAAAAATAAATTTCGTCATTTTAAACGTGAATGTTCAACAAAGAAAAGTTGGTAAAACAATAGATTGTGATTGCGACACGTATTTTTACAAACAGCAACACCAGTGCTTCTTAAACAGTGGCTCACGACTCCAAATGGGTGGGTCGTAAAGGAAAATGTTGGGGTAGTAATTCAAGTCCAGCCGTGTCAAATATTGCACCAAGGCTTGATTTGTTATATGTTAAGAACCGCTGCTCTACACCAAAAAAATAAAATAATACACCTGCCACCCCAAACCAACATTACCACCCTCTATCTCTAATAACATTGCAAATATAATATCGAATCGTTCTCTGATATTTCGATAGCAAAAAATAGCAAACACACAACTACCAACGTTGATTATTAGTTGTATATAAAACATAGTTGTTTGCTGAAGCATCTCCATTGCAAAACAAGCAACTAAATCGCTTCTTGTTAGGTAACAAAATCTATTAAATATCCGTTAGCACACGTTTAATTAACAGTCATCTAAATTCGTTATGAATATTCAATAGATTATTCAGATGAAATCGCCAGCTGTATTAGTTACTGATAAAAACGAGATATTGATAACAAATTAACAATGTCATTGTCCATTGTATAATAAATTAATTAACTATCTTCGTTAAACATCGTTAAAGCCCAAATATTTAATTGGTTGTGTTTAAATATCGTTAATTAATTGACGTAACGTCTTTCAGTTCAATAATAAGTGTCGACATCATGCAATCTGAATTGCTATGCACCGTATATACACTTCAACACGAAACTGGTGTTCATTCTAATTTATGTTAGCCGCATAGATGACCATAAAATGACCCATTTGCAGGTACAAAACCACTTTCAACGTAGATTTATTGGACACTGTATTAAATTTTCGTTTCGTTAGTATGTTCCCATTAACTTCTCAATATTCTACAAATTTATCTGAATTATCAAATCGTACCTTTCAAATATTGCTGTATTATTATCGAATAATCGATATAGGTGCCGTTTTATTATTATTATTTTATTAACAATACCGTAGAGAATTGTCACAATGGAGTCGCGTTGTATTTATTGAATTTTATGTGACAGACAACGAAACCACTATTTAGAATCCAATAGATAAGTAAATCTTGTTGTGCTTCTGACAGATCTATTTTCAGTTTATTTTGTTGAATTGATAAACGCGGTGGTGCTTTAATCAAATAACTTTCTGACAACATATATATATGTCACGAATATCAGCCTAACCCTGTCAAGTTTAAAACTATTTTTGTCCGTCTTTGCTTCAATCATTAATTTGCAGCTTTCAGTTGCAAAAGTTGCTAAGTATCTATTTATACGTTATTCTATAAACAGTCATAAGAACGTACAATAAATTAATTGTTTTTTATGTTCTCGTTGATAAGTGAAACGAAATAAAGCGGAAAATATGTCAATTAGAAAACCTGTTAATTGTGATTGATATTCAAAGGTGGTACGGCTTGAATCTCATATAACACGTACATGTACGAATCATGTTTCAGGTCGGCGAATTTGCATAGTTTGATTTATGGTTTTTATATTGATTGCTTTTAATGTTAGTTGATATATATTAGAAGAAAAAAGAGGGCTAACGTGAAAAGATGACGCCCTTAATGAGCCTGAAACGATGAACTGCACCTGACATTTGCAGGATTAACATTAACCGTTTCGTTGTTTTTTGTTTTTTTGATGCAAAATGTTAAATTATTAAAGGTAATGTTATATTCACAAAGCAGGATTTGATTACACAATACAGACAATCGTTGTAAAATATGCCGTGCAATTTCATTTTACTTTATATTGTAATAAAGAGCTTATAGATTTAACAAAAAAATAAAATAAAAATAATGGATTTTAAGATTTCGATGAATATTCCCTTTAAAATGACAAAATCATGCCTTACAAGAAGATTACGTTTGTTGATAATGGAATAAAAGCTTCCATATAATGCGAATAGTCCTTTGTATTCTTTATAAAAAGCTCATTGAAACTGTTTAGCTGCCTATTTCTGTGCAACATTCTATCTATAAGACTACTTTATTTCAACAATATTCAATTTGGACTGATTTGAATAATAAAAAAATCGTTAATAATCCCACAATGAAAAATCGTATATTCTAGAACGACATACCGCTACAGAATTATCCTCTTATCATTCGTAGATAACGTTCGAAAGTCTTCTTTGATTCATTGTTGTCACCAAAGAGTCCACACAGAGAATATCCGATCAAAAGTTTCTTTTGCACATTCACCACACAGTGTGTGAAAAAGTATACTGATTTTAAAAGGAAAACAAATAGAACAACAGCTTTTTTTTATTATACTATCGGAGATAACAGGAAATTTCCAATCTCTCTCCAACTATAATATTTCTATCTCTTACTTTAATGTTTTCTGATATTTTATGATTTTATTTTATAGTTTTATTGATTGAATTTATTTATCACTAGCATAACGTAAATAAATAGACACACATAAACAGACATTAATCGTTACCATTATTTATTATCATCAATTCTATGGTGTTTGTAAGGTGGTGAAAGTATTTTTCAAAGGGCATTCACAAAAAGCGCACATTTCAATTTTATTTTATTGATGATCAAATGAACAGCATTGAGAGAAGGAGTAGCTTTGATATTAAATAACCGAAATCTTCTGTAAGACCCCTGGATCATGAGACATCCAGTATAAACTAATGTTACTCAAATATGCGAACCATCGAGATTTTATTGTTTTTAAACATAAATAGATCTTAGAATTTTACTTAGTAATTTATCGTAAGTACATATTTGAACTTTACACAGAAGTGGTATGTTGAAATTTGAATAATTCCCAGTTTAATTCACACAAAGTTGTAGTGGCGTTTGCTTCCAAACGGAAATTAAAATGAAATATTCATGTAGGCAAGTATGAGCGAATCGAGTACGTTTCGGTTGGCATTGTGGTTGATCGGCAATTTGCCTAACAAAACGAAATTCAACTTGACCAAAAGAAAATAGAACAATATTCATTCATACATTCCAAAATTGCCATCATAGCCGTCAATGTTTATTTTCATGAAATCATTGACCGTCCGTTGGATTGGTTTTGGTTTTATTTAAACGTTGATTGTAATTGTTTCTATATTTCAAATCAAAGTTTGACTAAGTGCCAGCTTTCTATTTGCCACATTGCCCCTGTTGCGATGTTTAATTGCATTATTCTACAATTAATAGAAATTGCGTCGACATTTCGATTGGCATATCTACAACCGCCACTTGAGCTGCTGTCGTGCTTCATAATCGATAGACACATGCCAGCATTGCACGCATGACTGTTAGAGTGTCTTACAGGTCAACTGTAAATATTTCATATCCAATGACAATTGCTATTACATTATTTATGGGTATGTTTTGTAATGAAGCTGAAAATAGAATGCCAGACCTGTAATGGACTTGATTATATTTCACATCTCCGAACACTGGCCTTTTACCATTCGATTCCAGGCCCGCACAAATTTTTACAATTTTCTTCAAAAATGCAATTCCACTTCGTCAATGAACAATTTATCTGCGAAATAGAGCATATTCTATATAGATAGGGATTTCCATTCATTATTGATGGATTATATAATCAAATGCCAACAAAAGTGGAACGAATAAAATCCACACACACACACACACATATAGAGACAAGGTTTGTTTCCAATTTAATTAAAATCAACTAACTTTGCGGAATTTGTGCTATTTGTGCTTCTGTACAATACTTATGTACCGGATAGAAGTGGAAGTTGCTGTATCAGCACCTATATTGCTTAAATCTACCCCATAACCACATTTATAACAACTGATTTGGAACAAATGTTTTGCTAGAACGTTACAATGTTGTTCAAAGGACTGAAGCTTAGTTTGTTGCGTGAACATTCACTTATTTATAGTAATAACAGAAATAATACAGTAGCGCAGCAGTTGATTTGAGTTAAATTTCAAATGTCAGCGATTTATTGGGCGTCAATGTCGTCTTAAGACATCGCCTAAAACAGCAATTTCTCCGGCCAACAGCCCTTAAAAGCAGCTTTTGGGTTATTGTATCTTATTAAAACTTCAACGTTATATAAGTAGTCTAACGTTCAATTTTGCATAGAAAAATTGTTTATAAAGGGAACGTTAAAGTTGTTTTGGAGCCGTTGATGTGGCTCTGTAGTAAGTTAGCGACAAGCTATTTTCGTATAAATGAAAAACTATTGAACGATACTGGATCAGTTTTTTTCCTTAACCATTGGAATATCTTTGGATAGATAACAACATAATTGTGAAAATAAACACGAGCGAGAGAGAGAAGGGACTTTTATATTCACTACCAAATTAATAATTCAATTAGCTAACTTTTTAGACGCCTGGATCGTTGTTAGTAGAGACTTTTCTTTAATTTGCAAAAACAAAACACCATCTCATCCACCACTTTTTTGTCCACATAATTTACGTTTTTTCCTCATTCGTACTTTTTTGGAACGTAGGTAAACCGTACAATGAACATAGGTAAAAACCACCATTCTTAAGGCCGTTTATTTTCAACTACAAACCACTCAAATATTCGAGTTTTTTTTTAATAGAAAATTCATTCGTTGCGTTCACCATTTTCTTTGAATAAACTTTTCGATTTTGAGCAAACATAAATGTTAATTAAAATCACAAAGTGTATGGTTTATAGATGGATATAAATTAGATCGTAATAATATCATTTACTTTCCAGCTGTGATCACAAACTTGGAAGAATTCACGTACCTAATAAGGATACCCTAGAGATATCATATTCTTAATGAGAAAAACAAGTCAAAAACAACTCCTGTTCAGTTAAAACAAACTTTGGATTCTATTGACTTGAGCTAAGAATGTATTTTCAAATTTACAGATTACCAGAAATACGTCCATGATAATAATGTATAAACAAAGACATGATTTCTGAGTTACGACCTCATCGATTTGTCAATGTTTATTCCCTATTTTGATAAGGATTATTGTTGTTTCAGCCCAAATCCACTTCTAGATATGTTACGTCCATTTATTGAAGATATTAATGCTGATGGGACGTCACGTAATAATCTTCAGTGTAATGAAACAAGCCAGCAGGATCAAATTGTAAACTGAACGCAACAGCAATTACGGTGGCATTTGTATACGTATTTAGTTTTGTAACTGGAAAATGTTGAATAATAACAGTAAGTTGACAAATATGAACCGGTCGTAACTTCTTTACAACTTTAGAAGTGCTTGTTGACGATCCAAGTCTAGCTTATACTACAGCTGGATATGAGATATCATAAATGTAAGAGAATTTATTTTGCAGCAATCCATTAAGACTAACGCTTTATGTTATAGAAATATATCTTTCATTCACGAACCATCCCGCTTCTCATAGACTAATTTTTTTTCATTTTATTATGGCAGTTTAAATATGGCATGGATTCATTTGAATGTAGCCTTTTTGTGTGCAATGTCCACGCTTGACCTCTTTCTGTTTGTTTTGAGATAATGAGAAAAAAGTAGCAATCCGCTTTCTCTTTGATTGGAACATAAAACAAAACACACAAAAAAAAAACACAACAACAAGCACTGACGTATCATAATGGAACGTCATTCATTATTTTGTCTAAAACATAAAAGGTTAGCAACTCTGTGTGACCAGGGTTTTTATAATTAAAGGTTTTTGTAAAATGTGAGATGCACTCAACTGTTCATTACTTCATTAGCCTACATAAAAGAATAGATAGACAACTCCATAGTAGTTTAATTGAGAGATAACAATCTTTTTTCTTCTGGTGTGTTTTGGGCTTTAAATGTAACTTTAAAAATACGAATTGAATCCTTCAAAATCAGTGTTGTTCTTTTCCTAAATTGGCATTTGGCGCCTCGAAAAGCACGCAATCTAACGTGCCCACAGATTACCGATCTTGACAATCCCGTCCGCCCCTTTAACCCAGATATCTTTATTTATAATTTGTTTGTAGAAATAAATAAATTCGAAGTGGTGTGTGTGTTTATTAGAAATCGAAAGGCGATTAATATTTTTGTGGTCATGAAAATAGCTTGTTGAAAATATATATATTTGGAAGTTTTCCATAAATAATCCAGGTATTAACTTTTATGAATTGCCTTCATTAATGAAGCAATCAGAATTAATTTGAAATTCCATTCATAAATATGGAATGATTTCCGTTTAAAGGTAAATTAAAAATTAACATTATATTTAAGGTTTGCGTGTGTTAACTAGAAGTTTACATAATGCAAATGGTTATGGGGTGGTCTGTTCGTTTTTTGGTTCTAACTCTTGACAGTAAATTGATATGCTTCAAAATACTTAATTGTTTTACTTGAACAAAAACAACAAGGTATGCTAATCTGACATATGTTAAGAGATTTTGAGGTTTAGATATTCTTATAGAATAGTGAACATTAATCTCGTGTTTTTTTTGGTTCTGTTTTTGTCTGGACACCTATTGATCCGTGAAGGTTACTGGGTAAAATTGAAATTGAGTAAATTTTGTTCAGAAAGTGTGTGCGGGTGTGTGTATGGTGACTACCTTTTTGTATTTGTTGTGTAGGGGTACGCTGATCCATTAAATCCATTGAAATCTCTTATGCATTTTAACCATATTGCCAACGTGAGCAGTATGTGAACACTAATCAAAAACAAATTGGTCAATTCGTAGAAATAGGGGAGCTACCGCTTTTATTGTAACCTAAAGGGGCTTAAAACTGTTTACTTAGTTACATTTGATAGAGAAAATGTTGAAAGATTTGACTGATAAAAATTTTTAATAAAAAGATAAGAAAAATCTAGATTCACCACGATGCCACTCACACTAAAGGACCGGATTATCCTAACTTAGCGCAGTTTCTATCATCAAATAACCTGAGACAATAACAAAGTACTATCAATCTTTGGTATGATTGAAAGAAGCTGAGGCATAGAAAGCACCTTGAATATTAAATAGCATAAACAAAAAACGAATTGTAGGTGAATTAAAATTTATTACTCCTTATTCCCTGGTTCGCATGCAAGATCTTCCAATATTATGGAAGATTATGGAAGTGCATCATCCACAATCAACAAAATTATGAGAGACAGTACAAAATCCGCTCTTAGCAAGAAGTTTCTGTAGAAGCAGGAAGGGCACGTGCATGCCGTAAATTCGCCTTAAAGAGTGGCATATTATTACACGAATTTCGTTCAACTGGATTTGAAGATTGTGGACCTTTATGGCCCAGTAACCCATTCTATTCCTGTTTCCCCTATCAAAAATTTCTGGGGAAAAAAAAACGTCACATTGTGAATCCCGCCATTGGGCCATCATAGTGCGCGCTGAATTGTTACTCTTGAGTAATTTCATCATCAAAAAGAATGGAAATTTCAAAATTTATTTTCAAATTGAATTATGGCCATTATTATGGTGAGTACTACTCAGTTTCATCTGTCAAATCACCAAAGAGCAAAACTGGAACGTTTAATATCGTTTCCTTATAGACTTTAATTAATTAATTCGAAAGAAATGTTATTTAGATCATTATCAACATGTTGGAACACAATGTATTTTTAATGAGAAATCAACACAATGTAAACGAAATATAATCTTTATTATAGGTATACGCTATATATTAAAAATCATGCAAATAATTTTACATAGTAACAAATTTCCCAAGTCCCTTTCTCGGTGTTATCAAGGTCCTCCCTTTTCCTACCTTCAACTTATAAATTACAGTTCCATATATGTTAATGACCATTTATATCATAGAATGCGATCAACACGGCATTAATTTACACCTGTTATGAAAGCAGACGCAGTATCCATTAAAATTATCGAACGAAAAGGACAAAACGTCTATTCAGAATAATATATAATATAGTCTAGTCATCTAAATCAATACAAACATTTGCCACATGCTTCGTGTCACAGCTTAGTCTTTGAAAAATTGTAATACTGCGGTAGGTAAAAAAAGAAAGCAGATTTGTTTCCGTCAAAACCCATAAAAAAGAGTCCAAGATTTAAAACACACGTCTCAACTCATTGACAATACGGAACAATGATGGGATGAAAGAACGATATTTTAGGGCAATACGGAGACCAAATATTTAATAAACAGAATTGTGGATGCTTTGTTGTCCGTTACTCTTTGACAAACATCAACTTTAATCTCTCGACAGTTAGATGTGCTTCAAACGTTTTATTTGAAGTTAATCGGTTTTGCTTTTCAAATTACAAATCATTTTTCATTCACGTATAAAATCTAGAAATTCGAAATAAATGCTCAAATGTATTTGGATAGTTACTCGGTTGATTGGTAGGGTGTTGCCGTGTTTCGAGAATATGGGATCCACCCCTGACCGTTCCCTGTCGTGAATATAGCCAGATATCCCGTTGAGTCTCATTAGGCTTGCTCCACTCCTGTACGTGTATGTCATTTGCAATGTGCCTCTTCCATTTTCATATCATCAAGTTTAATTTAAAACGAACACTATATGATAATTTAATGAGATGCATTGAAAACAAACTGAAATTTCTACGTTATTCAATTATACGTTAATTATATTTAATCCGTCTAAATATATATATAGTGACGATTGCTTACTACACTGAATTATATTGCATCAATGGAACAAAGTTGCATTGTTGTTTTGTTAGTAATTCCACTACATACGAGAGGATATTGAATGACTTCCGGTGAATGTTAGCAACACTGAAGCGGTCGAAATAAATCTGCATTAATAGAATTATTTTGTATCTTAATAAAATCTGATATGGCATACAACTAGTAAATTGTCACGAAAACGAAATTTACTGAAGGAGAATACGTAGCAGAGCAATTTCTCATATTTGTAGAGCTTTCCTAAGATCTACAATTGATTAGAAAAACGGTCATACTACTATTAAGTACGTATAAAATCAGTTATTTCAGACCAGTGGCGTAACGACCATGAAATATGGCGGTAGTCGCCTTTGAGTCTACCCATGTAAAGGGCCTATTGCTCCCATACATTTAAAGCGAAGATCTATGAATGTTTACAAGAATTTCTCTACTCCTGCTTTCAAAGTTTCAACCGCGTCGTCGTTGATACCTTGACCCACGGCTCGTCCACAATTTTAGAACAATTCTCAGCTGTTAGGGTTACAATTAATTAGACATGAAGATCTATTTTACTGTAGTCTACTACGTTTATCGATGAATGCTGAGAGTAACAAAGATTATTTTTATCACAGTAATTCAGTGGAATTACAATTACTACTGTGATATTACTACTGTTGTGGTTTAAGCAAGAACTAGAGGCAAAAAATATCGTCCACTATATGTCAGTCAATTGTCTTTAATCTGCCGAAACGCACTGTTATTTCTTTTCATTAGTTTCCCTCTTCCGCCTATTTATAAATCTAGTTGTTGAAGCGTTCACATGCTGAATGAAGAGGAGCCCTAATATTGGACAAATACACGTAAAGTGGAAATATTAAAAGAACAACAATTAATCCTCTGCTAAATTTGATAAATCTCCTCCCATATTAACAATAGCACGTCATAATTCGTTGTTTGTATGGGGTAGCAATGTGTGTGAGTGTGTGTGTGTGTGTGTGTGTGTCCGTCCGAGGCACGGTTCTGTTAAACAAACATCACGAAATTTGTTTAAATCTGACGTAAAATCTACAGAACATATCAAAATAGGTAAACAATATGTGACAGATTTCCCACAAAATGATTGATATCGCTATCGTCTTTGTAATAACGCCAGCATCTGTATAAGATTACACAATGTGAACTTTTTCCTTTTTTTTGTTAGGCAAAATGTATGGCAAACTTTTCGTCGTCCGAAAACTGCCAATATTGTTATTGTTTTAAATCAATAGAGCATGATTGTAGGAGACCAGTTTTTCTGAATAATTTATCAAACGACCCATCTTGATACAACGTTCGATCCGAACTTTATTGTATCACCTTGTGTGTTCGTATTGATTCAAAATGAATGTTTGCATGTAACTGTTCCCAATAACATTGTTGGTGTTGTGGTGTATATAAAATAAAACCGAATGTACATAATGTTCCAATATAAATATGATTATATTATATGTGTGTGTGTACATATAAAAAAAATTAAATCAATATAACATAAATTTTTATGTTTGCTACCGGAGATTGAATATAATTCTAGTCGGTGGAATATGACCCGAAAAGACATCCCCTACCATCCATTCAACTTATCTGTCGCCTTCTTATACAGTTATGTATTTCTTTGAATATGCTTATGGATTTTTTCCAATAGCTCCTCATCGACATTACTTTCTTGTGCAAGTATAGCTTTTGTAGACTACTCACATTATGACCTTGCCGTCTATTCTACCAGTAAAACCACTTATCTCATATCTCTACCAATCCAACGAATATAAGAGGTGTAATTTATATTATATTTCCAACAAAAAAAAAGGTTAAACCTTATCTGTCTACATACTTATCCCATAAAGATCACAGTCAAATAGATATTTGATGAAGCAACATGACCAGAATGGATTAAAATAAAACTGATTGGAGACGCAGAAAACATGGGGTTTTTTTCAAATGTCTTCTTCTGGAAAATGTAAAGTATGTAAATTATCGACTAAAATAAAGCTTTATTTACGACAACGCTAGAGAAGAAATACTACTTATAAGAGAATATTTTATTAGTGTTACCAGCTTCGAATAGCCTCTTATACTCCGTTCGTTTACTAGCTGCAAAATTATGTAAAAACAACAGATATCCAAATTTTAATAAATAATCTTAAACGAAAACCAAAATTAACTAAGGTTGAATCACTATTGAATAAGGAAATAAAGCGATAAGCTCCCAGGAAACATCTAACTGAAATAAAAGTCGGAACAGAATTAGCAAATGCAATCGTTTCATTTCAGATCATCTATTATTCCTATGTCAGAGACGATTTAACCGATGCAATTATAACTAATGGTAAACGTTAAGAACATAATTAACGGAGTTTTTAAAACACAATAAAATAATACAAATCAGCAGACTCGTTCGTTGATGCAAAACACAAATGAAGGTATATTTGAGAGATATGTGTAGAAAGTGTTTGTTAAATAAATGAGCATTTCCGCTTGAAACGAGGTTAGTTTTAATCATTACACTGTGCACGTTATAATTATGAAAAACTGATATCTAACAAACGTGATTTTTTTCTACTACCACTATCTACTGTAATTTTACTGAATTGTTATCGAGTTAAATTTAATGGTTTTGTAATGTTCGTCCCGGCGCATCCGCCACTTTTATTAATAATTTACTGTTAAATCAAAATAATCGTTTGCTATTAAATTAAATGATAGAACAAATTCGTGGCAGATTTCCGAAATCAACATACAAACCACAAGACAATTAAACGTTATACTAAACACTCATTTGTACTGTTTATTTAGGTAAAACAAATATTCCAACTAATTTAAAACGATTTCAGACCATTTAGAAGGTGGAACTGTATTACAAACATTATTTTACTTACCAATAGTAAGTAGTACAATGTCTGTTTTATTTGTTAGTCTAGAACTAGCACTGACAATCCCGCACAATTCAAAAACGAACAATTACCACAGTGATAATCAGAAAAATCACACAGGAATCGTCACCATACTCACACACTCTATCCGATATGTAACCGATGATATTCGATAGTGATTAAAAATCAATTACATTATAAAATGCTAAGATTGTCGACAGGCTAAACAGATGAAAACTGTATGAGATTTGATGGATTGCAATCGAGAATATTGCCGCACGCCAACTTCCACGACTACCCTCGGTACAGTGGAGAGTTTGGCATTTAATCGTCGGTCCATGTGCGCGCCGACGAATACTCAGGCGTCGGATAGGGTGCCGACGACGTCGCTCTAACCCCCCAACAATACTACGTTAACAGAGAGAGGAAAGCCTAGAAAGCTGGAAAGAGAAAAACAATTCAAGAAATTCCACGATCATTGATTTGGATTGAAGGTTTTTCTTTTCTAATCCATCAAAAATCGTTGTGGTTCATTGTGAATCATATGTTTTCCATTATCAAATTAAAACAAAATCAATTAAATGAAATACTAATTTATTGTTATCTATTTATTTACAAAATTCGAATCGCGAAATCATGCCAATGATTTGCGATTCTTATTCTTCAACAGTTCAACACCTTTCGCTTTTAATTTGTTATTTAGCACGTCTTTACGTCTCTTATCCTCATCGATTTCCATCTGTTTGTGTCTGTCAACGGCAAAATCAATTTCATTTGTTAATTTGATAATTTGTTCGGCAATTTCGCGTTGTTTCAAAATTCGTTCTCTTTGATGTACACCGTACGGTGTCGGTCTGCCATCGAGAAATGTATAATCGGCACCATCTGTTAATACACCACAAGCATTTGGATTTAATGGTAGACCTCTATCACGTCTCCATTTCTGATTTAAATTCAATGTTGGAGTGGTGGACAGTAAACGTTGTCCACACAATTTCAATACATCTACAAAATATATCGATTATAGACAATTTGAATAGATACTACAAAGGGTGATTTGATTGAAATTACGATACCTGTGGTGATTTTTAAATGTGAAACGTGTGTACACCACATTTTTAAAGTTTTGACAACAGAAAAAAGTGAGGCTAGAACAACAGCTCAGGTTGTAACCATACAATATGGCGTGTAGTTAGATGCGCGCTATAACAAGAGTGCAGACAAGTAATGTTGCCAGATTGTCGCTACAATCGAAATTATAAGAAATAATTTAAATATTTGTCGATTCAATTCGCACAACAATAACGTAATATCATAATTAGTTAATAGCAATTCATAAAGAACGCCTTATTAGCTGAGGAGAACTGTGGAAACGGGGGTTAAACACTAATCAAATTTCTAGGCTATCCTAGCAAAAATATAACACAAGCAACGATGAAATGTATCTGTATAAAAATACAAAACGTATACTCAAATTATTTAATATACAAAAACAAAACAACCCATAAAACGAAATAATAATAATCATCATTTATATATTAATAAAATAGTGTAAACGAAAGCTTTGCAAGCTTTGAAATCATTGATTTTATTAAATGATAAATTCACTTCCAAATCGATGGAAACATTCCAAATTTCTGTTGAATTACCTGTATATAAACCCAAAATCATAAAAATATTATTGAATAATTGAATAACAATAATTTTGTACATTGATATTTGTCAGCAACCACACTTATTAATAAATTAAAAACTAATAATAACAAAACAAATAAAGTCTAATATTACCATTTAAAATCATATTTTAAATATGATAAGTATTAGGTAAATATATTTCGTCTATGGTGTATTATTATCGTCTTGTTGTTGTGGATAAATTGGACGTCCCATAAACATTGGTCCTCTTAGATCATTCACAATACTGCCAGTACGTCGACGTACAGTTGGATTTGTTGCTTTATTTGTCTTCTTTTTTATATATTTAAAAACACCATCACCAGGTAACGATGGTATTAATTTCGGATGTGCATACCAAATTCTATATGTAATAAACCATGTTAATACAGCTATAACGCCACCAAGAAATTTCTCAATCATTACATGATAATAGAGCATTGTACATATTAACATAACATCCCACATTAATTGAAATAATGTAATTACGATAAATAATGTTCGTATAGTTGGTGTATATTTCTGATAATTAAATTGTAACTCTTTAATTTGTTCATTATCTAAATTTCTTAAAGGATTTAACGTTTGCGATGAATCATTCGATGAACGATGGTGATTTTCCAATCGAAGATAGTCTTTTATACTGTCCCAATTCTCAATGCAACGTGCCTCTTCAATTAGAAATAAACTACCATAAATTAATATGAATGTGTGACCGGATATATCAAAACCATTCCACACACTACCAGATTGCAAACATAAGACTTTTGTACGAAAACTACGTTGACCGCAACGTCCAAATGATGCTTCAATTATATTAAATAATGTTGTCCAAAACCACCAGAAACATGTCGCTATTATTATCCTTAATAGATGGTCTTTGACAATGCGCCGTTTCTGTCCACAACAATAAATATATGTTGTAAATACAACAAATGGTATTATTAATAATAAATTCCAACCCCATGCAAATTTGACGAAATATTTATTAAGGAAATTATCAGATCTTGACAAGTACATTTTTGGTATTGTTGCAACATCCCCAATTAATGATATTAGAAATAATGTACCCAAATAGACTGCCACTTTGAAATTCGTATCGAAAAATAATGATTTCTTACATAGATATAACACCATCAATGTTATTGTCTCTTTTATGGTGACTGGTTCACTTGTTGGTTTCGTACCACGTTGCTCCACGTTTACATCACTTACATTTGGACGAAAGTTTAAGTTTGTTGGATGTAAGGGCCGCCGTTTCGATGCCATAACTGTTACGATAGCAATACATTGAATGATTCAGGGAAAATTGTTGAATTTATTCAAAAGACTTGTGGGCACCGACCTTTAACCGCACTTAAATTTGACATTTCGATGAACATCTGATTGATGGTAGAGATGGGCGACACACATCGATATCGACATCAACTCAACATCGATCGATTACGAGCTACAACTAGTTGCTGTTATAGGCTGTCAGATGTTTTTTTCCGTCATGTTGTTATTTAAAACGAATTCAATAAAAATCTAAGTTTTTTGATAGAAAATGACAACAACATTGCAACAGCAAGTGTTTGCCTTAGATGCCCGTTATAACGCACATAGAGCCCCCAACAGCCCTAATTTCAGTAAGTCATAATAGCACCTAACCTAAAATTTCCATCAATTATTGTAATAATTTGTTTGTTTTAATAGGAACTCTATACATAAGAAGACGCAGCCAATTATTACGTGAAACAGAACGAGACTCCGAAAAATGGAAACAATATATTAAATTACGTTCAATTTTATTACAACAACGATATGGTTCGCCTGGAATTGAGTCATGTTCATCTAGACATGTAAATCTTATAAAATAATGTTGAAAATGTTCACTATAATTGATTTCTTTATGTTCTAGATGAGTATATCTAATGAACGTCATCCGATAGTATCAGCAGGCAGGGTGGTTCCAACCAAGCAAGCTGAAGCATCAAGGGCGATGGTTGGTGGTAATTCAATTGCCGAAAATTATGCGTTTGTTGGTGTTCACCACATATACGATCAAGTAATTTCTTATTATATTTTATTATCATAAAGTAGCATGTTTCAATTGTAGCATTCTCATGCTGTTACAATGGTGAAATTTGCTAATAACGATCAATCGAAATTATGTTGTAGTTCATTAGATTCTACGTTGTCTATTTGTGATGTTATTAGTGAACCACCAACAGTCTTAGCAATTTTACGTGGACACACGCAAGCGGTTACTGGTATTTGATAATTTTTGATTTTCTCATAGAATTTGTAAATTAATCCCAATAATTTCATACAGGCTTTGATTGGTCTATTGATAATGATTTAATCGTAAGCACATCTTTAGATGGTAGTTGTCGCGTGTGGAAAGTACCAGATTTTAATTGTCTACGTATCATACAAGAACCAAACAATACACAACTACTCTGTTGTTTATTTCAACCTCTTAATAATAATCTGTTTATTGTATCCTTAATCTTGCATCTATACTCAATTGGAATTTTCATGTAAACATCCTTAATTCTAATACTCAGACTGGTAATAGTAAAGGTGAATTACGTGTTGCTAATGTTTCCACTGGACGTTATATGAAGAATGTTTGTCGAATTGGTGGTAATATTTTATGTATAACTGTAGATACAAGTGGTAAATTATTTTGGGTCGGCAATGATAATGTATTTTTAATTTGTTTGATTTCATTTATTTTTTTTAATAACAGATCTGTCTTTAGGGTGAAATTGTCTCAGTATTTTATGAAATAAATGGTGGCTTATGTAAAACAAGAAAACTGACTATTGCACCGGGAAACTGTTCTATAACGAATTTAAGTTATAGGGCTTGGATTAGTCGAGAAGCACGTGACCCGTTATTATTGGTAAATGCAACAAATAATACGATATGTCTATTTAGGTAATGATAAATCAATGAAATTGGTGAATATTGATAAATAATTGTTTATAGTGTAATGGATTGTGAAGGTACACTTCAATTGAAACGAAAATTTCAAAATCGACAACAAAAACATATTGTTAGATCGACATTTTGTCCAATTATGTCATTCCGTCAAGGTGCTTGTGTGGGTATGTCTTTGTTATTCTAAATAAAATCCTTTTGGGTCTTATTTTATTTTTATTTTTTGTAAATTTCTATTTGTAGTGACTGGAAGTGAGGATGGCAGTGTATATTTCGTTGATGTTGAAAAAACTGGAAATAGAGCTGTTGTGAATACATTACAAGGCCATGCCAGTACAGTTCTTGGTATCAGTTTCAATTACAATGAGGCTTTATTAGCTACAAGTGATCTTCAAGGTCTTGTTATAATATGGAAAAGAGGAAATCTCTCTTAATCATTGAGATCTTCAGTATTGTTAATTCTTTTTTATTAATGTTTCTGTGGTATTTCGTGCTTCTTTTTGTCTATATTGCCATTTAGGGAACCAGTCTTTTTTTATACATACAGAATTATACATCTAGAATTATGCACTCGTCTACATGAATATTTTTACATATTTTCTATCATGTGAATTTATGTTACACCTTTTCAAAATGATTGCGTTAAATTTGAATAAAACCGTTTAAAACAAGCACAAAATATTGTTGAAGTAAAACTTCTTTACGCGCGACTTGGGGGGTAACTCAGATTTTCTTTCTGACGGAAGTAACGGTCGAAATAGTTTCCGCTATTTAAAATATTTAGTTCGACTAAACTCCTAATAATACTAAAATTCCCAACTTCATGTGACGAAATTTAGAAACTCCGTAGATGTAAGGTTGGTATGTTAATTCTGGTGATATTTCTCAGTCATGTGACTACAACATTAGGACAGCTATTGGTTGGTTGTAGGAATAGGAGAACAGGTTTGAATTTTGGGTAGATTGACATGGGCTGATTTAACTTTTAATTTAATTTTTTATTCTCAATTAATTTAATTAATGAGCGAATATTCTTCAAAAAGTGGTAGTGGTATTAACGAATTTTATATAGAATATAAAATAGTTTAATCGTTTCAGTGATATGTGTCATAAACGTCAAAAAGTTTTACTTCAATCGCACACAATTTTTCTTATTGTGTTTAACTTTATGTTTAAAAAGGAAAAAAGGATTGTGGTTTACTGCTCATTTCAACCAAACCCCGGGCGCTTATGCCCTTTTACTTATGGATGATGGTTTACTGCTCATTTCAACCAAACCCTAGGCGGTTATGCCCTTTTATGGATGATGGTTGGTTACTGCTCATTTCACCAATTCTGGTCGTTTTTCTACGATGAGGGACCTGCAAGGGGGGGGCTAGGACAGCATCCTAATCTTGCTAACTGGTCCATGTACTTTGTGGCATCGACAATTGAAATCCTTTTCATACCGTGCCGAGGTTTGAACCCGGACTTCTAGGCGTAAATCCCTATCGTTAACCATCGAGCCATTCGGCTCGTGAATTTTCATATGAAAAGTGTACTATAAATGAAAACGATTTTCTACGATCCACCGGATACAGCCGACATTCCATCGTGTGTTGGGCACCCGAAAGTACTCGATTGCATTAATGTATAGATGTTGCTAAGCAACCACAATTTTAAATACCTAACATGTTAAAACGTCTGTCATTGGTTGAAATCTAGATTTCCAAAAATATGCTTCGGAAATGCTCATTTTCCACACGGTAGCAGATGGTAATGGAAAACGGGACGATTGATTTAAGAAAATCAAATATACTCTCATCAGAAATTGTAAATTGAATGAATTCAATAGAAATCCGGTCCAGTTGGTGATGTTTGAAAGTACTTTGTGATCAGTTTCTAACTAGACATGCGTAGTCTAGTCATCAACCAAACAATCTAGAATTGTGGGTGGGAACATACCTAATAATTGCCACTATAATCTACGAGGTGTTCTTACAATGAATATATTTCAAAATAAATACTGTTGAGGGTAACCAGTCCACTTCTGCGAATATGAAAAGGTTGAAGAATTTTTGAAAAAAATCAGACTTATTTGTGTAAAGCTTTACAATCAAATGTGAAAATGTATAAAATCAAAATCTACATATAGTTGTAGACAATATTACCTATTTTTAATGCATAATGTGAATATAGCTTTATATTATTCTTTGTAAAGTATATCATTAATGAATATAACTAAACTGTAATATTTTAAGTTAAGTTTAATCGTTTCATGATATGTGCCATAAACGTCAAACAAGTTTTACTTCAATCGCGCGTAAAGATTACACGCACACAATTTTTTTTTTTAATTATAACTAAGATAAATGGTGCATCAGAAATTGCAGCAACTTCGAATAAATTTTTGAAATTACCCTTATTTCCAATAAATAAACCATTTTTTGCGCTTCTTAAAAACCTCACTAAAAGCATTAGTAGCATGAATTCGTTCATGTGAGTAACTGTAGTTCGCTATAAGCGGCGCAAATATCTAGGGAACGAGAAGCAAAACAAAGATGACAATATGGAAAAATAGAGATAGTCATAGTTATCTAGTCACGCTTTTACATGTCTATGGTACGTACATCTGGGTTACTTAAAAATTGGCTGAGTGTTGTAAAGTATGCGTTTTCCATCCCTAAGAGGGATACTACTATAAAAAAAACGCACTTTGTACTTTATTTCCTCGGTGGTGTGGAAAATAGCACACATGATTATTATTGGTTTTTTTTTATTTTTACGAACATTCAAAAAATTTACAAGTTCTGTTTCTGAATGTGCACACTAATGCGACTTAATTATAGCTTGCTTCACTTTTTTTAATGGTTTAATATTACTTTAAATTGATAAATTATTAGAGTTTCGAATTTTTCCCATTATTCACAGATGAACGTTCTGTAATGTTATTTGGCTCGGGTTGTAGATGATCAATAATTCTTCAATTAAATAATGGAAGTAGTGCCATATTTGTAGTATTGGCAACAGTGCAAATTCAACTACATACTGTAGTATGCACTGGTTATTGTACGTTTCGCATACGAAACGTTTACTTTATCAATAATCTCCTTGAGTTTATAATGTTTAACGCCGGAGCTACATTCATAGCTCTAGTGGCGCAATTGGTTAGCGCACGGTACTTATAAGGCAGTAGTCGTGAGCAATGCCGGGGTTGTGAGTTCGAGCCTCACCTAGAGCATAATTTTTTTATTTCCCAAGTTTTTTTCTTTGTGAATTATAATCGGTTATTAAACACAAACGTATCTGTTTACTTATATTTGTTTTCATTATTTAAATAAAATAAAATAAAATTAATTAAATTATATTATCACATCGTACATACATATGTAAATTGGAACAAATTTTAAAAAAAAACCTATACAGTATTTGATGGTTGACTGATTGGATTAGATTGGGGTGCTTGTGTCGCTTGTCGTGTAACTAACGATACGGCATTTTGTAATACTTGATTACGTAGAAAATTTGTAGTTGCTGTACCAATACTCTCGTTTGAACCAATTTTACATTTAAAATAACCGTACAAATTAGAACCATTTAAAATTAACGCTATCAAGACCAATAGCTGAAAATCAACAAAACCAATCAATCTACACATTTTGTTTGTTTTTTTTAATTAATTAATAATTGCAAATTACCAGCCATTTCGGTGACAAACTAAATAGAGCAACTACAAAGAAAATCGACCATATTAACGGTGTTAGTGTAAGGGCAATCCAAAAGATGCGTGCTTCACGTTCATTAATGCGATTCTGTGCGAGACCCTGAAACGGGCCCAATCAACAATTCAGTTTTTCCAAAAATTAAAACAAAATTAGAAATTAAAACGAAAACACAAATGGAAATGAACCTTTCTCGATTCAAACACCCAATGCGATTTGCCATTATCATCTACATAATTCCACCAACGTAAACCAACCATTAGTCGTCCAGTGATATTTTTTACCGTCCAAAAATCCATTGATAACAACAAAACAATCACTACGAACGTAGTGATGAAACTATCACTAAACCAACGACAAAACAGGTAAAGTATAATAGAAGCGCCACGGAAGGCTAAGTGAAAGAAAGTCACATACGGATGCCTAAAATACATTTATTTCGCTTTAATTTCGATTTTTTTAGAAAAAAACTGATTAAAAGTTAGCCACTTACGTTAGTGCACCTTTTTTACTATGCGTATCTAAGTCGTCGCCAAAAGCAACTGTGTCATCTTCCAGTAATGGTAACTAGAAAAATTAAGTAATTTCATTAAATCAAATTAAATTAAATTAAATTAAATCTTTTAAAAACGTACTGTCGCCGACGACATTTTTGACGTGTTGTTTTACAGCTGTCAAATTTCGGCGTAGTTCAATTGAAAATGTCATAATAGTTCTTTTGTAATAGAAAACTAAAGCGGCACATAAACAGGCAAGCATGAAGCTTGGCTTGTCCCAAGACTATTCTTTGATACAATGCAGGTTTAATAGAAAATCTCTTAAAGTAAAATTGGATACGTAGTATAATGATCGAAAAAGAGAAGCACGAGAGATATGGTAAAAGAAGAAAAGACAGAACGATTCCTGGTGCCACTAGACCGGTTTGTGCCGATCAACGTCCCTTTCAAAAAAAAAACGGAAACAAATTTCTTTTTAATCGTAATTTATTTATAGTTTAATTAAACCGAATAATGTGCTTTCGCAGGCTGGTAACTGACATACTTTTTCAACCATTTCAGTATCAATACCTTGACAATTTCCTGTACAACGTCGCCAACGTATTTCTCTACCTTTTCCACAACTAACACTACATGACGACCAATTCGACCAATCACCCCATTTTGTACTTTTACGTTTAGATTCTTCTAAATATTCAAAATATTTACAAACAAAAAAATAATCACATATTATATATACCTTGACTACTAATTTCTCGTTTTTGTTGAATTAAATCGATTCGTTTTATTAATTGTATTAATAATGATTTAATTTCAAATAATTGTGGCATCATTTCGTTCTGTTGATTATTTAAATTATTATTATTATTATTTTCATCAATAAATAAGTCTCTCATTATGTTGTCATTTTTATTGCTTACAAATCTTACATTCTGTTCATTTGGTTTACGAGGAAGAAATTGTTTTTTATAAAATCCTGTATTATTATCATTAATGCTGTTTAATTGGGCACTATTTAAACTTTGTACTAATAATGTGGCTGTTACAATATAAAAAATGTACGATGATACCATCAGAAATGACAAATTTGACAAAAAGATTTTTTTGATTAGTTGATTAATTAAATTGAATTAAAATTATAAGTGATTTTATACATTAATTACCACTAATTTAACTGTATTGTAATTTTTCAAGAATTCTACGAATTATGCAGAGTATGTTTCTTTACGATTTAATTAATTTACAAATGCATTTTGATATTTTTAGCCTATAAATATAGAATATGGATGGTATATTTGTGTGTTGTTGTCGAATTGACTATTTTGATTTAAAAAAAAATCTAGTATTTAATTTAATTATAAAAAAAAATGTTAAAAAATCCCAAAAATCAACTATCAGTATTAAAAACAATTCACCAACAAAATTAGTAGATCGTAAAAAATAATGGAAGACTGGAGAATCTCATAATATACCCGTATTAAAAAAAAAGAAAATTACAATCACCAACAAAATATTCGCTGAAAATTCGGATTTGCTTGCAAAATAATTGCTGCAATTCTTTTTTTCTCATTTATATAAATAATAAATACGCCTGCCAAAGCCATTAATCCATTTTACAATCTTCTAATTTTGTGTTTGATCAAAACAAAAAAAAACATACCTACACAAGAAATTTTGACTAGGTTTTTTTCTCTCTCAAATGAAACAAGATTTTTTTTTGTTAAAAAGTTAAGCCACAGAACTTATCTTCAACTAATTTGAATGTATCATAGTCCAGTCTTCTCCAGAAAAATTTCAAATGTCAGTCTTGATGCGAGGTTTTTGGCCTGAAATAATAAAATTTTTAGGTATATAACAAACAATTTCCCTATTAATTTCTTTCAAATATATTTATTGAATATCCATAAAAATTTCTTTTGTTACGATTGTTTTTTTTCTTCTGTTTTTAAATTAGTTGAATTTTCTTTAAAAATCTTAATGAGAAATATATTTTAAATAATCACAAATTCCTCGGCGGTTCTCAAATATTGGTGTGTATATTCAAAAATGTGTGCGGTATTGTTTTAAATGAACCGATTGTCACATTTTATTTTGATAAAAATCCAACAATAAACAAAAAATATTGTCGAATCCAATTTGATGTCTTTTAGAAAACAGCACAATTATAGGCACTTAAAAGGAATGTGTAAAAACATAAGACACAATTTCCGAAATATTTTGATTTTCCATTAAAAAAAAGTCTTTATAAAAAGTGTATCTTCTCGTTTGTGTATTTCCCTAATGACCACCCTGTTTTCAATTGAATTAATGAAATGTTGTTGTGTTTTCTTTTATATGTGGAATAACAACGAAATATAAAAATTTTTAATAATTTAACCCAAAAATTTATCTAAAAATCCCTATCATTATTTCATTTAAATATCGAGCAAGAGAGAGTAAATATCTCACATTTAAATCTCTAACCATGCAACGTATACGAAAAACCAACTCAACATATTTAAGCATTACCACCAGTATTAAAATATTTGATTTTATCAGTATTTGTTCTAACGAAATTAATTAGAATTTGGTGGTAATCTTTCAGTCTTTTTCTTACCCCATTCATTCCACTACATTTTGGCTACATTATTGTTATAAAATATAGCCAAATATACAATTAGAAGTAAAAAAAAAATTGTTTAAAATTAATTTAAAATGTTGTTGTTGTAAATTATTTTTAATGTTCACTTTTAATAAATTCTTAAACTATTTGTATCACTGGATGAAATATTTAACATTAAAAATACTTTCCTTCAACAACGATATGCTGTAAATACTTTGCTAGTAAATAAATATAATTACAAATTTAAAAATAATAAGGTTATTACAAATAACATAAAAAAAGTGACATTATCTGATATGTAAATTGAAAGTTTTGACGATATATACTTAAAAAAAGAAATGTTTCTATCTACAAGATGATTAAATAAAATTATCAGTGCTACCAAAAACAATTGTGAATTATTACACAGAAGTATATATATATATATATATATATATATATATATATATATATATATATATATATATATATTTTTTTGTAAATTTTACCTAATGTAGATTTTCACGACCGTTTTCGTTCGTTTATATTATCATTATTTTTTCGTCTTAATCAACACTTAAAAAGAACACAAAAATAAAGAAGCTTTTTAGTTTTTCTAATTTTTAAAATAGAAATATGCAACTAAACCACCGCCTAAAATGAGACCGCCTGCAATTATTAAAGGTTTATATAGTGACCTCTTCAATTGTGTCCATTGCTCATTAGTTTGTTGACGACGTTTCATATCTCTAACTTGGGCCTCTAATTTCTCTTTTTGTTCAACACGTCGACGTCGCCGCAATTCAGTCGGTGATAAACTACAAATTAAACAAAAAAAAAAAGTTTATATTAATGAATTATTAATAATAAAAAGATTGTTAAATTACCATTCTCTTGATGATAGATTTGATTTATCTGATGTTGGACTTTCTGAATTTAATTCGTTTTCATCATCTTCTTCATCGATTTCCTCTTGTAATTCATCTTCACTACTTCCTTCTTCTTCTTCTTCTTGATCACCTGGTACAACTGGTAAGGGACCACTAGGAATGTACTGGAATTCAAAACAATTTAATTAATGAAATGATTTGGAAATTTCTCATCATTAAATTTACTTCATCAAGATTATTATCATTGGCATAATTGATTTCACCAAGTGATACACTATTAGGAATTTTTGGTAATGGTCTATCAATCGGTGACCCATTTTGTCGATGTAAACTATCCAATCGTGGTGGTGGTAATGGTGGTGGACCATCATCCTCTGAACAATCAGAAACCGGACTATCATCATTGACACTGTTATTCTCTATGTGATTCTCCTATTGAATAAAGATATCGTTGAAATTAATCATCTGATTGATTTAACAAATATGTAATAATATATAAAAAAGAAGGGCACAAGTAGTCCTTCAACAATTAATATTTCATTGCAACATTGATGATGTAATTTCGGATTAATGGTAAATTCAAAAAACATATACCATTGACTGTGAATGTGGATCTAACAGTTGTTTGATGCCTTCAATAATCGCCTGATATGAAAATCTCAATTGTTCTGGTGTTTGTATTAAACCCATTCGATATTTTCGCATTTCATATAAAACTTTTTTAACATCAACAGAATTTTGACCACATTTTTCAATCTGAAATTCAAAACAAACAAAAAAACCTCAATAGAATTGTTTTAAATTTGAGAAAAGTGAGAGAAATGATTACCAAAACTAAACATGAATCGACCAGACAGAATGTACCTGATCTACCTATACCAGCTGAACAATGAACAATAGCTGGTCCAACATTTGCATCTAATACACCAGCATCTCGAACTTTACGTAAAAAATCTAGAAATGCCGTTGGTGATGTTGGTACACCAAAATCAGGCCATGTTGTATAATGGAATTGTATAATATTACGTGATTCACCACTATTTATATCTGTTAATTTTAATATTCTTGTCAAATAATATGAATGATCTTGTTGTTCAATATATTCTAAATTCAAACCAACATCATCCATTTTCATTATATAATCATTACCAATTTTCATTGGCCAATATTGATAGCATTTCTCTTGTTTCTTTTCAATTAATTTATTTAACATTAATATTGCTTTACTATTCTGCTCCCACACCATTAACCAAAAATGATTAACTGTGTTTATTAATGGACCTTGTGTTAATATATATTGTCTATTTGCTTGTTCAACTTTAATTAAATTGGCATTTATATAATCGATTGTGCCACGTTCTAATACAATACGGCTATGATCATATGGACTAACATCACGGTATCGGTTTAAATTCTTATTTTGCGGCTTCACAGCTTCCAAACATGTACCAGCATTTTTCAACGATTTCGCTCGTATATTCTACAAACAAACAAACAAACAAAAACGTATTACTTTCAATGTAATCAATCTGAATCGGGGTTTTTTTTTGGCCCAATAAATGAATGGATAATTGAATGAATGAGTAGAATGGAATGAATTCATACTTTGTGACTCAATTTTTCAAGGAAAACCTATCCAACAAACACACACGCATACACGTACACACTCGCGCGCACACACACACAACAAATTTAACAGGAATTCTTAATAATTACCACAATTAAACGATTGAAGATCGTTTAGAAATATGGAAACTCAACAGCAAAATAACGACTGGACGCAAATAGAAGACGTAAAAGAATATTTACCTGATACAGTACCGGCCATTCGTGTTTGGCAGTTATTGTTTTATATTCATTTTCAATATTATTAACAGATGACATAATTACTTTAATGTAATGTTTTAATACAAAAACAAAACTGAAATTAATCAACACAAATTCCTATTAAAATTAGCAATAATTTAATAGAAGAAAGCAACAAATTGAACACACAAACCTTTTTTAATATAAAATCTATTGTAGTTGTAAACGTACGAACACCATTTTTAAAATGAAACAGACAATCTACCGAACAGTGTGCGTTAAACAAAGATAGATTGAGTGCCCACTTTCCCGGAAAACAATTGTCAACACTGACATTGTCGGTAATGTGAAAAGTGATAATTCATTTCAAAAAAATGCGGGAATTTCCAAAAATTTATTCCATCTATTGTTATAATAATTATAAATGCCAGTTAATTTAACAATATCTATACAAAACTAGATGAATTTACATTTACAAACAATACATATCGATTAGGTTCTTGAGTAATGAATGAATAAAATAAATTGAAAAAACTTGATATCTCTAATAGTTGAATTAGATAATTTCTTGTAATTAGTCATGAATCGATAAAATAGAGACTATAATGCAATTTACAATTCACTGTATCATTAATATTGTTGAAACATTGAATTTTAGCAATATTCCCCTAGATGTGGAGTGTATGTAAAGATCAGTCAATTTTTTTATAATCACTGGGACAAATGTGACCGTTTCTTTGTATAAATTTCTCTTCATTAGTTAATCCAAATAGATGAGCAAATTCTGCTTTCTTCTCAGCATACGCTACGAAATTTTCTATTGAAAACAACAATCAATAAAAATTTATTAATCATTATAAGAAATATTCAAAATAATACCAAATGTTACATATCCCAAATTGTTTGTATCTATTTGTTGAAAGATCTCAATTGTCTCTTCTTTATTTGTTGTTATTATATGAAATAACACTTTGCTGAAATCTTCAACTGTCAGTTTTCCTTGGCCACTACTATCGTAGATCTGCAAATGATAATATTTATCTGTTTGACATAATTTTTTTAATTAATAATTTAACTCAACTTACCTTACAGGCCAGTTTTAGTGATTCTAAAATAGTTCGATTGTCCGCCACAGCTAACGAACCAAGTAAATACTCCCGGAAGTCGATAACACCGGAAGCATTCTACAAATAATAGGATTATCGTTTATTCAGCCCTTAAAAAAAAACTGTGGAGTCCTCTCACCTTATCGTATAATTTAAACAAATGTTGTGTTGTACTTTCATTTGGCGATAAATTTAATAATTTACAAAATTCAATATAATTTAAATTTCTATAATTATAACAATTTGTCTTCAATAAATTCTCTTCGATATTATTGCGATCAAGACTGCAATTTAATAAAATAAATAACTTTATGTGCATATAAGATTTGATAGAAGATTGTAAATACTTTAAGCGATGGCGTAATTTATGGACTTCTACTAAAAATGCTGCATTCGGTAAATTCATTTCTTTTGCTTTTGCCATTAATTTACAATCACTATAAGTATAATCAGAAACTGGAACACCTAGTGCTCTAAAAAAAATGCATTTGTTTCGTTTTCAATTGTAATTTCACATTAATTCATTCATACTTTGCCATTACAGCTCGCACATTGTTTGCAAACAATTTCGGATCACGTTTCTCATCTTCATTTGGCGTATAAACTGGTAGAAATTCGATTTCACAATTACTGTATGGTTGCGTCAATGTCAACCATAATAATTTAAGCCTGGAAAATTATTTATTTAATTTGTTTGTTTTTTTTTAATCATAGAAATAAATAATTACGCGCTAGGACCTTCCCATGTCCACGTAACTGTATCAAGTTTATTTGGATAACGTATACAAACAGGTTGTATGGGTACACCAGGATAGAAAGCACCAGGTTTGAATGTTATCAAACATGAACGATTCGTACATGTACCTTCTGGAAATATGAGAATTTGTGGCCAATCTAAAGTGGATGTTGCACGATGTATGATTTCTTTAATTGTATTTTGACGTGAATTTGGATCATCTCTCCACACATACACTGGCTGTGTGAAATTAATCAATTCTGTGAAAATTTCACAAATTAATTAATTCTCGAAATTGGGGCATATCAAACATTAAATTAAATTATTAATTATGAAATTTTGCTTTCTATGTGATTATTTACGTACTTCCCATATATGGATTGGTACCACTTTCCCGTCTAACAATAATCGACGGGAAACCAGTAGCATAAATAATCCCACCATCCAGGAATGTTGAATGTGGTGCTATCACCAATATTGGGGCTTCTTTACGTGTTGCCTGTTTGCCTTTTTTTGTAACATTCATTCCACCAATACGATAAACGGACATACCGACCATACATAATATTGGGGATAATTTCCTGATTTATTTCGAGAAAATTATTATTCATTTCGATTATTAATTCAAAGAGAGACGAAAGGACATTTAGTCTCGAAAAATTCCCACAGTTTCTCGTTACTATAGCACCACTTAAAAAATAAAATTGTTAGTAAAAATCCCATAGAAAGCAAAATTAGTAATCATCACACACCCACATACACAAAAATAGCTACCCCCATGCATGTTAATAAAAATAGATTTAAAACAAAAATATATGAAAACATAAACTTTCATCTTATTTTCTAGATATTTTTAAGCTATTGTGTCATAAAAAAAAATAGCGATCAGTTTACAAAAAGTCAAGAAACATAAAACGTTAATGGGGCACCAATCAAGCCTTAAACTAGCCTGTTTATCAGGTTTACGCAAAAAATAATTGCCTTGCGATAAATAAAAGGTGTGCGATAAAGAATATTTTATCATAATACAGCTAAGCAAGGACAAATATTAATGAAAACACTATAAAAAGAATTTGTGATATAGCGCTTCAAATATAGGGTTTTCCAATAAGGGCGCAATTTTTCAAAATCTTCCATTCCTTACCAATGGTTGACACTTTGGTCCGATAGGAGTCTTACTTTATTGAGAATAAGACTGGCAAAGCAATTATGATGAACGAAATAAGATTAAAAAAAAAACACACATCATGTGATTCCAGCAGGTTTGTACAGAAGATCAAAATTCCCTAGTGGCGTAGCTCCCAAAAGTGCGCAGACATTTCTTTGGGGGCACGCAAAGGCATCTATACACTAATAATCCTACATTTTGACAAACGAATAATTGCTTGTAAGAAGGCATGCGGGCGTCATTCAAATTATCACAACTACAAAAACTGCGTCCCTTCTTGGGAAAATCTATAAACCAATAGACTACAAAACATGCTTGATACCAAATTGTTTTCGGTATGTTAGTTGGTTTTGTTAACAAGCAAAAAGAGACACATATAACACATACTCCCAAAGCAAGGTATTGATGATGTTTCTCCTTTAGCAACAATTGATGGCCCACCCATATATACCATAGCAATGCTGTCGATGAACGAAGAATGTGGTGCTAAAGCCACTACAGGTGCTGTTAAACGATCTGTTTGTTCCCCGATTATTTTTAGATGAAATCCACCAGCAATGAATACACAACGCATTATACGGGCAGCTATACGACGCACTATACTGCCAAGACATTTGATAAGAATTATTAATATACCAGAAATAATAATAAATAAATCACTACCATCATATTATTATCTACTGACAAAATTTCAAATGTACTACTAATGGGGACAACTTAAATGGAGCATACTGTATATAAATAATTTTAAAAGGAATAAGTGAATGGTATCTAGTGTAATTGTAACTGTTGCTTATAATAAAAATAGCAAAAATTGTTCAAATTTCGAAAGATATTTTAACTGAATTATAGCTATTTTAAGACAGTTTGAAAGCTTGGAATTGTTGGGAGCTTTCATTAAAAACAAACACTACGCTTTTGCAATTTATAAACGAAACTACAGTTAATGATTCATATTTCTATTTGTATTCAACTAGAAATTTCGAACGGCATTACAGTTACAGAAAAAAATCCATCTAATGAACTGACCGATTATTACAAAAACCTCAAGGAACTCTACAACGATCAAATCTCCATACGAACACCGATTTCTATATTTGAAGCTTTAGAAAAGAAGCATCAAGCAAAATTAGACTTCTATAATCGATACCAATATATGAGTGCAATTCTGAATTCTCCGGATTTGATCCATTTGAAATTTTGTCTAATTAATTAATTAGTTTGTTAATCAATCTATTTACAAAAACATACATCATATTTACACGACTTTTAATAGATTTTCGAAAAGATAAAAACAATTTACCTTCTCCATCCTGTTATTGGTTTCTGTTTCAAATCGTCCTCAGTAAGTCCATACAAACCAATACAAGCCAATAACCATCCACATGTTAAGAACAAACATATTAAAGAGACTCTAATTGGTAAGAGGATTACTGTTAATACTGCTGTCTGAAAATAAAAAAAAAGTACTCCAGAACGGAATATCTTCGTCAACAAAAAAGTAAAGCGCCGCTGATTGTCTGTATATTAAATAAATTAAAGTCGGCAAACGTAATGAATTGAGGGTCAATAATTGCCGAACTCTAAAGAAAGGCCAAGTCCTTGTCGATAGAAAGAAAGTTCCATTGGTACATGGTTCATCTTATGATAATAATGATTTATAATGATTGCATTACAAAAGCAACCGAATATTCCAATAATAACAAGAATGCTTATTGTAATTACACCGAATTTCTATTGATAACAAATGGAATATTTTTTCAAATTTATCAACACGATATATATTTTTTTTCAAAATACTATCATAATGAAAAATTACATGAAAACCTTCACCATGGCCCAAATTGAATGATCAATCTCACTAATATTAGCAAAACTGTATACGAAAAACAGGTACAAAAACAATCAATTTGTTTATGAGATTTCTTGTTGACAATAAAAGTTACAAACATCACATTCGTGAAATTGAAAACTAGTCGTGACACACTGAACTGACACACATAAGCGGTGTATTGTAGAAACTTTTCTTCAAACATTAGCCATAAGGATTCTTCATTTAAAAACATAAATAGAAACGATTAATCCAAATTTGGGATCGATTAAGTTGAAACAGTGGTAAACTGTTAATGAGGCAATGGTAGCAAATTTGCTTTTTGGAAATCAGGCAAATTTTGTTGGAGAAAGTAGATGTTAGATCGTAAGTACTTAGATGAATTTCAAGTCTATAAACTTTCATATTGTAGAAGACTATTTTAATTTATAATTTGTAATTTTTATTCGTTGGCAATTGAGAATTTGGTTTAAATGAGGTCGCCGCTCTATAAAAGAGTACCTACGTTTGCAGTTTCATTACACGATTGCTTTATTTTTATTATAAAACAATAACAATAAATGGCAATAAATACCTGGAAATTAATTAATAATTGCAATTATGAAGACGGAATTCAATAAAAATTGATACATTTTTTCCTGTTATCAGCCCTATTGCTATTTATGATGATATTATTGAAAAGAAGATGGTCTTACTTTAATTTTTTCATAAGTCGTATCTAATTCTAAACGATGAACAAATGGATTCAATAATTCGTCTTCTAAACAATCTTGGCCAATACCAGCCGCTAATTTGGCATTCATTTTCGTCTACTATTAAAAAAAAAACAACTAACACTTGTATTTTTTGCTAACAATTATTATTGATGTTATTTGTTTATTTGATTAACTTTAAACTGAATCGCGCGCTATATAAACAACAAATGACAATCATGTCCATGTTAAAACTGCACCAATCGAATGGTGTTGTTGTTATTATGGAGAACAAAGACGAATTTACACGAATAGGGCAATCAATAATTTCACTTTTGCGTGTATATTACAACAATTGCGAGGCCATCTCGTGGAATTTCGCCCAACTAACACCGGATTCAAATCCAATTATTTTCGATAATTCAACGAATAAATAAATGTTGAGGTCTTATTACGAATTTATTTGAGCTTATTACACGATCTGATGGATAATAAAATATTGGGATGTTGGAGCATCGATAATATTTAGCTTGTAATTTAAATAGCCGCTTTTTTTCCAAAGAAAAATCAAGCTTGCCAACCGTTTGTTTACATCCGATCGCAGTTGACTTGATCTGAGTGTTCAAAATTTTTTATTCAATTTACAGTGAGAAAAATTGTAATCTATAGCAGGTAATTGATACCAAAATTTATTTATGGAAAATCTACAGAAACAGGTGCAGAAATATATAGTGAATTTATGTAAATATTTACCAATTCATGTGGATAAATGGCGATCGGCACTACAGGATGCTGCAAAACCGATACAGAATCTGCAAAATTTAGTCGAACAGATGGCGTGTATCGATGAGTAAGCGGTAAATTTGAATTCGAATTTAAAATATTTCTCAACTCAATATTGATTCCAGTGTTAAATTGAATTATATGGAAGATTTCAATCAAATCCAACAAACGATACAGTACCAAATTTCCTGTAGAATTGAAGAAGATTTAACAATGTTAAAGGGGATAATGTATTTTTGATTATAGCAAATTTTCAACGATCTTTGTTAATTAAGTTTAATTCTAGCGACGAATTGAATCGAAGTAATCATGATTTGAAGAATAAAACGTATTTGTTAGAAACATCGACGGTTAATTTAGATTGGGAGTGTGACTCTGTGATGATGAGAGGCACCGGACTACAGCCACCATTATCGAAATTATTGGAGTACGCTCTGGATTTTCTGATGTTTTTCCACAAATGCTCACAGGAAATCAACGATAGCTATAGATCATTTCGACTGAACAATATAGAAACTGTTGACAAATTACGAGATTCATTTAAAATCAATTTAGCAGATGGTAAAGTTAATTATTTTTTAGCAATAACGCAATATGTCGACAATGATAAATCGTTAATATGATTATGAATAAATGTAAATGTATTTTAATAGGGAATTAATAAATGTTTATCGATTTTCAATGGTCATTTGAATCGAATAAAACGCCTTCAAATATATTGTAGTTGAAAACAGAAGTATAATTATGTGTTGAATGGGAAATGGATGTTTTAAAAGCGTCGCGGCGCCGGCGCTAGTATTGATTCGGTTTACAGCACGAGTTTGTGTGTGTTACGCTCACCGAACAGGAGGGTTGTTGCCGTCCTCCCCAACGACAGGTACGTAATAAATTAAATAAATAAACGGTAAATATTTAAAAGAGCAACACTTTATGATCGAACACGTATGGAACGGCTGCATAAGCAAATAATTTCTGTTTCAAATAACGATTCTATAGAGCAGATTTTTTGAAAAACAACCCCCCGAGTTCCATACTCATTGTTGATAAGAGAACGTTTCTAATTTTATTAAATTTTTATACTTTCATTGTACAAACTAAGCATTTTTTGGTGTTTTCCTGAGTTTTTATTAAGATCGTTTCAATACTTTTGGATTGTATTGATTTTCAGAAATTTAGATTGGTTATTATTGGTTGATATTTAATTTAATCAAAACGATATGAAAACAAACAATAATACAATTTTTTTTGAATTTAAATAAGCCGAATTCCATTAACTTTTGCGTTTTGTCAAATATCAATTAGCGTATTTTACAGTCTATTTACATATTGTGAAAGGCATTGAGTCAAGTTGTTGTTTTTTCCTTAAAGTCCATTGAAGATCCTTATCTTTTCGTCAATTCTAATTTGATCAACTTGAGTGTGAAATGATAAGCGGGTAATTTTCCGCTCTATATGCCTTGATACTGATTCTGACTCAAATCGGTCATGTTACAATAGATTGGGTATGATTTAGCTGAAAAGGATTCAACAGGGGCCTGTTACATTGATATATCAGTTGTTAGTGTGTATTGCTAGTTAAATGGCACTTTTTTTTATGATTTACTCGATTATTGATTTTTTATATGGAAGTAACAGTGACCCAATTACAAGTTACGAATGAGTACAATTAGCAAATTTGAAACAAGCTTCACATTGAGATTAATCGAGAATCTCAATAAATGTTTGCCAACAAAACTTAATCGTTGCCTGACAATAACGCTACTTCAAGACCCCACATGATAAAAAACTTCGAATTGCTCAAACGTAAATCTCTCCAAGTTAAAGTTTCTAACTCTAAGTTTATATGTTCTTCAATTTAAGAGGATTTAGATTAAGAACAGAATTACATAGTGCATTTAATGCAGTAAACTACGCTTCAGTTAAGTGCATAACTTACATACATATTGCTGGATAAGCATTAATACTGCAGATGATCGTGAAGATTGTGTCAATTGAATGACGTTCTATTCAGTCGAACACTTGAATGGCTGATACGTTTTTTTCGTTTTTTTTTATCAAGTTTTTCCCCTTCAAATATTGTATTTTCCATCCATTTATATTTTCTTATAACTACGTTTTGTGTAGGGTCGTTAAAAGTTGTGATTTAACAGGTTTTTTTCCCTGTGTTTAACCGATCAATGTTGACTCGAATACATCTTTACTAAATTTATGTCGCCGAATTCCTGGCACGTTATTTCAACATTCACAGTGATTTAGAATCAATGTCATTCTATTGCTTCCATATCCACCTTTCCACATTCCTACCTGTTGTTCCACTGCTGATGCTTGTAATGAGAAAAATTAAAGTTAAACAGATTACATTCGGAAGCAGCTCATTGTTCTAATTAAATTGTAATACGGAAGCTTTTCATCTTCCATTGATTTCCAAATAAAGTTTTAATTAATCGTGTCTTCAATACTATTAAATCGTTGTTAAATAAGGCAAACGTTATTCAAAACATCCAAACTTCTGAGTATTTTTTACGAAATACTAAAATGTAAGTTAAGATTGAAATTTTTTACGCCCCATTCTTATTCGTCTTCCTTACAACATTTTATTGACATTGGCAATGTAAATTTTTACAACATCCCCCCTAAATCCCTGTAATCCTGAGGGCGTTTCAATTCGTTTAAAGGTTCTCGTTGCGAGCATACAAACTCGTATGTTGTAGAAAATTATGATGTTATTCTTTTCAAAATTGAATAAACAAAAAGACTTCGCCAATCGTTGATAATTATCCTTCTATTTTGCAGCTCAAAATGTCAGAGATAAAGACAATAATATTTAGAATTAAGTAGAGATTCGAATGATTTAAGACAATAATAATCAAGATATACATACGTGTGTGTGTGTATTTGTGTGATATTATATACGTAGCAATGGCGAATACTGCACATTTAGTAAGACGACAAAGTTCACGCGATTTGAATCCTCAACGTTCTTTGGATCGTTTGGAATTAAGAGAGATGCGTGGCCGTTTGGTGGTTGAGAATGGTAGCAGTAATACAACCGGTAGTTATGGTGCAACAAATGTAGCCTTTGAAGATTCTAGTCCGAATACGAAAATCAAATCAACATGCAGTAGTAAACGTGCATCACAAGATGGTAAAGCTATCTTTCGTCCGGAATGTGGTGAAGATGAACGTGAATCATGGGATAGTAAATTGACATTTCTGTTGGCAACAGTTGGATATGCCGTTGGTTTGGGGAATGTTTGGCGATTTCCGTATTTAGCACAAAAGAATGGCGGTGGAGCATTTTTGATTCCATATTTCATTATGTTGGCAGTTGAGGGGATACCGATTTTCTATTTAGAATTGGCCATCGGCCAACGGTTAAGGAAAGGAGCTATTGGTGTTTGGAATCAAGTCTCGCCTTATCTTTCCGGTAAGACTCATGAATCTTAAAAGGCTACATCATTTGATCGATTTCGATATATTTAGGTATTGGGATTAGTAGCGCTGTTGTTTCATTCAATGTTGCACTCTATTACAACACAATAATAGCGTGGTGTTTGTTTTATTTTGTCCAAAGTTTCCAGTCGAAATTACCATGGGCCGATTGTCCAAACGTATATTTCCCAAATAATTCGTATACATCAGAACCAGAATGTGTGGTGAGTGTTTGTGACAAATTCATTGATTCTGAAAAGACTATTGTGAAGATTTCAGATGAGCAGTCCAACGCAATACTTCTGGTATCGCACCACCTTATCGATATCACCTGATATCAATACACCTGAAGCGTTTAATTGGAAAATCGCATTGGCACTTCTCATAGCATGGATTTTAGTTTATATGTGTATGATAAAAGGTATCGCATCATCTGGTAAAGTCGTTTATGTGACAGCAACATTTCCATACATTGTGTTGGTCATATTTTTCTTTCGTGGTATAACATTAAAAGGTGCTGGTGATGGTTTACGGCATTTATTCACACCAAGTTGGCATACAATATTAGATCCTGTTGTATGGTTAGAAGCTGGAACACAAATCTTCTTTTCATTAGGACTTGCATTTGGAGGCCTTATTGCATTCTCATCATATAATCCCGTTAATAATAATTGTTATAGGGATGCTGTTATGGTATCATTAACAAATTGTTTTACATCAATGTTTGCTGGCATTGTTGTTTTCTCAATTATTGGTTTTAAAGCAACAATGGTGTATGAAAAATGTTTAAATATTAGAAATGCCACATTAGTTGATTTATTTGGTGTTGATTATAATGAAGAGGCATTACCTTTAGAAGGTAGTGTGATTAATCTAACGACAATAAACGGGTCCTTTTACAGTTTTGTGATGCCTTCACTGCCAGTATGTGACTTACAAAAAGAGCTCGATAATGTAAGTATTCAAAGCAATTTTTATGCGATTAAATGCCCAAATATCGTAGCTTCTCTAGATTCGTTCCCATAATCCAGTCGTCACTGATCTTAGAACAGTGAAGTATTTCCCTTAAGTAGTGCCACCTTTTCCACTCTTCTGTAGCTATTAATTACATAAAGTCAAGAGGAGTAAATCCAGATACATTCATTATGCAATTACGGAACAATACACGTTCTCCGCCGTAGAAGTTGCCCTGAAAACAACTCACAATATTCTTTTAAACCGATTTTATAGCATAATAAAAGAGAACAAGCCAGGCGTTAAATGTTTGTCATAATTCTCGCGAGAATTTAAAATTTTCGTATAGTTTCGTGTCCAAGTTTTGCGGTGTACAACTCAAATAATTTCTGACACACTTACCACCAACCAATGAATTATTTATTCTGACCTCCCATTATTTTTATTTACGTTTCTAGTCAGCTTCTGGTACTGGATTGGCTTTTATCATATTTACAGAAGCAATAAATCAATTTCCCGGTGCACAATTCTGGTCAGTATTATTCTTCTTGATGTTATTCACATTGGGCATTGATTCACAATTTGGTACACTGGAAGGTGTTGTTACATCAATTGTTGATTTGAAACTATTCCCAAATCTACCAAAAGAAATCTTAACTGGTGCTATATGTTTAACATGTTGTATTATATCGATGGCATTTGCTCATGGTGCTGGCAGTTATATATTTGTACTATTCGATAATTACAGTGGCAATTTTCCATTATTAATTATTGCATTATTCGAATGTATTGGGGTGTCTTATGTTTATGGATTGAAAAGGTGCACAACATCGATATTATTGGACATAATAACAAAATGGTGTTGTTTTTAGATTTGCTGATGATATTGAATTGATGACCGGCCAAAGACCTGGACTTTATTGGTTGATCTGTTGGAAATATTTATCACCATTAGCAATGATTTCAATTCTAATTGCTAGTTTCATTGAAATCATCGTTGATGGTAGTGGTTATGATGCATGGATAGCTGCGAAAGGTGACACAGTACGCCAGGAATGGCCAACATGGTCTGTTGTATTGATTATAATTTTGGTTTTCACATCGATCTCGTGGATCCCAGGCGTTGCAATAGCCAGGTATTTTTCAATCAATTAATTTTGAATCGGTTTATCATAGATAGTTTTAGATTATTTGGTATTGTTGTGATTGATGATAATGAGAAAGCATGGTTTCCTGCGAATGATTTAAAAGAATTCCATGGTATTGTGCCACATGAAGTGTCAACAGCTGAAACTCTATTGTTCTGCATTCGAGCTGATGGTAGCGAAGGTTTATGTTGTCCCACATCATACAGTAACGACGATGAAGAAGACTTAAATTAGGAATAACATAGCATAAACATTAGTAAAATTCAACAAAACTAATATATTTGTACATCCTTAGTGGAATATTCGGGCGGATATGTATTCTGTTTTAAATTGTTCCTTTAACAAATCTATGCCGAAAATGATGGAACTATTGACAATAACTTTACGAAATGATGACAAATAATCATTATTAAACTCTATTTCAATCTTGAAAAACGAATAATCAACGTGTTCAATTGTTAATTAAATTCTCTATTTTTCAGTTCTAATATTAAAAATGTGATATATTCGCACAAAATCATTCTTGAGCAGGTACCGAAACGTAAACAGTAATCGACACAGACTCATTTTCATTAATTTAAGACATGACCAACAGATTTAGAAAGTCTTCTAAAGCTCGAACGGAACTTATATGCGGATGTTATTAGACAACGAATCAATATGGAAACACCAATGTGTAACGAACGGGTTATTTTGTTTTGATTCTTCAGTGTCCCTCCGATCGGGGAGAAATCAATATAGAAAAACGTGTGGAAATTCTCAAACGCTGCCTGTTGTTAGATTCAAATTGCCTAGTCGTTATTTTCAGAATCAGGTGAATTAGCTGTTTCGGTTGTTCTTGATGTTTCCGAAATGGAGCCGCGCCGAGAATACGTAATTGCAATGTTCTTTTAATGCCTGTGCAACAGTTGGTTAATTTATTCGTAATTAATTATTAACTGTTTCTTTATGTGAAGCGATACGAAAAAAACGGAATGCAAGATTTAGGAATAACGCATTTCTACTATAAACTGGCATAATAAAGGATCATTTCCTAATCTGTGTGGTCATGTCACATATCAATTATATAAACAAACATATCCACTTTCGAACATATCTTTATTAGTGGACGAAATTTAACAAAAACCTTACAAGAGAATAAAGAAACTCAAATCTATCCAAGCCAATAGAGTCTGTCCTAATTCTAGTCAAATTAATTAGACAATAATGAATAGTTTTTAAGGAATCAATATTAATGTTTAGCATTTAAAATTGAAAACATAAAATTTATGTAGAATTTTAGCTTGTTGCTCTCTAATTGTTGACTTGTTCTCATATATAACAACATTACAGAAGAATAGAAGAAAGGTGATATTTTCCTGTAATATTGTCATATATATTAATTAAATATAGAATTGAATGTACAAAAAAATATGGAAGATATTCGATAGAATAACCAACAGAAATGTTTTGTCGGTATTTTCGTGTTCATTCAATTTTACACGCGATATCAGACAATAAAAATAAACTTATGATAAACATATACATACATATGAATGTTATTTTTGTCTTTTATAGTTATATCAGTGATTAGTCTTTGTTGAAAACTGTATTATGGCTAATTATTCTTGTATAAATGTAAAGAAAAATTCAAATTGTAAATATGAATCTGTTACAATGTGGAAATAAATATCTAACAATCAATTATTTGTGTGTTTATTTGAATTAAAATTGGAAAATGTTTCAAAATGATAAAGACGGGTTTCATTTAAATTATTTCCAAATCACACACAACTGGAGTGTGTACAGTTATCGATCGAAAAAAGAAACGTTCGTTTATCCGGGCGCATCCACCATATTTACAATCCTTCAATTCTCCTGTTTTTGTTCTTCAGATATTTAACAATTAACGAAGATGTTGATTACTTCTCCGGTTCTTGTACAATTTGCTTCGAATTATTAATTAATTGATAAAGCACAATTCACTGATTATTTGAGAGAAAGCAACATAAAAATATATGTTCGCATAATTAGTTTTATCTTTATTGATAGCCAGATAATGACGTTATTTATAATTTCTAATAAAATACATTTCTCGTCTCCGTAACCCAAAGTTTGTCTAACACGACCCTTGCATGGGGATTCGACTTATAGAGATTTCTCTAATAAAATTGTTAAAAAAATTAATTCGCTATTAAAAACGATAAATTTCCGAAAAGTCATTTAGAACAAAACAATTATCGATACAATATACTTCTCGTAATCGTTCTGATCTTATATGGCGTCTTTTTTGTTGGAATTCTACTTAAACTTACAACTTCCTGTTAAATTTCTCGATTATAATCTCACTATTGATCTGATACGGAAACAATTAGTGGAAAGTGATCACATCTGGACTTATCTCTCGACACGAAATATTTTGCAGCATTTAATTTGCCAATAATCACGTTCCTCTCAATGGCAATAAACATTCATCGCAAATGTTTTATTTTATCATCGCCATTCAGAAAACTGCTATGCGCCTGTCCAACTTAATGAGCCACTTCAATAAAACGGTCTGTTCAGTTTTAAGTTTGATTTTGATCGAGGATAAAATTTAAATTCACTCAACATTCGACAGGCGTGTCATCTCTTTGTTTTATAAAGAGAATGGCGGAGAATTTGATTGAAATCGCACAAAATCCACACAATAACAACGATGATAAACGAAATACTGAAATTATACAAATAGAAAAATGTAGTGAATGGTTGAATCGTTGTGATTTGAATAAGAATAATGTTGATGATGATGATGACACTTATTCACTATCGAATACAGATGAAAACAGTTCAGTGATAACAGAAACAACGGAAAATTCAGCTATGGACAGTGGTTTCGTTTATCGTAATCATGGAATTGAGATGTCGAATGAGATTGTCGCAAGCAATACGGTAATTTTAGATTAACACACTTGTATTTATAGTTGGTTAGAAATCTACAGGAAATCCCCAATATTTTTTTATCAAAACTATCTAGAAAAAGCCCAGCCTTCGTGTGGTTAACGTACTTTGTTTACAGTTTAAATTTCCGCATTTACAAATAGATTTCGAAATAATCGTGTAAACAACACAATTACCTAAGTATTTATTAGAAATTATTTCTATTTTTAGTAATATAGTTGTTTATTGGACTTTTTAAAGGAAACTGACCTACGGCTGGACAATGTGATAAATAAAAGCAATAATTACAAGAATATTAACATTTACAAATCGAGAAAAGTCCATATAGGCGATGTGAATTATATTTATATTAATCAAACATCTACCCAAAATCAAAATTTAACAATCGCCCATAATACGTCATCTAGTAAGTTTGTTATTATTCATAAATTACGATGATCAGTGCTTTAGCGAATTTGCAGCCATTCCACCAATTATAACAAGACGAAATTGGCTGGCGCAACCACCAATCTCACCGTCAGAATATCTACAAGAACCGGCCAAATACGTTGTATTTTGTAAGTGTCCAAATTGTTGTTTGCTTTTACTGAATTATTAATATAATAAAGGAATGTTTAGTGCATTCGGCGACAGAAGAAGCATACACACAAGCTGACAATACGTTGATGATACGTTTGATACAAACGTTTCATATTGAGAGCCGTAAATGGAGCGATATTAGTTATAATTTTCTAATTGGTGCTGACGGTTGCATCTTTGAAGGACGTGGCTTTGGTGTTGTTGGTGCTTATGCTTATGGTTATAATAAAATCTCGTTTGGTTTGTGTTTTATTGGTTGTTATATACAACATTTACCACCACAGATAGCATTAATGCGTGCCAAAACATTAATACAATACGGTGTTGAGATTGGTGCAATCGATAAAGATTATCGTATTATTGGCCATTGTCAATGTTCAAGTACGGAAAGTCCTGGTAGACGATTATTTGACGAAATCAAAACATGGGATCGATGGGATGGCAGTGTATCAGTTAATAATCCATCACCTTTACTAAAAACGTGAAGGTTGAATTATATTGGTAATAAAACACGATAATACAACACACGTTAAAATACAATAATTATCAACAATTTTATGATATTTCCATGGAATTTTACTGTATCTTTTTTATTATTGCATAATACAAAATAAAATGTAGCGTTTCTTGTATAAAGGTACATTTATTTATTTATTTTGCAGCTGTGTCCACAATTGTTATGTTATCGATATAATTTTCATTTAACAAAACAATATTGAAATACAATCACTAAAGTTTATAAGGAGCCTACATTAAATATTTACATACAAAAATAATAACTATTGTCACAATTTGTTGAAATTTTGCGCGAAACTAATTGTTATTGGTTTTTTATTAACAAAAAATAAGCATAAATATTAATTGAGCATCATAAACAATTGCCCATTATATTACTTAGTTTATATTATTTTAAACAAAAATAGAGAAACGCACAACCTAGAAGAAGAAAATCAGCCGCCGAATATTCCAAAAAAAAAGGACTAGAGTACTGTAATCTTATCTTTAATTGTTAATTGATAATAACTGGAAAAAAAAACAAACAAACAAACATTTATATACAATATTGCCGGTAGTTGTAAAGTTGGCAATATATTGTCTTAAAACTATAATATAATCACAATATAAAGGAAAATATAATAAAAATAGAGGGACGATCACAATTTTATGTTTTATTTATTTTTTTTATATAAATGTTTAAAGTGATGAATTTTCCGCAAACAAAAAAAATAATAATTAATAATGATTAAAACGCATTGCACAAGTGAAGAATGACTTGTACAGTCGAATAACTACAATAAATCTATAAATTAGCTCCGTTCAGGCAACAATATGTACATCTACACATTGCCAACTAATGCCTTAAGAAAATGTTGTTTCAAAAAACAATTTTTGAGCCGAATCATGTAAAAATGTTCAAAATTTCGATTTGTATATCAATTAAATTTAATAAATACTACAAACGTAAATCTTAAACAACATTACCTAAACTTATCGTTAATAATAATCACGAAATTCATGGCAGATATGCTTTTCATAAATGAAAAATGTCTTTAATTAAACAACTATAACAGAATAGAGAGAGAGAGAGACAGAAAGAAATATATTGTGGTGATAATAGGAAAGATTATCAATTTTAATAGAATCCATTAATTACTCTCTAAATATAAGTAAATAATTATTGTGTACGTGTTTCCTTCTTTGTTTGAATTTAATTTATTACATATTATAAGCAACATAAATTGGATCTAATTGATCGGCTAGAAAGCCATCCCGTAGATGCATCCTTTGTTTTTCACCGCGTGAATTAATTGGCACCACACCTGGATCAACGACAACAACAACACCAACAATTAAATGGTGCTCTTCTAAAACTGTATTTGTTACTAATGGCACCAAATCAAGAGCTTCACTTTCATTCCCATCTAATTCAACAACAACCACCAATAGATTGGTCCACGTAAAGACGGCACTAAAATTCATTTTTATTGTGTTAGTGTATTATTAGTATTAAATGTGCGTGCTTACCATTCTGCAATTTTCTTATGGCACCTTAAAACGCTATTTTCAATATCGATTGGATGATATCGCATCCCTCTTAACATGATTGTTTCATCTAAAGCACCAACAACGAAGACAGCATCATGTAATTCAGGTAAATCTGTTGTCGCTGTAGCTGTTGTTGTTGTTGTTAGTAAATGTTGTGATGAACCTAATGATTCTGTATCACTTTCCCCCTACTACTACTCAATATTGTTTCATCTGTTGTACACGGTTGTGCACCTTCTGTGCGTCTTAAGAAGCCCAAATAACCAGTCCTAGCATAAACTTCACCGGTATTCCCAGTTACTAATCTAGCATTAAAATGATCACTATATTCACTTTCATCACCGTAAATTGTAAAATAACCACTAGCTGAATGACCACTTTGTACCCATATTTCACCTAAATGTGAATCACCGCATTGACCTTTCGTTTCTGGATTTGCAATGATTACTTTAACGCCTGGTAATAATTTACCACTTTCCATTATACATAAACTATGTGGACTGCCACGTTCAACTAAACTAACACGATCATTACGTAATGCCCTTAAATCAACATAAACTGTTGATGGTTCCGGACTTGAAGCACCTTGTAAACATATAGCAACATTAACACGACAACCGAATGATGTTGAAACAGCACGTGGACTTAAACCTAATGCACTAAATAATTTTGAAAAACTAGTTGTTAAATTGATACGGGGACGTTCTTCAGCTACTACAACACAAGTTCGGACACAACCTAAATTGACACCACGTGATTTTAATTGATTCACAGATGAACCAAGACCTCTCGTACATAATTCCATTACACCGTAAGAACAGAATGTGTCGCGGACTTTATGTTGACTAACAGCTGTTAACCATAAACCGGGATTCACTTCTACTTCAGATGGTGGTATCAAAATTGAGTGATGACCTGAATAAATACTACTCAAGCACCTAGAAGAAGAAAAAGTCTCACATTTTATGATTTTAATTCTTATTTAATAAACAAATATAAATGAGAGAATTACCATAAGGCGAAACCTAAACCACAATATGGATCCAAACATAAAGAAATATGTCGACTAGGATACAATTCACATGCTAATTTCATACTTTTACATAAATTGGTAACAGCAGCATGTGACATTTTAATTCCAGCCAACATTCCAGTTGTTGAAACACTAAAATCTAAATATGCCAACATTTCAGCTGTTGGTGCCCTATATAAAACTGGTAATTTCTTTTTTGGCATATCATCAGTATCTAAAATTAATGGCCATGATTTTATATCAACAACATTACTAGCTTCTTTTGAACGTAATAATTTAATCACAACTTGTGTTGATAGCACCAATACAGATTTTGAAACATCAACAATCATCCGTACTGTTGGTAATGTTGTTTGTAAATTTTGTGGATGTGGTGGTCGTATTGTGACTGGCACAGCACCAACATATAAACAACCATAAAATGCACAAATTAAATCTAATCCAGGTGGAAATATTAATGCAACATGATCACCAGTATTTATACGTCCTTTTTCATTTAATAAATTACCAATACGTTCAGCTTTCTTATGTAATTCAGAACAAGATAAAGCTTTAGCTACAGCACCTTTACTGTTTAATAATGTGAATAATACATGATCTGAAGTGCATTGAGCTCTCCAACGTAATATTTCAGCAATGAATTGCTGTTGCTAGAAACAACAATTTAATATAAAAATATTAATAATTTAAATGTAAATAGAAATTAATGATAAAACACTTTACCTTTTTAGAAGCGTCACTATCTTCATCTAATCCACCTATATCCCTACCCTGTGCACTGGCTAGTCTATTACCTTGAACGAGATTCCCAACGATTACAGACGCCGGACCCACGTCTGAAACACAGTCGGTTGCTGAAATGCAGAGGAAAACAACATGCTGTAGCATCTCTCAAGCAAAAGCTTTTATTTTGTTAGTTTAAGGTGGGCCCTAACTAAAAACACTCAACTATATCCCTGATTAGTCAAATTATACAAGTTGATAGAGCGGATCTGGATTTTAGTAAATTCACATAAAATTACAAAAAAAAAATATATATATACTTAGGAAATTTGTTAAATTCAAAATATTAGTAAAATGTGTACAAGTTGGACTAAAATAGTTTAAACGAAAATGTTTAAATAAAACCCAAGTAAACTATATTTACAACATAAAATGAAAGTAATAGAAGACATAATAAATAGAATGCATGCCAATCCCTGTTATAAAGAGATATAGGCAGGTATACCTGAGTGAACCTCTCTCGGTTTTGGTAAGTTGGTGACACATGTATGAGGACACATTAAGACATTAGCTGGATGTAAAGCCCCCTCCATAAATCTCTTCTTAGTCTCCGATAGATGAATACCGCCAAGTGGTGTTTTTGGTAGATAATTAGGTGGCACTAATGCCAAACAATAAATTCCCACTTGATGAATGGAATCAACAGCTTGTAAAACACGCGACATCCACTGAAAAGACTATATATACAGACATAAATTTTATAGATTTTATTCGATCATAATTAAAATTTAAAAAAAATTACCTCTTCTTCACTACAATCAGGTCGTTGTTCAGCAATCACACAAATTCGTTCATCTCGTAAAACACGAATACTAAAAACGGCAATACGTCCACGATAAATGAATTTCATTGGTTCAACAGCTAATACTGTTGCAATAATATCATCTGCATTATGTTTTCGTCCAGTTACAGTCATTAATCCATCACGTGAACCACATACAAATACCAAACCACCAGGACCTAAAAATCCCAATAGTCCAGAACGTGTATATTCAGCATCGGATATTGGTTTTCCATCTGCACTTAATGGTTGTACTTTAAATGTACTATTACTAAGACCTTGTAATCCCCAATATTGTGTACCAGTGGCACCAGAATTAACACAAATTTCACCAACTTCATCAGTTTTACATAAATACGATGGTCCATCCATTTTAACAACAACAATCACACAACCAGGCATTACTTGACCACAATCTTGTAATGTTAATGATGTTAAACTATTCTCTTGATCGACACGAACAACACCATAACTTAAACCTTGCATTGATAATACACCACGACCAGTAGAATTAACACCAGCCCGTCCTGGTCTACGTACAGAAACTGTTAAAACTTCACTGGAACTAGCACATGGACATATAGCGTCCGGTCGAAGACCTTTCTGTTGGAATACAGAAAGAAATTGATCACAAGAACTTAATGACCATGGATTGGCACCATCTGCCACTAATAACATTCTTAATGATGTCAAATTGATGTCTTTGTGATCTTTAGTGGCTAGAAGACCCCAATGAAGATCTCGTGATTTAACAACAGCAACTGATGCACGATATTTCGTTATCATTTGCATCCAACTTGCTGGATTCACTTTCATTAATGCATAAGGGATATAAATAACATGCATGCCATTTAAAACACTAGATAATACTGAATGCCATAGTCCAACTTCACGTTTAAAATCTAAAACGCAAACCATATTTTCACCTTCTGTATAATTACATGCCATTGTTAACATTCGACAATGTTGAACCATGGCGGCTCTTGTTATTGTAACACCCATAACAGAACCATCACGGTCTGTACTGTATTCAATATATGATGGTGTTTCATCGGTAAGTCTCGGTGTTGGTGTCCAATCTTTTGGTGTTCGTGTTAAATGTTCCGTAACAAACCACGTTAATTTCGGCCAACCTTTAAACTGTACAACTTCACCGGATGTTGTTTTCGGTAATCCTTTTAAACATGCTTCAGATGTTAAAGCAACTTGAACACTACAACTGCCTAATAAGAAACCAATTTGTAAAGAGCCAGCATCACGTCTTGTTATTGGCACTTCAATTGGTACAGGAACAATGCCGGCTTGTAAACAACCGTAGAATGCACACAAAAAGTTAATTGGGTCATTATTGGGATAAACTAGAGCAATTCTATCACCCGATTTCAAACTAGTATCACCATTTTTACTAAACGATTTCGTTAAGAGAGCATAAGCAATCTTTTGTGAACGACTCAATAATTTACCATAAGTTAACGTTGTTGTCAATTTACCATTAGGGTCGAGCACCGTAGCAACTGGTGCTTTAAATGTTGCATTACCATACCGAGTAATAGCCGCTTCCAAACTACGTGGCAAACCAGACGGCACCACTAGTTGTTCGCCTACGGCTGGGCTCATGCAACCACCTTTCAACAAGAATGATTTTTGATCAAATTTTAAAATGTACAATTTCCAACAGTTCAATATAAATATACCTTCAGGTTTCGGAGCATTCGGATCTTTGGGATTGGCAGCAATTTCTAGCTCGATGTCGTCATCTTCATAAAATTCAGGAAGAGGTCGTCGTTTAGGTCGTTTAAGTGTATTGAGCAATTGTTGAATTTTTGCAGAAACTTTCCATCGTCCTGTGCCTGTACCCATTGTATCATCTGAAGCTGAAGAAGCATATCGATTAACACGATCAGCAGCTGTACGTCGACCACCTTGAGCCGTATTATGAGTCACATCAGGCGGTTGGGAATCTTTTTGAAAACAAATTAATAATAGCAAATAATTTATATTTATTTTCAAATTGATTTTAATTAAAAGAAATTTGGAATAACTTACAAGGTCGAAAATTTTGCATTACATCACTAATTTCAGTGATCTCTTGCCGATTTCTATGGTCCCAATTATTTGGTGGTGGTAAACGTGGCCGATGATGTAAAGGTGGTGGTGAACCTGTACTACTAGTGTCTGATAATGGGGGCGGTGGGAACATTTGTGGTGTACTACGATCTTTGATTTTCTCTCGTTCAGGTGTACTTTCTATAGGTTCTTCGTTAACAATACTATCCTCGTCAGATGAAGATTCTGATTTGGAAATACATGAATTGAATACAAATTGAATGATATCAGTGTGGGAGATTATTGTTGAAACAAAACAGGTTTTTGAAAATGACTCGTAATTTATAATTTCACTCTTTTATTGTTTAATAAACATTTGAAAGCAATAAGTAATAATAGTAATAATACTGGAATGTTTTCCATTATCAAAAACCTACACACACAATCTGGATGTTTGATATTTACAATCAAATGAATATAATCAAGTTTGGAATTTCAAATTTCCATATTTACATGATGAATACGACTGTATAATTGAGTTTGTTTGTTTGTTTTTTTTTGCAACATTTAAACGTAAAAACTCGATTGTGTGTCAAAAAAAAAACAAACATTTTTCTACCTACCCGAATCGTGGTGATCTCGATCTGGACTGCGCGCCATAACTGATGTACGTTTCGACGGCATTGGCATTGAAGGTTTGTGACGATTTTGCATTGCTTGAGCAAGTGCCTGTTGGACTGCCTCTTGTCGGACTTCTACAATATCGAAAAACACTCATCACATGATTGTATAATAATTTTTTTTTTGTTAGAAAAATATGCAATTGATTTATTTTAACAACAATAAATACGGCAACATAACAATCAGAACGTAACGATTTTTACGGAAATATAATTTAACGATTGTACAATTTGATTATTATTATAAATAGTCTCAAATTAAATTACAAACAATTTCCTACTTCCACAGAATTTTCAATGATAATAGTGAAGTTTGTATTGTTGAATAATGATTATGAAAAATGACCGTATGATGGATGACACAGCAAATACGTAAAAAACATTTTGCTCATCTTAACATTTAAAGATTAACATTTTGATTAAAAGACATAAAGATTTCCAATTTTAAAAACTGGCCATATCTATTCAACAGATAAGCCGATTCAATCAACTTTTTCACCTTTATGTTTGCATATAATTCAAGTGAGAAATCTTTTGAATTGGGGGCAATTGAAATCAAAAGAAAAATCTTGATCGTTTTTCCTTTACGAATTCTAAAATGAAATGAATTTTATCCGGCGCATCCACCAAAATTGAGCATTTTCATTCATTTTTTTTGTTTGTTTGTTTGAAGGCGAATTGTGAATATAGCATGAAGCTAAAACTTACCTGAATGATACCGGCTTTCATTTCGGGTCAGACGCCGATTACCACGTCGTACAGCCCTCGTTGCCGGACTAACCCCCCTGGCATCCTTGGCTTGCCCATCACCCACATCTACATGCAAACACAACAACACTCAAACATGCGAAATGAAAATAAAGGACGAACAAAAAACAAACAAACTGACAATGGAAATAAAATCTAAATAATATAAACGAAACCAAAATAAAAACGCTTGACGAACGAAACTGGAACAAACTATCTAACAAGAATACGAATTGAATTAAACTAATTCAATTAAATTTTTCTATTATTTATTGGTTGTTTGATAAAAAGAAAACGAATTTCATTTAAAATGAAAATTCACGATTTCGTTCGACAAGACGAAATGTAGAAGAAGTCTAATTTCCTGTCGTGTTATAACGACCACAGATCGGGCTAGTGCAAATCTACCTAATATACAAATATGATAGCAAGGACAAATGTATTTCCATTGAAAAGAAGCATCGTTTGCATGCTTTACACATTGATGATGATTGGTGTATGTTGGCGAACCTGAATGATATCTTTTCTCGTTGTGAGTGACGCGTCGTTGTGTGCGTCGTCGTGTATGCTGTTTACCGCCACCGCCACCACTACCACCGCTACCACTAACGCCACCACCACCACTGCCATTGCCTCCATCGTTTCCAATCCCACCGCCGCTACTGTTAGCTAAACATCACAATACAATAAACATACACGCATAATACATACACACCATCTATTCAAATGTTAATAAAGCGTTAAGCGATGTGGCAGAATGCAGATGAGCGATGTATGGAAATATGGATCAGTTAGTAGACAGATAGATGCATGAGTCTAAAATATGTTGTCGAACATCAAAATTTCTTTTATATATCGTCTACATGCGTTACAAGAACCAAATGTTAAAAAGTTTCGTATAAGCGACGTAATTTTTGGTTTAAATCAAATGTGACGAATATGAGAGGGGGAAAATCGAGAAAATATGGAAATTTTGAGATAAAAATACTTCCAACGTGAAAGCATAATAAGGATAGTAAGTAATATTTATTTTCTATTGAGAATTTGACTGCTGACGGTTGGAACATAGTAAATTCAATGATTGTATTAAATGTCATTTTGGCAGTGAAATTCTTCTACAATCAACATAACAAATGCAATATAAAACAACCGCCTATTCTTTCGTAGCTCTTTAGAGAGCTTACAACGATTTTAACAAGAAAAACAAACGAAATAAACTTTCACAATATTAATCACAGTTAGTAAATAAAGATTGATTGAAGAAATTTTTGCATGAAAATATCAAGGATAAAAAGTTAGGGTATTGAAATTTTCAATTATTTCATCACAAGAAAGTTCCACAAACTGGATCTCTTTATATAAAATTTACTTTTATTTTATGCCTCATATGTAAATAGAACGTAGTAGACAAACTAAACACAGAAAGAACAAATAGAAATTCTCTACCGGTTCGTTGTAAATTTTTAATTAGGCATTTCAATTTATTACAAAATATCTCACCAAGAATGATGACCTACTTGTATTTTGTTTAGGCACGTAAGGGGATAAAAGTCTTGTCCGTTTCTTCTCATATCCTTTCTGTGTGATGTCACCTGGAACACAAAAAAAAGGGAAGGTTTCAATCAATTTTCATCTTCTACATCAACAACAACAAACAAAATTAGAAAAAAAATCAAAGATCTGAGCATTTTTCAGATTGGTCCCATCATTAAAACAAAAAAAAACGATCTGATCCTGTACAAACAAACGATTTAAGCTGTAAACAATGAAGGGATGGTATAGGATAATTGTATGTCGCGTCGTTTTCAACTTGTTTTGGTGCCTCGTATTTTATTTTGTTTTAAACTTGATACAAACTATAAAGACTGGAGGAAAATAAATATAAAAATGTTAGCATCAAGTTTTTCTTTTTTGTTGTATTTTGGTTCAACTGAATCGTCTTCAATTTACCAATAAAACGTACAGACAACCTTAGGTTATTTAATAAAACAAAGCTTTCAAGAACTGATCATTAGATGATTGTTTTCTTCAATAAAAATTCGATATGTTCATAATCAATAGATAGATTAGTTTGATTTATGACTAACTAAACAATCAGACACAATTTATCACAATATGAACAGTTCATCAATAACATTTAATTTAATACATAATCACCAAATCATCATCAGTTCACTCATTAGAACCCAGTATTCACATAGAACATTCACCAGCAATTTTCATCAATTATCAAGTTTTATGTGGTTGGACTATTACTAAAATGGTGGAATAACTATCAAACATAGTTGAATGTGAATAGAAATAAATTAGCAAAGAAACGATTGAATTAATGTCGAGCAAGTCGGTCGAGTTTTCCATGCAATTAACCAAACACCCAACGAAAATCATCGACTACTTTGCATAATCACAACAATACAAAAACAACCCTTAAACACCGTAGAGAGAAGAAGTTCGTCTATTTTAATTGTGTGTAATCGTCTGATTTTATTATGAATGGATGGGTGAATTGTAGTTGGTCGAGTTAAAATGGTGATCTCCTCCGTCATGTTAAACCTTCTTTATTTCTAGACCATTTTTACAGGTCACTTCCGGTTATTTATAGTTCGCTATCATATACAGTAAAAATTTATTGTTAGAATGCGTCTACAGTTAATAATTTCCTCGAGTTTTCTTTAAACGAAAATTTTTATGGTAATTACATCGAGTGTCATTGAGGTAATTGTGGAAAACAATAACAAATTGTTCGCTAAAGCCGGTATTGTATCGAATTTCCAATTAATGAGACTGAGCATCATGTACAGTCACAGAGCGCCAAAAAAAATCCTGTAAACAACGAATTTACCACGTTAATAAATGGATTTCATTTCAAACTATCATTTTAACAAGAAGATATCGAAATTGAATTTCACTCCTTATATAATTCCAGGCGCCTTTTGTTTATTAGTGCGCTGGAATAAGTAATTTTTCATAAGATATTTGGTTAATCTACTACTTTATAAAATGTGACCGTGATATAAGGGGGTCGTTTTCATGAATGATATAACAAATCTGCAACCCTAACAAACATTAAAGGGATTAAGTTTATGAGAATTATTGTTGAGCATATTTGGGTCACACCACTATGGATAGATGAGATGACTCCTGGTAAACATTTCTCATCCCGTATTTTACAAAAGATGAAATCGGTAAGTCCGGTATTGTTACACACCAATGGCAAGTATTAATCTGTCTGTTATTATCATTTGAAATGAATGTAGAAAATTTCTTCAACATATTCAATATCGTTATCCATTGATAAATACAATAACTGAAGCTACAGCTTTTCTGTCGTTCACTGCAAACACATAAAATTTACGACATCAATACGTGTTGTATTTGTGTTCGGTTTTACGAGGACAATTTTTTTATTATTTTCCATGCATATAACAATGTGATATTGTTGTTTGTTTTTGTACAAAAATTATATTTATTTTAATAAAAAAGCTCCGCCGCATTTGACATTGATTTGATTGCGATTCAGTTTGGCCTTTAAGATAAAACAGGATTTCATGTAAATTTCCATATATATTCATGAATCGGCGGAAACTGCAAAATTCTGTCTTGCTATGAGACATATACACACCACCGTATTTTCACTGTTGCATTTGAAGAAACGTTTCCTCGACGGTGTCATTTCTATACTAAATGGTCGAATACGAAAGGACAATGAAGGTGTTCCACTGGTTTGAAATCATCCAGCAGCTAGTAGAGAAGAGGCGCAATTTATGAAAGAATTACAATATGATTTGTTTCATTTCATTATAACAAAAACGATTTTCCTGCTACATCATTCTATATGTTAGATGTTCTTGTTTTACTGGGTAAAACTTGACCCATTTTTTTTTGTAACAAAGCAATTTCCAACTCGATTTCGCAAATCTCTCAAAAGTATTCTATGGTTATTTATACGACAATAATGATCATAATTTTCCCCACGAAATATTGTTTTGTTCCTTTTGCCGTATTCGTGTTTTTTTTTGTCTTTTCGTTTTTTACCATAGTTAATTACGAAAACTGTCCCCATATTTTCCGGGGAAATACGAATAATTTTCTTTAAAAGTAGAAAAACACAACCCTCATAAGTAACATTACTTGTCTTGTACATAATAGGCCTTGTGCTTGTTGTTTATAGTTTCGTAATTTTGTCACGCCAGGTGGTTATCCCAAGTTTGTTCTCTCGTTGTTATTGCTGTATTTTGCTTCGTCTTTGCGAAAAGAAACAAAAAACTCAAATGAAAATAACAAAGTTTCCAAACATTTGGAAAGCTTTGCAACAACTGATGCTGCATTATACTAATGTCTTGTTATTTTATTATATCTTGTTGTTGTTCTCCTAATGAAACTTCTTCACTAATAAACGAAACTCCATGTATTATCCTTCATTATTCGGTTACATATATGCTATACAAAAGGGAGAAATGTTAAAAAATTCATTTAAATTGTAGACGAATGACGGCCCTTTCAATAAAACAAGAACTAAATGACAGAGATACGTGAATTAATTACAATTCAAAACTATCTAACAAGGAGTCGTATGTGCTACAGAGAGGACAAAACAATAAATCACTAGAAAGATGTGACAGGCCGTTTCAATCTAGAAATGCTGATCAACAACAACCAAACCAATGTACAAGATTTCTATCTTTTACAGCTATTAAAACAAATGGAAACAACAACAAGACGATTTGTTATTGTTATTATGGTCTCTAACATTGAAATATTTGCCAGAATTATAATAAAATCCTCAATTTTCTTTAAATTATAGAAACAAAATACAAACAATTTCAATAGCTTGCATCAGTTCAAACAATTACCAGTATTCTTTTTAACAAAGTAGAACTTTTGTCGACAGATATACAGTTTCTAATGCGTTCCACTCAACAGCATCCATCAACGTCGATCTTGTCTGTTGTGATATTGTTTGAAAAAACTACCATACTACCAGCAGTTTTTTAAAACACATCGACAGGAAGCAGAAAAGAATGAACTACTTGTATTTTAAACACTAATCACCATTGAACATACCCTTTTTCTTGCCTCCCTCTAAAGTACGTTGTAGAGGGTTGGATTTAAATAAACTATCAAACATATTTACATATTTATATACGAATAGAATGTGGAATCATAAATTTGAACATGTTCCTCACTCCCCGCCCAAAAAAAAAACAGTATGTGTAGAAAAATCTGATTAGATAGACTGATGATTTATGGTTAGGTATTTTTCGAAGTGAATATAGGGCGACAATTTAGTGGGGTATTTTTTTGTGTTTTCCTGCACTGTCACTAATAAAAGTGGCAGTTCTGTTTGGTAGAATGCTCAATATTCTGTAGGATCATTACGGAGAACTAATGGTGATTCAGTGAGGATGTGTCGTTTAACCTCTGCCTGACCCGAGATGAGAAATAAATATATGTATAAAAAAAAGAGATGAGTTCAGTTTGAACAAGCGATTCCACCCCTATTCTGCGGCTAACGGAAATAGAACGTGTAGTAAGGAAGACTAGAACCGTATATCAACAGCAAATAAATACGAATCGATAGAATTATGGAGAATTCAACTTCTATTGTCTATTTGAATTTCACCAATTTGACTCTAAAATAACTAAGCATTAATTGAGAGGAAATGGAGGTAATCAAGTATCAAACATGTCCCATTTGTTGTTACATTTACGATTTTGACATTGATTTAGTTAAATCGAAATAGACAGATTCTATTTACAAGTTGTGTAATTAACTAAATCGACATTCAAACAAACACAATTCAAATCAGTACCGTATTGGTAAATTTCATGTTTTACTTTGCAAAAGTTGGTTTTGACACATCTGCATTAATGCAAATTATTGTTCTTTAACAATTGTGATAAGGTTAATCTTGCAGGCTTTATCACAAAAACGAGAAGACCGTTGTTGTTATTTTTTTGCCAGCTTAAGACAACAGATGCGATCTTCCAACTGACACCAATTTCATATCTCTATCTACAATAATTATTTGATATATTCTAAATTGAACTAACAAATATCCTTGTACCTTAACCATATTAAAATGTCTACACAACTGGATCTATTTTAAGTTACATGTCATTTACGTTGACGGAGGTAAATACATTGTCCTTTGTTGAAAGGATTCAACAATGTTTGGTATTCTATCGAAATTTTCTAATATCTAATTTAAATTGCTGAAAGAAATACTGTTTTGGAGGCATATACAATAATATAACGTGAAAAATCCATTATTGTCCAACTTAGAAAAATAACAACGTCCAGAAGTTGTGCTTTAATGTAAAGCTATATCTCTGTATGTCCCAGTTTTCTTTGGGAAACTTGCACAAGTTGTTACTCAATCCTTGATTCAACAACGACAAAAAAAAACCATAATGAAACTATCTGTATCAGTCCTCGGTAACAAAAAAAAAACCATTTAATTGTCCACATGGACATTGATTTTCTTTTTCTTTATTGTTGCCCCCAAAAATATCGTGTAAACAACTTTTCTAATTATGATCCGAACACAAATAAAATTAAATCTTTTGTAATTGACGACAAGCATATTGGAATTTTCTATTAAACTTTCCGATAATAGTCTCCAATTAGGAAACAATAAAAACTTTCGAGTTTTTAATTGGTTATTGTTGGAATCTTAAAGATTGATTACCCGACGAATTTTGTTAGTGTTCTTTTTTTTTAAATTATTTCTAACAAAGAAGAATCCAAACGAAACCGTTTTATCTCTATTTTATCGAATGGGAACTATTTTGGTATATTTACGAATTCCACAAACATTTCACATTTACGTAAAACTAAACATTAAATTAAATTCATTCAAAGCCACTTATTTGTACTTAATTAATAATTCAAATGACGAGTACTTTGAATTTTACAAATTCTAATCTTAAAAATACATGAAACGATTCTGTCACAAGTATATTAAATTGCAATTTACATATTTGTTTAAGTTAGTTTAGTATTCTAGTAAAGTAAAGATGTTTTTTAATGGATGTCATCGATGTGAAAACTTTATGGTTGCAACAATATTAAGTCAAAGGCAAGAACGAAAGGAAACGAAAATTGATCTAATTTTGACTGTGTCTTTGTTTTTTAGAAGTGAACTTAAAATCATCAAAGCCAATAATCGGGGAGCCGCCTTCATTTGAATTTAATTTATTATGATCATTGAACCGATTTCGGGACATTTTCGATTTTATTGTTGATGCGAAACTGGTATTTAATAGTAGTAAACTAATATACATTAAAAAACATGCTATTAATGTGGAAAATGTCTGTGTATTATACACCAATAATATATTCTCTTGAATTATTGTTGGATTAAATTAAAAACTATCAAGTGCTATTATTGTAGATGAGAGAGAATAAATTAATATGTCGTTGTGTCATAACATATTTTATATACACTATATAGAAACTTATTCTACACATATATATGTATATAAGAAATACAGGATGGAATGTAATATGATCTTGGATTGTAAACATCGTGAGAATTTATAACAAATGTTTCAACAAACATTTTGTTGTTCATTATAAATTAATCTTGCATTATTTGTGTTTTTTCTCCAAAGGACAAATGATTTATTTCAAATTAAAATTAATAGAGTAACTAGTTTATTTGAAATAAAAATTAACAGTCTGATAAGGAGCATTTAGGGGGAGGGAACGAAAATTATGTGGAAAACCAAAAAAAAAACACAGTCTCGTTTGCCGTTTCAGAAATTACAGTTGACCTACGAATTTTTGTTATCAATAATAACCATTTACCAAAAGAATAATAATCATAGTAGTGATATTGAAAATAATATTAGTTATAATGTCAGGACTTTCTATTTGAAACTGTTGTAAATTGTTGCTGTGATTCATATAATTTGATAAGCGTTACATTTAAATCACTACCATCAATTTATGTTCCTGGTAATTGTTAAAATACAATACAGGAAGAGGCATCTGTCCTCTTGTAATTCATTTATGCCCAGTTAAATTTGTAGTCCATATAAATGATAGCAAGATTACATCGATAAATTACAGGATTATTAGATCTATTCAACATTCGATAAATATTCTCTTTCGATATAGAATAAATAAAGTGTTGATGGCACAATATATTCGAAATCACATTTGTGGTTTTTGTGGTTGGTCGCCTAACGAACGATAGAATCACGTGGAAATGTTCAAATTGATGGTAATATTGTTATATTCACTTTACTTCTTCGAAAATTCCAAACGATCGATGTTCAATTTTAATTTGTTCCATGTCTGGAATACAGACAATAGTTTCCGTTTTATTCAAAAACACCCAATTCGTTTAGAGTGGTGTACTTGTACATGCTGAATATCTTTTAAACAATGCAATGGCGTTCTTTGAGCTTTCAGTACATCTAACACGTACAAGTCTCTTTTCATTCTATAGTTAACTTTCTCTCTTTCGAGTGATGTAATGTCTCTTGGTTCTCACTTATATTGACTCCCCAGAGCCCGATTATGCTATCTTTGCCCATTCATTTTGAATAATTCTCATTCCCATCCCATTTGTACTCGAATTTCGTGAAATATACATTGAATTCGATATGTTAAGACGAATTCACTCTTCAATTTTACCAAACATCGATATTAATTATCATTATCCAAGTTTCTAATCAAATATCTTACAAACGATCCATTTTGAATGATAATTTATGAATCAGAAATTTATAATAAAAGAAAAATCCCATTAAATCAATGAAATAAAAAAGAGATTGGTTTGGTGGTGATTAAAATGTCCAATGATAAATTTCAAGATTGAAGTGAGTTGCTAAGCGCACAAGTTATCATCATAAAAACGATATTCCCTAATTCGTTGACAGCAAAATCCATTTCTTACTGGTTGAAAAAACAAACTCTTAATTTCCTCTACTACGACAATCTTTGAATATTTCATATTTCTATAATTATCCTTTTATCTTTCTCAATTAAATGAGAATTGAAAGACGACTGGAAAAAAAGAGGCATTTATTTGTATTTTTATTGATTTGTTTAACAATACAAATACACCACAGTGAAGATTTTAATTTAATGATACTCTCTCGCACTATCCACAAATAGAAAGATTTGACCTAAATTTCGATTGAAGAGAGGTGTTCGTGTTTGCTTGGATTGATAGGACCACCACCAATAATCCAACATTACTTGAACGAAACAAAAAGAATCGAAACTGTGAATCTTCTCCGGATCAGTTGTCAGGATTTTTGATAGAACATTATGGAAATACGCATTGGAATAAATCAGTTTTCACTGAATGTGCTCTTTTCTGTGTGGAAATAAGCTGTAAAAGTATATAAGTAGAAGTTGTGTTGTTGTGTGTTTTTTTTTAATGTTTATCTAACACAGAGAGAAATGAGTCATCTTTCAAATTACTAACAATTACTAAACATTACATGTCAATTCTTTCTATTTTAATAGTTTAAAATGACTATATTGGTAACAATTGATGTTGTTGGTTAAGTTGACCAATGATACAGACGACCTCACGAGGCGATATTTCGCTTCAGTTATTTTTGGAACATGTTTAATTTGGATAACCACATGAACTGTTCAAATATGAAACACCAACCACACTTAAACGTATGAAAAAAAGAGATATACACATACAGTCATTATAATGATGATGATGATGATGATACATGTTTTTTTTTCGTAACAAGTGTTGAATATTGCACATAAAATTACGTTACACATCAACGAATTACATATTTCGCCAATAAAAACCATCATTGCTTTAAAATTTCTGTAAATGAATCGCTAATAAACAAAACTCTTATTGAGTATACAACCAATACGAATATTAAACACAATTATTGATTCTCTGTTTTCAATAGCTGCACGTTTCATATTACCAGTAGATAATAATAATGATGGAGGATCTGTTCAGTTATGTTTTTTTCAATATATTTGAAATTATACAACGAAAAAAAAACTAATAGGAAAATATGATCTATTCGAATGATGCCAACCTTTTTTTATGCTATAATAGACAAAAAAAATATATAAATTAACGATTTCTGGTTAAAATTTTACTCATATTTAGTTTTTAAAACTCATTAAATACTTTTAATACGTTTTTCCATGTTACGAGATTAGTTTTTTTTAATGTATTTCATCCAGAACATTCTAATTTAATATGAGGATTTATCTCGAATACGTTGTGAAAATCAACGAATTAAACTTAATAATTACTATAATTTCCCAAAAAACAATCAACGGTGTTTCTTTTATTGATGCAAAAATTCCCGAAATAATAGAATCGAATTGATTAAATAAACATTTGGATATTGCAGATACGAAACATTGTTTAATTATGAATATACTATTCAATTGAAACTGCACGTGATCAAACAGAAATATATTGAAGGAAACTTTACCATAATTGTCAACGATGACAATAAACATGGATAATACTCTTATTATAGAGAAAACAAATCGCATTTGTATTTAAATATCATCAATCACACGTTCAATTTTATATTATTTAAAAATAAAACAAAAATTTTCGATTAATGATCTATTTGTAGATAATCACGCACCGTTACGGAATTGATGTGGAGGTGGTGGTCTGGGTGCTGCAGGTGGATCTTCGAATTGTTGTAACCATTCGTATAATTGTTCTAAATCACGAAGACTCTGTTGGCGTTCAGCTTCTTCACGAGCTGCTACTTCCTCTAAATTTTCCATATTAAAAGACATTATTTTCTATCTTCTTTCACAAATCACAAATAATTATTATTTCAATTGTGTGACACAGACATTATTTGTTCGTAAATAGAGGAGATAGATATAATGCGATAACTTCATCATTGGCTTTCCGCTGTGTGTGTGTTTTTATGTAAATTCCAATTTAGCTACGGATTTGGTTTTGTGGGGATTTGATAAGAAAGATAGTCAATGGAAAACTGCGAGTTTCTGCTTCACTGTAAGTGGCTGTTGGTTTAAAGAATAACACTCCCGAAGTTAATCACACGAATTTTCGTCTATCAAATTTTTTTTAAATGTAGTCTACTGATATAATGATGATGTTATCAATCTATTACAATAAAAACTTTTTTCTATTTACACTAAGACTCTATATAGTGGCACGTACTTTTCGCTAATCAATACGTGGCTCGACTATTCTCATTTAGAATGCTGCTTTTTATTTAAAAAGAAGAAAATTTAAAATCTCTTACGCGCTTTCACATTTAATTAACATTAGTCACTTATAATTTACATTAAGCAACAAGGTGATAAATATTATTATAAAGGATACAAGCATAATTGTTGTCAACAGTAGATAAATAATAGGAAAACAATACAGGATATTTTAAAATCTATCTCAATATCAACAACAGAATAATTTATTCTAACAAGTTCAACAACTGCAACGCCAACACTTAAACTCAACAACGAACACTTGTGCGAGAGACAAGAGCACACAGATCACAACTTGTTATTGTAAACGGCGATTGTCGGACGACGGTGCGCCGTTCTTATTATAATATGTTGAGGGGCACATGTGCTGCTGTTGGTGCACATCAACCACCTCCATCATCAAAATCATCACCATCATCATTATTGTCATCTGCATCATCCCTATTGATGATGATTGTGCAGCAACACGACGAACTACCGGCGGCATTGTCATCGGCTGCTTTTTTAAATTTTGATTTCAACGTCGTGACGGTCTTTTCTAAACTGGTGGCTACCAGTCTACTAGAGTTCGCCGTACCCAACAACGGCGGTGGCAACGACAGCGACGACGACGACGTCGTCGTCGGCGACTATAACGACGGTCTGACCTGCGCGTCGCCACAATACTCAATTTTAAACATTGACTTGGTATGCCGGAGAACCATTGTTTATACCAAAAAGTCGAGCAGGTCAACTACGGAAAACTGAAGCGAATAACAATCGTTCTGATAATACTTATCCACATTACGAAAAAATAGGATTAGAGAGAAAACATTAACGAATCGATGGCGATTATTAGCTTGAAAACTACCTCTCTCATACCCGGTAAAATGTTAAAAGGAACAAAAAAAATCTGAAGCTTTTAAGTAGAACCCTATTGTTGCTGTTACGGTTGAGTCTAATATTTGAAATGCTAACAAACTTTAATGTAGGTACACAAATGGGATGAAGACACAATTCTCGAGAAACTGAACATAGATGAAATTTTAATGTTGTGGAAAGCTGGCCGATATTGTAATCTTAATTATAATAAAAGCACATTGAAAACAAGTCAGTCGAACATGTTGCCGGATACACCAATGTCTAGTTCATGAGTAAATTTTCAAAGAGACCAAATCCAATATCCGGTCTGTTATACAGTGAATAATAACATGATATAACGACAACATCTGTACAGCTTTTACAAATCTAAACAAATAAAAGCTTAGAATTAATAGTTTACATTACAAACGGAAATTGTGGGACAATTGAATTAACAATGGTCTTCACAGTACAAACAGTATCAATTGTAAGTCTACATAAAACCAAAAAAAAAATTATTTTTAGTTTAATTGATCAGTTGAATTAACACTTTCTTATAAATTTTACTGAATCATGTGAAGTCACAATTGCATTGATAAAACTGCAATTTATTTAAAGAGAAACAGAATGGAAAACTTGGATAGGTTGGTATTTACTTATTTGCACAAGTCCAGTTACTGTCCTCATGTTGTTTTGTAAATTAAACAAAGTGCTCACACGCTGAGCAATGAAGACCCTCTTAAATCAGAAGGAAATACGAAAAAAAAGAGAAAATTTCCAGTGTTAAAATTATGACTAATATTCCAAGTTTTCCAACGACTGGCAATAAAAAACATTTTACGACTCCAATTGTATCTTTCGTTTCTCACTAGTATTGTTATAGCAGCCACTCTTAGAACTTACGATACCAATTTGAGAGTTTATCTTGTCGAGTTTTATATATCTATATGTGTTATAAAACGAAAAGAGAAACATGCCTGAAAATGTGAAACACGTACACAGCAACTATGGGACATGATTCTACTCTTTAGTCAAATACAAATGTGAAACCATTCTACAACCATCTAGCAATTTAATAAAAAAACAACAAATAGTACGGACAAAATACAGGGTGTATATAATTGGTTAGACTTCCACTACATTATCCTCAGTCACATTTTACTATTTCCTGGTCGACAATGGTGAATTCACTCAAAATAAAAAGATGAAATTGTGTCTCTAGTCGAACACTATTTACCTATCCAAAGATGTTTTCTATTTATTTAGATAAATCCGATAAAGATCGAATTTTTTACATTAACATTATGTTTACTCTGCTTATACATACGAATAGCATCGTTTTCGGACAATTTTAAGTCTGTTTATTACATTACGCCTATAAAACCGATAAAGGTTTCAACTATAAAACGATCCCCTGGTCCCTTCTACTGCACTTTTTATACAGATCATTTCGGAAATCATCACAATGTATAACATTCTCTCTAAAATTAAGGGGTTTCGCTAAAGAGAAAACAATTCCGCTCAGACTTTATTAGATAGAACAATATATGAACAGGAGAAAAAAATCTTTAACGACTATACGACTTTTTATCTTGTTGTATTGTTTCTTCAAGGGAGAAAAAACAACTTCGACATACCGTTACTCATGTCTGGTACATTAGACTTGTGTATCCACTGGGAGAAAGACTAAGAAAAAAAGAGAACTGATAGCTAGAGGGTTTTGTCCTGTGTATTGTTTCTCATACTGTTAAACCGACAGAAATATTCTAAAATAACAATTTAATAATAAAAATGGCATCAAACAATTATCATGTCGCCTATAGTATGACATGTGAAATAATGGTGGATGCGCCAGGGCAATATTCCCATCAAAATAATCAGTTAATGACACAGAAATCGCTTGATGGCATAAATTCGCTTCATCTTTGAATATCAGACACAGCAACTCAATAATACAAGCAGAAAATTAGAGTGAATTTAAACAAAAATTAAAGTTACTATGTTCAAACATTAAATATAGAATGAGAGATACAGTTGGACAATTTTACCAAATGTTTATACATGGAATTATTCGTCACGTATTTGTATACAAAAAGAAAACAAACAGAAACAACAACGAGCAAGTTCGAAATACTGACTGCACAAATAGGTATCTAGCATATCCCATAAAAGAGAGATAGTGGCATCCACACAAATACGCATTGATATTTTGTTGACTAAAACCTTTGCCTTAAAAACGGTTGACGTTTATATTCACTTTAACGGCGAATTTATTCCGGATGGGAAACTGCTGAAATTCGCACACACTACCATTACGACCGGATGTAGTTTATTGTTTTGCACCAACGATTAACTGTTTCAATATAATAAACGATAATTTTTATTATTTTGTACAAAATAACAAAAATATGTTGAATAAAAGATGAGTAGTTTGATAAACGCCTGCATCAACTCCAATGTACAATACAAACAGGACTCAATATGATTCGATTCAATGGCCACAAAAACATTATTAGAAATCATTATAATCAAGCGATTATTTGTTATTTGATCATTTATCGTTGTTCCAAAGAAACATTTAGTAGAATATATGATTCCAGACAGGGATAGTAAAGTTTTAGGAGAGTCCATAAATCTACTCTGTTGTCTAAGAAACAATTGATGTTAAATTAGATTAGATAATGCGTCAAAATTTAAGGGAATCCTCTCTACATTTCCTTGTGTGTAACCTTCTAGATAAATAGACTTACGAAAGTGTGTCCGAAAATTCGTTACGCTTTTAAAAATATGTATGGTTTATATATACCTACTACTACGTTTCTTTTGTCTAAAACAAAATTAACTCGAACGTATCATTTTGCGGTTGACTTTCCGAAAACATCAACAAGCAAACCAGGAAAAATGTAGGAAACTCGCACCATTGTCAATAGAAAAGCAATTTCTTAACGTCAAAAACCGAAGAAATCCATTTGTTGGATGCCAAACATATACACATCGTGAAATCAAAACCTATTTAAAATATACAAAGTCAAAACAATGAGAGAATATTTTGCATCAAAGAAAAGGAACAATTCGATTTTCCAATAAATTAAGCCGCATAGATGCAAATAAATAAATAATATGTAAGTACTGTACAGGCGGGTTATCGATCTGATCTATAATAATGTAACGAACATATGGTCGTTGTACGAAGTTCAGCAAATTGTAATTTATGTAGAAATTTTGTCGACGATTAACTCAAACATAATTCTAGTTACAGCTCTATATTGAAATTGAGCACCCTTAATAATGTTCGTTCGTTTCGAATACTGACATGTCTGCATTTAAAATTTCAGCAAACTTCCACAGTTATTTACTCAACTTCTAGTCGAATATACAATTTCACATTCGATAAACGAAATTAAATTCTGAATAAAGTAACAATGATGATTGAAAGAATATCTGCCAATAGTGTCCGTGCTAAAGAGGTCGTCTAGGATCAATGCACAACAGTGAGAAACACTGCCGCTTACTCTAAATGGAATTTACCATTTATCTTGTACAAGTCGTGACCTCACCACCACTTATTTGTTTGAAGTTCCTTTAAGGTTGTTGCTGTAATATCTGCGTATCCATCCTACTACAAAGACAATGTCTTCTCTCTTCATACACACACACACACAGTATTTCTCACAACGGTATTATTAATGGGGAAAATCTCTGAATTGCAACATAATCACGTTTTACAGTGTAGCAGCTTAGTAAAAACAAAAATTAATAATAATTAAATGTAAATTTGGACTTTATGAGGATTTAATTTTGTGTAATCACCTTTAAGATCGAACAGAAGCGAGTGAGCGTCACTAATTTATGCTTACATTTGAATGAGGTAGTAATGTCTTAGGCTTGAGCAAATATTTCACACTGTACTTCTCACAATTGTCTATTTTTTTCCTCTACCTATTTCTTTTTATAGTAAATTAACTGCTGTAAATGTTGTGAAAAACTGTGACATGTGCCGCAATAAAGATCGTTTATAATTTCAATATTATTTCGAGAAAATCACTTTTTTTTTCCACAAGAATAATAAATGTCGACTATAAGGAAATTTATTGATAACCGTTATCATTATGATCGGTGTTATCGATGCATTTTCTAAAAAGCCGGTTCGAAATGTAAGTGGTATAATAATGATGTTTTCAGGATATATATTATTGTAATTTAGTCGTATTAGAATTTTTAGAATTTTCCATCAATTTAATATGCAACAATAGAAACTGCAAGAGACGTAAAATGACGAATCAATTATCCTGTATAAATCGATGATTATTCACATTACACACCCTTATTCTGATTTACAGTTATCGCCTCAGTTATAACAAATCTAATAATATACAATTTGATAATTATTATCGTTACAGGATCATTTTGAAATCGAACAAGATCTTGTAGTAACTAGTAATTCGTTCTTAAACATTAAGGAGTATTCGGAAATTAGCAAGGTTATTTCAAGGATTTTATTCCATATAGGTGAATATTTGTAAAGGATTGTTTATTTAACATCGGTCCAGTTGATATGAAATCTATTATTACATCAAAATTACCAGGTATTCATGGGTAAAAACATTTGTTGACATTGTACCGTTGCAACAAACAATAATATTTGAAATAAAAAATTTATAATAGACAAGCACGAATTCATTTTGAATTACCTGTATTAACGGTAGATAATTCAACAACATGGAACTAAGCAATTCTAATTAATATTAAACAAATTTATTACGTTTTCAATTCAGTATGCCGTAGAATGCATTGTAGAAGAGTCAAAATACAGTGAACGCGACATAATGTGATCGCTGGCAAATTTATATTTGTTTTGTGTAGTAAATGAAACATTCTTCAGGATGTTGTTAAAATCAATTTCCAAATAGAATCAATACTTGATAAGGCGAATGATGATCGGTTGAAAATGGAAAGTACAAACATTTAAAATTGAAAATCAAAGTCTATAAATCACAATAAACATATGGTCGATTTGTTTTTATTACGGTCAAGACTGTATCGAATATTGAAATCTTGAACACGTCTTTGAAATATCAGCTATTCACGTATTACTCTCACTTATCTATCTTTTGTTTTGGTTTTTCGTATCTGCTTTATGTTCATATATGAATGGAAATTTAGCTAATAGAAATTCATATTTGAAATATTGAGGATGGTACTTAAAATATAATAGTGGGTTAGGCTTAAGCCGCACCTATTCTAACAAAAAACCTAGTTTTTAATTACGCAACAACTTCATCTCTTGTTAAAGTGCTTGTTATGTGCATCTAGGTGAAAGTTTGAATTTTATCAATACTGCTGGTGAATGATGGTCTAATAATTAAATGTGAAGTGGTAAATATGAGAAAAAACCCATCCGCAATCTAATAATCCACATCTATGCTAATCAGTAGATTAACTCGGTTGAAAATAATTGAAATAGGAGTTGGGTAATAGTTTGTTTTCGTAGAGAGTCACTAATGAACCTAATCAAGTGCCCAACAATACTACAGAGTCTGTTTATAGTGGAGAACACACAACTGCATAGTTTTAAAGCAGAAGTCTCTTGGAGGTATCACGAGTGCACGATGAGCGTGTCTGGTTATCAGTTTGCCTCATAATAAGCATCACGAAACATTGACAAACGCAATGAATTCTTCTCTTTTATAACAAAAAGACTCACGATAAACCAAGACGTAAAAAGAAAAACGAAAATGAATTGAGAAACTTCCAGAAACAAAAGGTTTCTAATCCCATACACAGCAAGCATAAAAAAGAAAAATTCATGGTCGAATACTTACAACCAATGACCGCAAAATCTAACAGTGAAATACCTTCAAAAGGACAACCAAAACCAAGTTTTATTCATATCAAGATATGAATCTCTAACCGTAATTTTTACCATTTAAACAATAAGAAATTTTATAATAGAGGCTTAACTTATGTTTCTCACAGTTTATTACAACAACAACAACAACAACAACAACAAGTGAAAGTTTCAATACAACCGAGGAACAATTATTTAAATATCGTTATGTATGTTACTAATTTATGTAGATTCATTTGATATAAGAAAATTTACTAACAAAACCATGAATAAAACTCTACAATTTGCAATTGATACAATCGCTGTTTCTATTTAAAATTAGAAATTTCCAGCTCCCAAATTCTATTTCAAATATTAGTTGATATCATTTATACAACGTTTTCTTAATGCAAACATATCTCACTATAACAAAGGGCTTAATTAAGAAAATACGAGTTGGATTGAACGTTATTGTGTAATTGCTTGAAATTGAACATTTCGCCAGTTAAATTGCATTTGACTCGTTAAAATAAACGTTTTTAGTAAACAGAATTGAGCTTTTTCGATTAAAATAATCTAATGAAGAAATAGGACGACGCGTATAGGAAAACTTTCCGCATTTTATAAATATTTCAATTCTACATTAAATAACAATGTTGAATTTATCAAGTAAAAGATCTTTAAATCGTTTTGGTCTATACCGGTTTTACAGTAATACATGTTGTTGCAAAAATACATTAATGTGCAAGCACAACAACTGTACCGTTGTGAAAATTGCAAAAGGTCTTTTCATTCAATGTTCATCGACAGTATAAGATTGTGAACGTATATGGTAAACCTTTTGAATTGCCAACCATTCCACTTACCAGATTAAATCAGAATTAAAAAACAATAAAAAAAAACAACACTTCAATATTGTGTTTTTCCTATTGAGAGAATAAACAATAAAGTTTGTGCCTTTCTGTGTGTTATCGTAAAAAGCTTTGATGTTTGCCACAGACAAAGGTGCATCTATTTCGATTATTTGAGTTTATTCGCGAAAAAAACGAATGTATCGATATGGTCTCTTCTGATTTAATTTATAGTTCATGTGTTGGAACTTTTATATAAAATTTAAAAAATAATCACAAACACATTGATCTGTTTCAGAGATAAAATCGCTGAAAAAACCCTTCAACATCCATAGTAAATCTTTTACAGCTTACTATATAAGAGAGAGAAAAAGGGAAAATGGGTAACATTCACAAGTTCACTTATTTTATCCAAATTTCAAAACTCACCTAGTTTCCTATTGGATCGTTTCAATGTTGACGGCGCCCTCATGATATTCGGCTTGACAACATAAGTGATGCTACGTTTATGCGTCAATCCGGATTTCTTTCGTCGTACTGGTTTCCGTTTCGGCACTGGTGATACACCCGGCACTCTATACAAACTTTGATATTTTAATGATGCACTACGATTATGTTGACAGTCTGATATTAACAACTCTTCCGATACAACGGGAATTGTAATAATTGAAACGAAATCATTTGAATCACCATCATCGTCTACAAAATCTTCTTCTTCAACATCATCATGATTTTGTTGTGCTTCATCATCATCATCATCATCATCATCATCATCATCATCATTATTATTATTATCATCACGTATACTAATCCGTGAAATGCGTCCACTCAAGGGTTGTTCATCGGATAGATCGTCATCGTAGTCAAAATCCCCTGGGAGACTTTCATACAATCCCTCGTCGGCACTTAAACTTCTTGTCGAATACAAGAAACTATCATTTGGATTAAGACTTCTTATTTCACGCATGCCAACTTTAAATGAAGATTTCCGTGTTACGGATGTCTTACGTTTTTCCGGCGGTACAAAAATCATTGGATCCAATTTCAATGAACGTAAAGACCTTGATGGACGACTAACTACAACTTGATATAGATCACTACGATTATTATTTGTACGATTTTTCATCGATTTCAGTAATTTTGTTCGCTTTTTACGACCGCTACTGACACGACGTAATGAATTACGTTTTAAATCAGCCAATCCACCACTTGTACGTTTAAAATAACCATCTCTACTTACAGATAATTTCGGTTTTGGATGTTTCTTCTTAAAGAAGCCACGCGATGATGAAATAGGCACATGCGATGATTGAAAATCATTAGATTTTGGTGGTGTTGTTGTTGTGTACGAAAACCCTGAATCTTTACTTGAAAATAAACCGGTTGAAACGGTTGTATTACTAGTTGACGATAAAGTTCTACCAACTGGTGGTGTTGGACGTTTTTGCAATCGATTAATAACAATCGGATCATCTTTCAAATCTTTTAGAGCACTATCTAATGAATGATGAACAGGTAGAGGTAGTATTCCAGATCGAGGCATCTCCAAACTTCTTGGTGCCATACCTGGTGGTGCATCCATCCATATTCGACCTAAACTGATCGACAATGAACACATTTCTTCTGTACCAGAATCCGGTAGTAATGGTAATGGTGGTAATGGTAAAGGTGATTGTCGCGATTTTCGTTTAATTAATGGTGATTTTTTGATATCATTTGAATCACCCCATGGAAACATTTCAACAGCTGAATCATTACTCCCTTTCCGTTGTAAATTTGGTGATGTTTGTTTTAGTTTACGTCGGGAATACGGTGACGTTGATAAATGCTGTATAACTGGTAATTCCTGTGTTGTTTCATCTGATGCTGGGACATAAATAATTGTGCGTTCTGAACCTTTAATTCCTGATGTACTACTAGCTAGAATATCATCTTTACGTATTCCTTTCAACCATCGTCCATAAGCTATAACACTCTGTCCTGGACCACATTTTGATTCCTTCTTTTTATTTTTTATGTTTAAAGTTGATTGTATTACTGTCGTTGGTTGTTGTTGTTGTTCTACTTCTACTAAATCGATTTTATTATCAACTTGAACAGCTGAGTCTACTTTTGTATTAGTTTCAATTAATTTAAGGAGATCCTCTTCAGCAACTGTTTGCGTTGCAACTTCTAGTTTTGATATATGCTTCTTTTTACCACGATCCAAATAACTTTTTCTTATTGAGATACGTTTAAATGAATCGCTACGTTTAAATGACGATTCTTTTTCTTTCTTTTTACGACCAGCACCAACCAAACGACGTAAATTCTCAAATGTTATTGGTTTCATTTTGCAATTACTTATGTTCTTTTGTTTGGACGACAACAACAACAACAACAAAAAAACCTTTCTACAAGGTTGATGTTTAAAATAATTGAGCAGTAAATTTGTGGATGAATTGATGCATTGTAAAGAAACGTTGTTCATCAATCATTGAAACAATTTACGAATTTAGTCAGATCAAGGTTGAGGTAAACCTAGAGAATTTATTATGTAGTTGTTTTTGGAATTTTTACAGAATGATTACTAAAACCGTCTTTTATTCAGTTTGATGAAATTGTTGCGTATTGTATCCGAATAATAATAGAGAGTGCAGTAACAATTGAAGTTAATTTCCCGTTCAACCCCAGTTCTCATATTAAAGAGCAGAACTTGTGCCGTTTTATGAACCGGTGTCATCTATCAAGTTTAACCAGGAAACAAGATTCTTGCGGGAGTGCCTCATATAATCACCATCAGCTAGAATCTCTCTAGATACTCTGTGTACTTGGCTCTCTAACAAACACTTTTTTTTGATTTGGTATAAGATGATTACATTTAATTCTATGCTAATAAATCGAATCAGAAATAAAGACCTAACCAAGTTGCTAATCTTAATGAAAGACACAACACGAACTATACACGAGCCAAACCAGGAAATGGAGGAGATGATGAGATTATCCACAATAAAATAACTATAGTGTTGGTTTGATAAACTGAGTAGAAGTAACCAAGTTGCGCTGGTGGTATTGCCAGTGACAATTAATGCAACAATAACAGAAATATACAGAATATATTTCTCTCGTCTCTTTCATCTATCTTGATAATATTAACGGGATTATGGATTATGCCACGAGCAAGACTTCTATTAGCACTTCATCAACACATACTCAACTCTTATAGTCGATAGATAATGTTAGTTTAGAATCATCCGACCATTACTACAACAAACTACTCGACAAGAACAATCAAATGTCGACTTTCTGAATTAAACACAAGGTCACTAACAGGATTTCATATTAGGAAAAACAAAAACAAACTAGTTACATTAATTGTACGTTGACTTTCTACAACGACACCATAACTGCGGATGGTAATCATGTTGATAGTGATCATGACGATCAAAAGTCATCAAACACCTGTATAAACTGATCATCATACCCCTACATAGAACATTCTACAAATTTATTTTCAAAACAATTTCTAACTTTAACCGCATAGAATCAACGTCAATTATATTACTCTTTATGCCTGTATTTCAATACAAATTTCGATATTAATCAGATTTCATCTAATATTATAGACGTGTACTATAAATTCTAGTAGAAAATTATTGATAGATTACCACGATTTCAACTTTATTATAAACAACATTAAAGCAATTTATTTCAATTAAGATCACTTATATTGATGATTTTCGTAGATAAATTCCTAACAGCAAAATCAAAATTAAACTTGCGCAAATATGGGCAAATAATTGGGGGATCGTTCAAATTTATCGTTATCAAAATTTAATTGTGCAAAATTCATAAAAACACCACGATAAGGAGAGTTGTATTAGAATTACAACAACAATACGACATACATACACCACAATTTCATTTTCAATAAATAACGGTGTTAATTAGAATTTTTCAATAATATATACATACGAGTTATTAACTAATAAATTACTAATTAAATTCAATGAGTTTAAATCAATAATAATGCCGTTATAATACTGACACAAACATTTCAAACACATGCTGCAATAAATCTATGAAAACTTAACTCTTCAACAATCGACACGAAAATTGAAAATAAATAACATTCATAAAGGATAAAAATAGCGAACATTATTGCATACAATTAGAAATTCTTGTTATTAGATAACAACAATATTGTCGTTATTTTGGGCTCGGCCGTTTTAATAAATGCAACAACAACATGCCGGGCATAGTTTATATTATCAGATAATAAAGTTTATATTGATTTAATATGAAACTAGTAGTAGCTCAACGTAGATAAATTCTAAATTAAACTAACTGTAAAATTCTATAAATTGCTCTAAAAATTCTTCAACTTTATTGTTAAACATCACTGTGATTATTACAAAATTCACCTTAACGGTTTTATTAAAGACACACAACATAACATTATCATATGATTAACTTCTTTTTTTTTGTGGTATATTTGCGCAACATTTGGAAACGGATCAATTTTAATAAAGCATAGTCGTATTATTGGTAAAGTTGGAAAATAACTCGAATATGAACTCTAAAAATAGTTATATTTCCGATTGCAATTCCAATTTTTATTGTATTGTGTATATATACGTATGATTGAGAGAGATAGATGAGATAGACTGAGGAAGTTTCAATCGATTATTAGAAATTTTATAAACGAGAGCATCCACCATTTCGTCATTATAGAAAAATGACAAAATTTCCTCAAGAAATGCCATCAACGAATGCAACTTTATATAACTATAATTATAGTCAAACAAAACAATCTATAATTAAATCATTCGTCCATAAAAAAAGCACAAATCCATGAAGTATTAACGAAAGTGTATTATTATTATTATGACTGTATTTTGATTCAAATTCAATCAAAAGAAACGAAAAAAAAGCGATTAATTCCGATTTGTTTATTTTTCCGTAATAACTAATTAAGTATCAATAAACATAAATCACGTATTATTTCCGACTTCTGTTAACATATTTCAAAAAATGGATAGCCTTAAACTAACCATTTATAAATTCAATATTTGATAAATCTATGCCTACACGTAAAGACTAGTTCGCCTACATATTTTATTTACAACAACAAAAACAGCAATAAAACAATTGAAATTCTGTCCAGGTGGGATTTTATTATACTCACTTTTAATTTCATAGAAGAACAAAAACAATGAAAGAAACAATTCTTAGGTCATGAAAATAAATTGTAAACTGAAGGTTGTTATTTATATATTGTACAGAAATATAGATGGTAAATGATTAGAAAGCCATTAAATCTGTCCTAACAGCGAATATATCATCTTGAAATTGAAATTATTTATTGCTTAATTTGACAATAATTATTGAAAAAGCTAAACAAATAGAATCTCTCTGATTTTTGCCACCAACATAATTCCTACGACAGAAATTGTTTTTTGATGGAATAATTGAAAATAATGACAAGAATGTGTGTATGTGAACCGGAACTGAAAAAACTACGTTACAGTTTGTTTATCGAAAAAAAAATTATCATCATTGCCGGAAAAGCGATACGAAATAGGTGAATGTTAAGTGGGCCAGTTGGAAAACATTTGATAAATAAATGGAAATTTCCTTCAACACACCTCCAACAAAACTGTCCTTTTTGCAGGTAGAATATTGCAAAATGCACACAACTATTATGAGATTATAAAATAGAAATTGTTTTGTTGGGTTGACATAAGAATTTTTATTGTATATCCGTTTTGGTTGTAAAGTCAATGACGCCAAAAATTATTATTCAAAATTCAAATTGATCTACCCACGAATCGAATTCATGACGGACACATTTATCGTTTCAGTTAACAAATTGTTTAATTAATCAATAGATAATAATTAGATTGAATGTTTAATTATGTGTTGTATGTTATAAAGGGATAAAAAAAATTGTATTTGCTAGTTTGCTAATTAAAATACGTCAATAAAATCACCGGTTCCCATAATTTATGCACAACAACGAAAGAGTGATCGACGTGACAGTGACACAACATATTCACTTTTTAATATAATTCTCACATAACAAACTGATACAATAGTAGAGATTCATCAAACTATCCTTAAAAGCGGTTTTAGGACTTTTAAAAGATTGAGAATTACCATAATTTCAGTTAATCACTGTAATTTTAATGAAAAAAAATGTTTAAACAAAAAACCTAACGATAAAATCCTACTGGTTTAATTGAATTTGGAAAATCCATCACATACACACAAGAAAATCCTTGTTAAACACTGTATATACGACGATGTTCTTAAAGCAACGCGTGACCGGTAGACTGGTTGTAGTTGTGTTGTTATAATGCTTGCAGAAGACCAACCGGTATATAGAACTTAGAGGGGGCCTCCTCATCGAAGCCCAGGGGGGCAAAAGAGAGAGTGATCTCTCCGGTTTCTCAACGTTGGGATGGACCCAACAACAATAATAATAATAATAATAAAAACCCAATACATTACACCTAAACAAATTTCATAGAAGACGAAAAATTTAAGGGTTCCTTCCTTATCCCAATAGATTTGAATTTATGAATTTTTCATTAGAAATTGAAGGATGCTTTTATTTATTAATGTAAGATAAATTGTGACTTATCGTATTTTTGAGAGTTTACGGTTTCTTTATAAATAATCAATCAATAAGGTAAAACTTATATTCAATTGGAAATCAATAGATTTCTTTATTTATTCATTTATTTATTTATTTATTTATATCTATAAATAGGACAGAAACGCGCAAAAATTGACAATAATTCAATGAAACCATGTCCATTATTTTCTTACATCAATCATTCACTATAAAATAGAATTCTTTATTCAGTATGAAATGGTTATAATGTCATTAATAATTGTTTTTCTTGTGCAACACAAGAAAAATTCCCGTAGCCTTCATCACAACCTTCAATTGTAAAATTTTTGTTTATTTGCTAGTGTGTGTATAAAGCGAGACTAACAATAACAATAAAACAATGTTAAAACTAATTGAAATTGAGACTTGTTATGACTATTTTTAAAATTCTAATACACCTTCGCTAGATATAGATAATCGGTCATGACCCTTCTCTCATTCCTATGGAAGAAGGAACATCTGCATTTATGCAGATAAAGACTTTTCGTTTGGCTTATCGGAGAATCATATTCAGAATAGAAAACAGTTTTTTTATATACTCTACAAAAACACACACACACACGCGCACAAATACTTCTATGTTAATAAATTATAAGTTTCCTAATAATAAAATTAAACTAATTATATTGAACAGATGTTATTTTTTTCTTCTTTTGAATTGTCCAAATCTATCGGTGCTTTTTATTGTTTAACTGTATCATTTATAAAACGGTACAATTTCGATAGTTTTTATTAAACACGTTAATGTTGAATTATTGTCGTATTTTATTGGAATTGAGCCAGAATTTGACAAATCCCTATGGAAACTGGCTAAATATAGATTTTACCCGTTTTGTTTTTGTTTTTTTTTTGTTACAAAAAACAACAAAAAGTTTGACCGATTTATCAATTCATCCATCAATAATTGACTAATAAAACAAATATCTTCCAAAAACAGATAAAACAACTACGATATTTATTAGAGAGGTATTTTGTAACGAAAACTGGCTGGTTTAGATAAGACGATTAAACTCTCAAAACTGACAATAGATATACCTTCAGCTTTGTTATATATTTCTTGTTTATCAAATCGATAAACATATACGTATATTCTAAATAAATCTTTTTGTTGATTATTATTGATTGAAAATGAATATCAAGCACTTTGTTCATCAGCTATCACACAGATACCTGATAGTGGTAGTCCGGGTATCCGGGCGACCTTGATCAAAAACCATTCAATGAACCAAAGTCTGCGGTTTTTGAACAATTACAAAGATGAAACAGGTGAAACCTTATCACTGTTTTAACAAGGTTCCAAGAGTCAAATGAACCGATTAAGAGTTTCGTTAAAATAATAACAAGTTATCCAATCAAATTAATAATAATGCCAATTACCATACATGATTTTTACTTTAATTATATTAAAAGCAAAATATGGAGACAACGCCTACAACTTTAACATGAAAATTAAATCAAAAATATTGACGAAAAGGTCAACAATAATTAATTCAAAAATACTAATAACTAGATAAATTGTTAACGACATCCAAACATGTATAGAATTATATCAAATTAACTACAATAAAATCAATTCAATGAATATGTGGGAATATTATCGTATCATTTACTTAAAGATGTCTATTGTTATTTGTTATAATAACAATCAAATCAAATAGACGTTATTGCAAATAGGACACAATTTGTACGTAATAAACAAATCGGGGAAACAACAATTCAACCGTAAACATAAATGAAAACTATAGGAAAGTACAAAAAAATTTGAAACCAACCCGTGGGAACATAATTATTTAATTATCTCTAACTTACGCATTGAATATTGTTGAAAGAATAGGAAGAAATCACAACTCACCTGAAACATAAACAAAAACAATTAAAATGTTATCTAATATTTTAAATTCAATTCTGAACAAGTCACAATGTTGATCGATATCTTGATTGGATAAAATTCGCAAATCCGATTATAATTTGTCTATTTTGACGCGGTTGACTTGGCTAGTAAATAGTCAAGACGGCCAAATTAAAGCAGATCGAGTGTAAGTTAACGTTAACAATTTGTTATGTTAACTGGAATTGGGTTAATTCAGCCTTTTTAAAGGCGATGATAACAATCAACAAAATGAGTAAATCTTCGAACATGACCAAACGAAATAATGATTAAGAGCCGAGATTTGCTCGGAATTAAATTGAATGACTTCAATCAACTTTCGTATTTTCTTTTAGTGAAGTTCCAACAAAAAAAAAACCAATACCATCATATGAATGTGGAATTCTCCTTTCAATTCCAGTGGATATACGCAATAAAAGTATGGTTTCTGCAAAACTGTAATAATACAAAATAGAAATCGAGGCGAAAAAAGAAATTATAAATTTTCCATTTCCATCATGGTTTCTAAAGTGATTGCAATTGGCTGATATCAGAATGACAATGGTCGTGTAGATTTGGTGCAATAAAATCTACAGTGATTGCGGCTATTATTGTCGAAGAACATAAATGAACAACAACAACAAACATAAAAAAGAACCTATGAATATTAAGTAGATGAAATATAAGAAATTTATCGAAATAATTAGATCACGTAGCGTCTAGTTAACAGCGAGGGACCTTCAGAAAATAAAAATTGTGACCAATTTAATCCATTTGATAGTAATTTATCGATTCCTATCACTTGACGTAATAATCCCTTTGCGTCCCAATGGAGCAATCCCACGGTACACATTTCCCCAGTTCGTGTTACTTCAGTTAGACTAATGAAATTTAACTATATAGGGTTTGTTTGTTGTTTTTTTTTCTGATTCGTTCCAACATCTATCTACCCATCTATTAATTTAATTAAAATGCATAAAAAACAAACTCTTAACATTAAGTAATGATTAAAAAATACATAAATTTCTCACAATTGTGCTTGTTATCAATTATTAACATCAAAATAGCGTCATAAATGGGTGATAATCTGGGGCTTTTAGACCATAATAACACATAAATTGATATAATAACACAGTGAATCATTTAAACTGGCGCTTTATGATCAAATTTTCAAAATTCTATAAAATGACTTTATTATAAAATGTTTGATTACAAAACTTTAAAGTTGTTGTACTGTTGATCTTTCAAAGTACATTAGTGAATTAATTACCGAGCAAAAGCTCTGTTTCTGTCATTATTCTCTGTGCTTTGGGAGCTTTTCCACTAAACTAAACGACTTGATTAGCGACCAACATTTGGCTATTATTTTACTAACTTTCAACGTATAGAAACCCAAAAAAAAATGTAACCTAGAGACAGCTTTATTGGATTTTAACGTTTTATTTACCGGCAAATTGTGATAATTAATCAATCATACTTTTGCTTTAATATCGCAGTAGTTAAATCTCTTTTAAGGGTTATATATTTTATGATAGTCAGTCCTGTTTCCAGACAATATCGCAAAAGACATTCTACTTTCTCATTACTCATTCTCTCCGGGAGGTGTTTTTTTTTGCCTTATAAAGCCGGTTGAACAGTTCTCCCTGCATTTACCAATTTTCCAGATTTACTTCTTTATTTTTCTCTATAAAGACGCCTTCAACAGACATTTCTGTTGGACAAACATCTTTTTTTTAGATTAATATTCATTTCCTGAATATCTTACGTATTAAAAATATACGGTAAAACCACTAATAACGAAACTCTCTATCTAACGGACACTACCAATGCATGCGCTATGATGTAATTTGCTACGCTCGACCTTTTCACATATATAGCCAAAAAGCTTCTAAGATCACTTAAATAAAAAACAAACAAACAAAATATTTTTGTTTCCCTAGAAGAGAGCTGTATTTTCTTTGTAATTTATTAAAAATTCCTAAGAAAACAATATTTCACGGACAAATTGACGGTATGTCTATGTATGTATGTACAAGATTAAAGAGCTTGCCGCGGTATAATATTGCTAGTTGCGCTCGAACAACGTTAGACGCAATAATTGTTGATGATGGTCAAGATAAAAGAAAAATCTATAAAATTGAGCAAAACTCTCCATTCACCCCCAACTAGATGAGAGAATAAAATCTGGTGTATGCGCATTAAAATCTTAAATATGCGTGTCTATTGGTATTCCAATTGAAAAATACATGAAATATTTTCAGCATTGTTACATTAATAAAATGAAAAAAAATGTGGAAAATTCTGTTGTATTTGTAATATCTACAGAAGTAGAGTTTCCAGTGAACTAATTAGTTTCAAACAACTGTAATTTAATATTTATGTAAATATAAAACAAAATTTAACAATAAGATTTACTGAAGAGAAATAAACAAAATTTCCAAAAGCCAGTTAAGATGTTGTTAAAACATTGACCACATGTTCGGATAGGAGGTCGACGACCGTAAAGGCCTCCAATGACCAGGTGAATCTGCTGCTGGGGCTTTTCTGTATGTTATATCAACACTATGTAAGATGAACCTAAAATGTGACAAGTAAGCTTTTTAGAATTTCCGAAATATAGAGAAGAAGGCAAATTTGGAAATAATCGTGTCAAGAATTCTAAAAACCAATGATGATGAAGAATAGGAAGTTTGTTCGAATTGTAACATAAAATTGCAGTTTCAGAAAGATAGACACTGGGTGCAGTACATGGAAATTACTGATTTATTATCTAGACATGAGTTGTTGTTGTTGTTGTTGCATGTCGGTATCTATCATTAAATATTTCTCCTTCAACTCTTAATATCCAAACAAGATCTGTGATCATGTACATACGTGTGCATAAACGATATGTCTATCTATAGAATCCACCTTTTTTATTATTTTAACACCCTTTTATTACAAAACAATATTACAATTTTACGGTTGACATTACACAGTGTAGAGGTCACCATAGATACAATTCTTTCTACGTTCAACAATAAAACACAACGACAACAATAACAAGAATAATCATAACCGAAAGAACTATTAAATATTGCCTTGAACAATTTCAATTCGTGTAAAATAAATCATTTAATTTTGACAATTTCAATAATAGTAATAATAATAATAATAAAATAACAACAAAAACAAGTAGCAGAACAACAGCTGAAAGACTTACTTCATCGATCCTTTTATGGAAAACCCAACAAATTTGGTATCGCATATTTTCGTATATGTATAAATTGAATCAATTCCATTGTAAAATTGGCACAAGGTGTCACATAAATTATTTAATTTTGTTGTAATTATGCAATCACTACAACAAGCATTGTTTGTTTTGGGAAAGTGTCCCAACATTTTTGAATTGAATTGAAATTTGTGAAAATCTACATTTTATGGTATTTGATTAATGCTCATTAAAACTGTATTGATGAAATATCATTATTACTACTAATAACATTCTATCATCATCAGAAGAAATTGGAAGAAATCGTGAAAATTAGACCACATTATCGTTCGAAAATAACTAGTCCTTTTCCTTGATTAATTTGATTGATTTAATTATAAATTAAATAAATTTCTCTTATAATCATAGCGTTTATAATATTTGAGAATTTCCAAAAAAATATTCAGTTCAAATGTTCAATTAATTGTTATTAATAATGTTTCATTCAATACAAATCCATTATAATACCATGCTCGATACGATTTTGAATTATTAATAAAGATATTGATTTTATCGGTAAAGTCGCTATTGTCCCAATTTTCATGATTTATATTATAATACTTGTATGGGTTCAGTTACAAACATTGTTAATATTCATACGAATATAAACAAGAAAATTTCACAATATTTTATAAAAAAAAATAAAACAAATGTGTTTTATGTATTTTCTTTATGGATAATTTTTAAAAGTTAAAATTTAAACGATTCCGTCTTTATCCAACGTGCATGTACAAAGCTACATTTACAGTGAATTATGAGATTTGATCCATCACAACATCAAAAATTCTAATATTAAGGTGATCGCTCACTAGTCAGCACTGCATGTGCCAGATGTATGGCATTCGAGTATTTCAGCTTCGTATTTCATTCAGACTGAACGTATATTTGTTTAGAGTGCTGTCAATGTTGTTTATTGGTATAGAAATGGAAACACGAAGCCGATTCGATCGTCCAAGTACTAATCGCATGGCACACTCCCGACTAGTGAACGTTCACCTTTAAAGCTAACGTTCTAATTAGTTTAAACTGGAACATACAAAAGTCTAGGACACATGGGTACTGCCCGTGACGTATTAGAGATAAGTGCTCTTACAAAGATAAACTGAGAATGTCCTAGAGAGCCTTTGAGAGATGAATGTTTGGGGTGAATGAATTCGAAGAACTAACGACTGATTATCGCACAAGAATGTAAACAGTTAGTGACTCGCATTAAGTGTTCTTTCAACAAAGGCATTCACTTGACACACAACGAATTGAAATTGCATTGTATACATAAGTTCAGCATCCTTAATAACAAACAGTAGGGAAAAAAGGACACAAACAATCAATAAGCAAGTAACTTTCTGCTGGGATCCTTCAAGGCATTGTGAAATTTATGATTAGATAACAAGGATTCGAGCTTGTAAAATCTTCAATAAACGCTATTAGTTGCTGACTTGTTTTCAGGCATCACTACAAAACAGATAAAACACGTCGTTTTACTGTCAATCCATCCTAGTCGGATTTACGTGCGCTATCAATTTGAAGCGGACAACACAGCACATGCAATACGCGTCACGCAAGCGGAAAAATCGCACAAGTGTACACAGATTATTAGATTACGTCATAGTGTACACTATTTTCTATTATTTCTGTTTTAGGAGAATCAAATATACTTGTCGATGCTCTATATAACAGCATTATTCACCGTCTCTCACAGACAAACTATGTATAGATAGTAAATCAAGATAAACATGTAAAACGTATGGAGAAATATCGTTTAGCATAAATAATCTAAACAACACTTATAAAACTGGACATTATCGTTAATTGAATAACTGAAAAGAACTGGACAACTTCTCAAAAAGTAGATCTAAAGAGAGGTGCTTTTCATTCAAAGAACTTTTGAATTGTTGAGGATGTCTAAAGAAAAAAAAATTATAAAAAATCATTATAAATTCAACTTAATAGTAATTTCTGTTAAAAGCTAACATGCATTTTAAAAGTCAAATCTTCTCTACTTAAAACCTACAAGTGCCATTTTATATTTTATTTTTCTATACAAGTGAAGAGGTTTAATTTGCCTGAATTATTGTCGAATTACCCTCTTAAACTGACGACTGACGACAATTAAATAATTTTCTTTCAATTCCATAAGAACCCATTCAAGATCAATACAACTAAAGATTAATTTAAGGAATATTTCTTTTAATAAAGATCAATTGGTAAGGGACCAAAAAAGAAAACGAGAATAACTGACAGATATTTATACGAGTTAGCTAAAGTTTCGCTTGATAAATATATGAGAAATGATCCCATATTTAATGTTAGATATACATCACAATGTAAAAAAGAAATACATGTACACCAATGTCGTTTGAACTGCTTGTTGATCCTTAAATTAACCAATTTAGACCGAACCAACCCTATTGTAATTAGACAACTAACAAATATCCACGATCAAGTTCTTAACTAGTTCGAATCAGCTCTACTCTTGTTTGAAAACGGTTTGATACAAGCATTAAATCTTATGAGAAGATCAATAGGTCGTATTATCTATATTCACGTAGAAACAACACAATTTATACACAATACAATCATCCTATACACACACACACAACTTGACACCAATCAGGTACAAATCAGTTTCCAATACAATATTAATTCATTCGATATTGTCAGGTTTGATATTACAAACAAACATAAATGTTGATAGTCATTAGTTAATCTAGAACATAAATAGACGACAATTCTAACTCGTAGTCAATTCAATAAATAATCAAGATTTTGATTGCATCAAACGAAATTTCACTTTAATCCCTCTATCTCTATCAAGCACATAAGAAATTTTTGATAAAAATAGAAACAGATTGATTGTGAAAATTGGTTTAAATATCTAAATGGTATTTCAATTACAACAGAAATGGTATGCTGCAACAGATCAAATATTTGACCTAATTAAAACACATGAATATGAAGGTAGACGTTAATTGGCCATAATGAACAAGAACATATTACACCCTACATTGTATGTCTATAGAAAATCATGATTGATCAGAAAATAATGTATGGATAAACGTCTAAAGGATATCAAAATATAATCTTATTGATTGTTAGATTGTCAATTTTTGAAAGCTACATTTTAATAAAGTCTTCTACATAAAAAATGATGATGATGATGATGATGGCATTTCTAAAAGATGTTCATTCGATTATGATCAATTTAGATGATGATGATGTGATATAATTAATCAGAATCAATTAGGTCAACTCTAATCAAGGAATTTTGCAATGTCGTAAGTGCATACAGTCAACTGTTAATTAATTGATTAATTAATTAATAATATCGGAGATATTTTTAAAATATTTCAATACTTTCTAATTGAGCATGATTGCAATGAGTAATAAAGACATTTTACGACAAGTTTTCACTCTCATTAAATTGATCAATCAACCATTCTATATTTGATGGTTGATTTTCAAACGATAATAAGATGAAACATTCCTATTTAAGTTACAATTGAAGATACTCTCAACTCGTGTTCTTAAAACACGATTTAGGATCGCCTTTTTTTCCATACACTTAAGCTCCAGTTAGCGTTAAACCTTTCTAAATTCAATCTAAATTTCCCTAAACATTTATTAACATTAACGATTATGTAAATTCATTCGATTTAACGGATCTCTCGCAACAACTAACAAAAAGGAAATTTGTAGTTTTTGACAACTGTGTTTCATTTACCTGTGTGACATCCTGTATAAAGTAATTACATTCAATTAGTAATACATGAAGTAGTTTGGACGCAATTGCAAATTTTCACAAAACATCACACACACTAGATGTTGATTGTTGATAACAATTTAAATATTCATAAATATGACGAAATTGGACGAAACTAAAAAAAGATAACAACAAAAAAACTTTCACAATGAACGGAAATACAAGAGAATCAAACAACGAATGGAAAACAGTAGAAACAGAGGAATTCAACGGAAATCTAATTATTTATTCATACCAACTATTGATAAATTGCTTTAAATAAATTTACTTATTAACAGTAGGTTGGTTCGATATATATTGGGCGCTTCCTAATTTACATAAAACATATCAAATGCAAATAGATATAACTATAAAACAATTCAATTGTAATTTGATTATCAAATGTATGCATTAGAGTTTCTAGGAAAATTTATTTAAACTCTCCTGTTTCTATTTAAATGGATTTTCTACGAACATTTATCTTTTATGAAGAAAAACTTCTACTATCTACGATTATATTAAAGATAATCAGATGGATTAAGTCGTTTTTAATGAATTTAACGAAAAAAAGGACGGTATTTGTTTCAATTAAAAACGGCGTTTGCTTATCTAACAACTGAGAATTTCAACCGCAATTATCCTTGACAAATATTGGATAATTAGCAGATTTGTAAACAATAAAAAAACGGACGAATACAATTTTTATTCTTGCCATAATAATTCAATAAGAATTCTGTTGTTTACCATCGTACATGTTGATGTATTTTTGAAATAAAAGGTAGGGGTTCTTCTATCCAGATAAAATTTAATAAAGCGGAAATTAACTACCGCCAAATTTAATACGTTGATGTAGAAAGTTTTGATGGAAATTAACGAAGGGTAGTGCTGGTGGTGATGGTAGTGGTAGTTCTTTACGTCCCTACATTGTTTACATGAAATATTATCTGACGAATTTTTGGGTATCAGTAGCAACGAATATGCTCTTGTCAATTATTTTTAGAAAATTCTGATTTTTATTTATTTAAATCGCTACTGTCAGCTTGATGGATCAAGATAAAATCGAATGTTTTACAAGTCAAATAAAATGGAAGAAAGAAGAATTGAATTTGGTCCCTTACAATTTACATCGAATATTCAATTGTCTGTCGTGTTTAACAAGAATGCTTCTTAACCGTGCGCTCAAAGAAAAAAGGGCGAATTTAACGTATTAAGCCTCACTTAATTAGGGAATAGTTTTATAAATCCCTTATCAAATAATTAGTGTTTCGTTTCCGGTTAGAATATTTTCCATGGCCTAGTTTTATTTAGAATCAATTCAGTTCATTCATCCAATCATAATTATTAGTTTTATAATCTGATAAAATTTGTTTAGCTTCCATTCTAAAACGAAATAAGCATTTTAAAAACTGACCTTAATTGCTTTTGATAATACTTGAATGCAAAAATGTTATACAGTTCATTTTATTGGTTTATGAACATGTAAAGTACATTAATTATTATTTGTAAAACTTGTATTAAAAATGACTCTTTAGTTGAACAACACAACTACACGGGTTTGATGAACAGAATTTCAATACAAAAAGGCCAAGAGCAAACTTAATCTGAATGTAAGATACATCAGAATAACGATACGGTTGTTAGTTCACAAAGAGAAATCAATACTAAAGCCGGTACAATTTACTTATTTTTGTAGAACTTGTTCCTGTTTTCTATAAATAATAAATCGCGTCAAAATGGCAAAAGACGATAAATAATCGAAGATCGAAAAATTAACGAGATTAAAATTAAAAATTCTATTATTTTAAGATGCTTCTAAAAACAATTCCACCAAGTCAGATAAATTTCCGGAGACGTCGACATTCACTATTACTACTAACGTTTGCAGGATTTCCAGGATGCAAATCCTACTATAATAATACTCCTTATATATATAGTTGTTTGCAGTAGGGTTTAAATAACGTAAACTATACGTGCAAAATCAGCAAATTGAGAATCCTAGAATTAATGTTAGGTATATCAAAACAATAATTACATTCCTGAAACTTTTGTTAAATCAAACAAAACAAAACCAAAAAAAAAGAATAAATAATTACGTATGATAGAAACGAAGGGAATTTATTTTCAATTGTCAAAATATTGCAATTATAATAGAAATGGGTAATACTGAAAATGTGAAAAGTTTAAAAGCTGCAAAATACAGAACGCGCCACCTTGTAGAGAATTATTCAATGTTTTCTGCAATCGTGAAAGCTCCCAGCTAGTAGCGCCATCATTACTGAAGGATTGTGAAATAGATAAGATGGCGCTCTATTACTTTGTACAGATTGTACAAAGAAAATTGTAATATCAATTCAAATATTTACATTAATTAAACGACCTGTTAAATCAAACCAAGAAATTTTAAACTTGATTTAGTCATTAAGCAAACGTAAATAGTAATTTTAACTAAACTCAATCAAAACAAACTAATCAAAATCTAAATGAAGCGAGTTTTCGTATTTATTTTGTGAAAATCAATAAAATTTGTAAACTATCATAAAACAAATTTATGGTTTACTTACTTACTACAAACATCGTTCAACATAACTAACTATAAACATTCATTATTCAACTTCCTACAATTTAAATTCAACTAACAATTAACGTAGAAAAAAAGACGAACTGTTCCTCTATAAAAGGAATAACTAATTATTCGTTATATCGATGGCAGGTGTGCAAACACACGTTACAAACGTATGCGTATAATTAAGTTGTATAATAAAACTTTTACACAAACGGCTGAAATTATCGGGAGAGAATGTTACCTTTTTAATAATCGATAAAACATTATTGTTATTATTAATTAAATTGGGTGAAACTTTCCTAAAATTTGTTTGTAGTTAACAAGATCTGTATTTATTCAAATTTTATGATTTTGAAGGGCGTAGAAGAGCATGTTGCGAATCATCCCACCTGCTCTCTTGATGTACAATCATGAATTATAAGGGTGCCTCTAGTTTCAGCATATTTGTGTATACGATCGAATCTATCCATAATCTTACTTAAGGTTATCAACACAACAACAAACAACAAAGTTCATTAACAAGACAAACTTCCTCTCTATCTTTCTAGTCAACAGATAGAACAGGATCAAAATGACAATGCTATTGTGTTAACATTCAAATACCGATGGATCGAGGGACATTAAGAAGAAAAACAAGACAACGGACTCCTATAAAATAACCACAACTGAATTCTTACAACATGAATCACATTATTAGATACCTGTTTCACAGTTCGTAGAATGATTTTACCCGTCTTTTTATCACGTCTACTATTACACTTAATAACAGAAAGAGATAGATTCAAATAATGAGTATGTTTGAAATTAATTTATTTCGACTAATGTTGACATGTCAAGTTTAAAATTAACTATTATCACAAACACAACAACAACAAATAACAATGATAAAGTTTTTGTTTGATTTAAATCTTGTATAATCTCTAAACACATAAATTTATTAGATACTTGTTGCAATATTTAAAAATCCACACATTTTTAACACGAACATACATGTTTCGTATGGAAATATTTTTGGAAATTGTCCAATTTCGAAATGAAAGAGGAAGCGCATTTTTATAATTGATTGAAATTATGCGATAAAATAACAATCGCGTCCTGCTTGGATATAAAAAGAATATGCCGTCAGAATCGTTTTTCGGATTTTATAATAAACAAAAAGAAAAAAAAATTAAATTTATTAAAGCTATAATTACACAACTACTAAACGTTTGGGCCAATCAGTTGCGTCATTTCTATACAATAAATTTGTCATTAAAAACGAATTGTTCTGTTTACATTCGGAGACAAACTAATGATAAATCAGTTCTCGTGTGCGGATTTTTCTAAAGCGAAAGATGTTTGTTCAACTTACTGATCTTTATAAATGTAGGTGACGTAAACGTGTGTGTTATACTAAAGCCTCACTTTACTAAAGCTCAGTTTGAGTGTGACGTAAACTGTTTAGACTGAATAGAAAGATTGTGTTTTTGCTTATTTGGTAAATGGAAGAAATATCAGTCTCTCAAGATGGCTCTCGAATGACGCGACTTGTATAAACCAACCCTTAATCGTATCTTAGAAATTAATGTTTCGAAATTTAATAAACGCAATTCCATCATGATTGCAATAATTTTCCAGCTTTTATTGTAAAGAATCTAGTTTTTTTCGGGGGTTTTTTTCCAAAACAGTTTTTAATCGAAAATCCAGGAAACAGTAATTCCTTCTTTATCGATAACGAGATTTTGAAAGCAGTTTTTTTGATTTATTTCGTTTGCTAATTTCCTATTTCACCCTATCTCCAATACTCTCCCTTTCTCTTACACACACACACTGTCTCTTTCACAACGATCTTCCGTGTTTAAACAAAAATCAATAAATACAAATTTCGCAGTTCAACATACTGAGAAATTTGTTTTTCCTTAAAATAAAACACGATCTCAACCAATCAATGTTCTCCCATTAATATTTCATTTTAAATAGCATCTGGAAATTTTATATAATTCACGAATAATAATATACAAACCGTCCCCCAAAAATAATGTTTGAATAGATACTATAATAAAGTAGTAGTAGATGGGACATGCTGTATACAACATAAGATATTTACATAGACGAAAAACCTCATAAATTTCAATAAAGCCAATCTTGTATCAAGTGAATTAAACTGACTAAGAGACAGGCCGGTTTTTGAATCTTCCCAACAATTTCTTCTTGATAATAACAATAAACACCCAGGTGGTTCAAAAACACAACGAATGAGGCCATCCTTTTTATACAGAAGCTACGTTTAATATTAACTGAAACTCGCCAGTCTGTCTTTTCAAATGTTCAATAGTTTTGGTTTGAGTGAAGATTACTTTACTACGTCAACACCTCACTAATTGAATTTTGGCAATGAAATTTGGAGAGTTTTGTTTATCATGTACACGCAAAAAATTAAATCAAAAATAATGACGACATGCTAGATGTAGTCACGATATACTGAGTAATTGTCTCTTCGTTTTTTATATATTTTTTTTATATACAAACAATGACTATACACAGTTGATTGTGTGCATGTATAATTTTATATTTTTCTAAATTGTAATAAACAATTTATTTAAGAGAAAAATTGGGTAATTTCGTGTCAATAACCTTTTTAATATTAATCACTTGAGCTTTGATCTCCTCTATTTCATATATAATTTTTTTTTGCTTTTAAAATCAATTACCGCACAAACAATTCCTTTTCGTTTTCAATTACTACTGTTATTATTATTATTATTAAAGTTGTGTGTCTATTTATTCAATAATAATGCACACAATTAACCTATGAAATAAGTCTAATGTCATGAATTGACAAATTTAAAATTCAAATCATCCATTAAATACTGACCCAACTTAACTTTATTAGGTTCGAACAACAATCAACTTCCTGTCATAACAATTACAAACGATTTATAGTTAATTAATAGAAAATATGCACGAAAAAAATCTGATAAGAAGTAATAAATTTCAAAGTTCATCGTTCTTGAAACTGTGTACTACATATCAAATAACTAAATTAATTCATACTATTTAACCCATAATTATTATATTTATTACAACATTAGTCAGTGAAAAAATTGTAAAACTAGTAATAGTAACCAGTATTATTAGTTTTGTTGTTGTTGTTGTTTTATTGAAATACGTATTATCTTTTTTGTCAGTCAATTGTAGAATAACAAACCGCATTTGATTTGTTATCAACGCCACATACGTTAACTTCTTTGTTATAAATGAACGCATCATAAAATGGGGGAAACGTTATGTATTGATAATGATAATCAAACAAAGAATTGTGAAATGGGTGCTTTAGATCCGGTATTTTTCAACAAAAAAGACCTTCGCGCCTGTCATGTCTTTAATATTAATTCTATTAATATTAATAATAATTAATTCAAACATCGTATTATGTTCAATCGATTGATTATTCACGTAATGGAAAAACAGAGAGAGAATTCACGCCGTTAGCTGTTCAATCCACTGTCCTGGTTTTTTAACAATTATTATCATTCAATCAACAATTGGAACATGTATGGCAACCAGTGTTGAAGACTTTCAACTTTTACATTAGCCATCAATTTCGAATTTTCGTTAAAATATTTGAAATTAATATTTTATACGATGGTCTAACGTGCAAACGATATTATCTACGATTGATAATAATCCAACAGATAAGGGTTATTGTTTAAATTGTGTTAATCATAGAAAAGTTATGGTTATTGTTTTCATATGAACAATCTAGGGAAAAAATATCATGACGTAACTATAAAAATACCTTGAAATTAATTGTGTATACGCTCATTATTTTTTAAATATAATCATTGCAGATTGGGACAATTAGAAAAAAAATAGTTGATAATTATTTTACAGGTTGTCGATGATTGACAACAATATTTTCGATATTTGATCAAGTGTTGATGAACAATTGATGACAATTTTTTGTGTTTGAATTTCCATCACAAATTTATTGTTCTCATTGTTGTAAGCGTTATGGTTAAGGTGATTTTTTGCGTAATTAACTGTTTAATTTCTCAATATGACTCATTGGAGCAAGAACAGATACGAAAATGCGAATCATGGCCATCAATATACGTTAATTTTGTACATTTAGAATCTTGTTTGAAACCATTTAATTGAATAAATTGCGCAAATGCTCGATGATAATATTAATAAACAATTTCTACATCAAATGATAATAAACATTGTACAGGTGCGGCCATTGTCCAATTCCGGTACGTTCACTTGAAAAGCCCCAATAATTACAGTGATTATTACACAATTACCATTCGATATTGTGCAAAAATTTCAAATCGAAAAACGCTAAAAATTATCGAAATTTTTAATGTAAACAAATAGACAAAACATTAAAGAAAAAGCCACACAGGGTAATCGCCCCATTTTTGATGTTCTTTACTCATATAAAATTCTCGACGATCGTATCATCACCTTTGAGAGTTAATTGTTAGTAATTCGTATAATGAACAATTACTCACCTTCCGATAGTTCCAAATCAAGTTCAGCTAATTTCTCTCGTACATCTTCTGGTAATTTACTGACATCGATGTGTAAGTCACCCATTCTTGTTGATATTTATGGTTAACAAAAAAATTATGCTACGAGAAAAAAACTAATAATTTAACGTTAATTTCACATATGTGTAATTATTTGAAAATTATATAAAAAATATGATTTGTTTTGCTATTTTTCATTAAAAATAAACACACCGAACTATACCGCAACTACCATGACTTCTACTACCATTTTGGTGATTTTTATGTACGTGTGTGTGTGTGTGACTCTGTGTGTTTGTGTGTGTGTATGGAAAAGCTGTCGTTTGCCGTCAAAGTAGGCTGTCTGAAATGTCAATTTGACATTACAGTTTGCAAATCTCCCCGGTATGTTTCCGGACTAATTCCGATAATTTTCGGACTTTTTCATTAGAATTAATCGAATATCATATTGTAAACAAAACAAAAACTAATTGATTTGACGCATTTAATTATTGTTAAACTACGATTTACGCTAAACATGCTTATTATTAAAATATTAAAAGTTAGTTTAGCTATTGTGTAGCAGATGACGCTAAACGGGAGTGTTAGGGGCTGCGCAAACAGTGTGCAAAGCGTGCGACGCACACAGATACCAAGATAGTAAGGGCGCCAAAGATTTCTGGTGAACGAAGAATCGTTGAAAAAAAAAACTTCTAATTATTCATTAATAAAGTGTGAATTTAGTGTTTGTAAATCGTGTACTTGATGAATCTTCAGTTTTATTCAACTGTGTTGTTGTTGCTGCTGATGCAGAAAATGAAGGGTATGTACCTATTATTAAGTTGTTTTTAATTATATAATGGACAATTTTTGTGTCGTATATTGTTCTTAACTAAAAAAAATGATCATTATTTGAACCAATTGTTTAGAAGCAAAACAATAACAATACGTACTTCGCTATCTTAACATCTCTTTTTGGGATTAATGTTTACGTCGCCTAAGAAAAAATGTGTGGTTACTTTTGCTCATTTCACCAAAACCTGGGCACTTATGTCGTTTCGAATGGATGGTTACTGCTCAATTTCACCAAATCCATACGCTTTTTCTACGATGAGGGACTTGTAAAGATGACCTTTTTTCATAACCCTACTGGGACTCAAACGCTCGAAATTCTACATTACAACCCCAATTCCTTTAGCATTGTGCCATTCGGTCCATTCATTCGTAGATATATATAGTTCGTATAAATGAAAACGATTTTTTTCTAGGATCTAACGGAAACAGGCAACATTCCATTGTGTGTAGTGCATTCGAAAGTGCCCGATTGCAGTAAGATGTAGGTGTTGCTAAAGAACGTCAAATAAATCCCTATTTAATATGGAATAACGTTTCTTATTGGCTAAAATCTTGAATTTCCATGAACATGCTTCGAAATTGGTCGTTTTCCACAAGGCTGATGGTAATAGAAAACTATGACAATTGATTTGAAAGTAGTTTGTCATCAGTTTCTAACTAAACATACGTAGTCTAGTTATAAACAAAACAAAACAACTCGAATTGTGTGTAGGATCCACGGTCTTCTAAACAGGTCTTGACACTCCTGTACTAAAAGCATTGGTAGCATGAGTTCGTTATTGTAAGTAACTGTAGTTCCCTATAAGCGGCGCACATATCTAGGGAACGAGAATCAAAACAAAGATGACTACATGAAAAAATAGAGATAGCTAGAGATAGTCACACCGTCACGCTTTCCCATGTTTTTTCAATACATGTCTATGGTACGTCCTTCTGGGTTACTTAATAATTGTCCATGGGTGTTGTAGAGTATGTGTTTTTCCAGGTTTTTTTCAATACAGCTCTATGGTACGTTCATCCGGTTAATTAATAATTGTCCATGAGTGTTGTAGAGTATTCTATACAAAATGACCAACAAACGATTGCAATTGTTCAATTAAAAAAAAAGCATTTATGCTCCGACCAACTTAACGACCTTGGTTTTGTAACTTATTGCATTTATCTTTTTCTAACTTACATTTTTATCTATGTGCCTGCTTTTCGTTCCCTAGACTGTTGCGCCACCACATTTAACTTTAATAAGAGCTACCCCCCACCCTAGGGTAGTGTCAAGATCTGCTTATAAAACCGTGGTAGGAACACGCCTAATAATTTCCCACTAATGTACGAGGAATATACAAAAATCGATTCGTATAGTAGATATTAACCCCGGACCCCAATACTTTAACCAGCTCACTCCTGCGATGATAAACAGACTTACCAACTATAAATAAAAGAAAGGAAAAACAAATCTACTCATATATATTCTGTAACAAATCATCATCATCATCATTGTTCACACCTTCATTTTCAAAATTCGTGTATACTCAATGCGGGATTGAGCCGGGAGCCAAAGAGCTCATGCTCCTGGGCCCAATTAGTAGCACAACACTTACGCGAGCTCCAGGGCGCATAACTTCTTAATCCGACATTGAGTATAGCAATAGTTAATGAGAATTACAATAATTTTGTTACAGAATGTAAGCATTTTTACAATAAGCTTATTCTTCAAATCGAACATCAACTGTACATATCCCGTCAGTTCCATATTTCACCAATTCCTCGTAAATCCTTCTGATATCATCCAATTCCAATTTAATTTGTTCCTTCTCATCAATTAAATCAACCGTTTTTTGTGCTTTATCAATTTCAAATTGTATTTCTTCTTTATTATTCGCTATATTTACTAAAATTGATAGAAATTTGTTATAATCATTCAATAATTGTTGCTTTTTCATTATTTTAGAAGCTATGTCGTACTAAAAATTGTCGATTTTAAATTTTAAATTAAATTAATCAATTATACTTACAATAATTGAATTTAGTTTATCTTTATCGGCATGAAATTTCTTCATTGTCACCTCTAAATCGTCTTCTAATTTTTTTAATTTATTCTCCAACGGTAGCGTTAAATTGTCAATATTGTCGACTAATTTAATTAATTCTTCTGTAATTAGTAATTGATCCTCATCGAAGTTTGGAATACTAGCGTCGTATTCGCCTAGAATTCTCCAAATGATGTCCAAAATTTCTTCTAATTCATTTAGAGAATCTCCAACAATCTTCAATTCTGACTGGATTATTCCGCTTCTATTGTTGTATAATTCTAGAATTGCCTTATTGATTACTCAATTCAATTCGAGAAAAATTAATTACTTACCTTTAAGTAATGTTTGTAAAACCACGTTATTTTCTTGGAGATTTTGAATGGACTGGTCGATTTTCCTTTCAAGATCGCCGATCAGGTGTTTCTCAACACTGAATGGTATCTGAATTTCTCGAAAATCTTTGTAATTCTTCTCGGTTTCCTCTGCTGTTTTTCCAATATTTTTGTTATTTTCGATGATTCGATCTAGGATCTCTTTCGATTGTTTTTCGATTTGTTTATAATTTTCATTCAAATCATTGACAATATCTTCAAATTCCTTATATTTTCGGTCAGTTTTATTACAAGTTGCTGTAACATTCTGACTTGATAATAGCAAATTCTCGAAGTAATCTATTCGTAGTTTGATTGTCCTCAGAATTTCCTTTAATTCATCATTATTTGGATTTTCTTGTAATTTTTTTTGGATTCCCACGAGTATTTGGTTGTAGTTAGAGTGGATTCTAAAAGTGTCTTCTAAAGTTTCTAGATTCTTCTCTAATAATTCGTAGTTATCTTCAAGTTTTTCGTCGTTTTCGTCTAAACGTTTTACAATTTCATTGAATAGATTTTCACATTGTGGAAATTTTGTAGTTTTTATCATTCGTTCTCCTTTATTTAGTAATTGTTGTAATTTTTCGTGAGCATTATTGACACTTCGATAACACTTATCAGAATCACAATAGTCTAATTCTTAAATTCAATTATTTTCAATCTCAATTAACTAAAATTTGTATTAATTATTTACCTGTTGAAATATAGACGGGGAGGACGAAAATTAAAATTGTTAAACTTTTCATTTCGTTTCGAACAATTTCGTTGTATATCGCTGATTTTGATAAGGCATATCTATATTGATTTGTCAATTGATTAAATTAAATCTTATCACTATTTAGGGTCGGGACGGTATCTATAATTCAATTTATTTAGGCTCACACTTTCCGGAAACTGACGAACTTCCATAAAATCCCAATTGTGGTCCTTAGATGAATTGTTTAATTTACGAACCTGTTGAGAGAGCACTCCACTACGACCTTTTGTGGAAGTTGTGTAGGGGAGACCTTCTTGATGGGTAATTTTGAATAATAGCTCGAGTTGATTGTGATAGGAGAGGAAAGCAAGCATCTTTTTGTAGTGAAAAGACGTGTGTTGGATATAAATATAAGACTTTATCAAAATGCAAGTTTATTTCGCCAAAGTATTCACAATATTTACAAAATTTCGTCAAATTCCTTTCGCAATTAATAATAAAAAAGAACACATTTTTTCATCGAATTTATTATCCCTTGTGTAGAGTACGATTATGGCAATCTTTGGTATTTAAAATCTAATGATAATGAAAATAATTAGGAAAAAAAGACAAAAAAAAACTAAACTACGATATGTAATTTTCTAGAAATAAGCAAAATTCTTTATGGTTCAAGCTCGACACGTTTGAAACAACCTTCTGGTAATGCTTTAGCAATTTGTGCAACATTTTCAACTTCTTTTTCTAATCTTACAATTTCACTTTTATAATTGTCAATTAAATCGTTTTGTAATTTCTGTTGTTTTTGTAAATTTTCTAATTTCTGATCTAATTTGGCATTACGTACACGTTCTTCTGCTTGTTTCAATTCTTGTTCTAAACGATTCAATTCCACACCATCGATTTCTGGTAATGCTTGTAGTTCTTGGATGATACTTTCAACATCAGCCAAAAGGTCATTAACTTTATGGGATGCATCCATAGTGTCTTTACCAGCACGGCCAACCTATAAAAAATATATAATTAATCTAAAATTGATTTCGACAAAACCAATTACCTTATCTTTAGCATGATTGATTAAGGTGTCATTTGATTTCGTTTGTGCCAAAAGCATTTTATATTCACTTTCAGTATTCAAAACGCGTCCAGCCATCAAATCTGCTTCATTACTTAAACTTGTTGCATTTTGTAGCAATAATTTCGCATCATTTTTAATGTTTTCAGCATTGCCAGATGCCTGTTTAGCAAAATGTTCAGCTTGTATTGCTTTTTGTAATGCTGCATCAGCTTGTGTCCTAGCATCTTCTAATGTACTATTAGCCTGATTGATTTTCTGATCTGAATCAGTAATAATATTGCGAATTTCAGCAGTTTTCTCTAATGCCTGTTGAGCAGCTTGTTGACTTTCTTTAACTTGCCTATCAAAATCGGATAGAATCTTATAAGTTTCACGTGTTGTATTTAAAATTTCATCGCCCATTTTTACAGCTTGTTCAGCTTGTGTTTTATATAAATGAATTTCACTTAATAGATCGTTAACATCGTCTTGTTGTGCTGAGCCGCGATCTAATTGTTCTTGTCCAAGTAATAATTGTTCAGAAATTTCATTCAATAGTTTATCATTTTTAGCAATAATGTCATCAGTTTCATTGCCCAATTGTTCAGCAGCTAATCGTATCACTTTGGCGCGTTCTTTCAACGCTGGCACATCAACTTCTGGTATAATTACGTTGTTAACTTCGTTCAACAATCCTACAGCATTCTTTTTGGCTTCATTAGCTTTCTCGCTAACTTCCTCTGTCCATTGTTTAGTACGATTCAATTTGATTTCAGTATTTAATAATTCATTCCGTAATCGACGTTCTTCTTCACTAATATTGTTTTGTTTATTAACTGCATCTTTGGCAATTTCGTATGCCTGTGTTGATTTGTTTTTAGCTTCATCTGCTTTCGTTGTTAATGCATCAGCATCTGCATCTAGTTCGTCGGCAATTTCACGAGCTTCCTGTGCAATTTCCGTCATTTTATCCGATTGTTGTCCAACAATTTTCACCCGCTCCCAAGCATTTTGTAATGCTTTCTTACCTTGAACTTCTAAAGTATCCATCACTTCATTCAATTTCATTTCGCTTTCTTCCAACATTTCATTTGCATTATCAATGATATGTTTAGCATTTTTTGCTTTATCATTTGATAAATGTACATTTTCATCAACTGCTGATAATGTTCGTGAGATTTCTTTCTCACGGTTTCTTATATCATGAATTTGTTCAACAATACTATTAGTACCTGTAGCATTTTTGACTTTCTCATGGAACAGGGTGATGTTATCTTGTAATTTTTTTAATTCATTTGGAAATTTATCATCATCAATTACAGTTGGACGACGTTCAATTTCATCAAGTATTTCACCTAATTTTGCTAATTTACTTTGATGATGGCGTGCAGCATCTTGGACCAAATTGTAACAATCAGGACAATCAACACAACCACGATGACGGTCGAATTTATTCTCTTTACAACGATCACAACGACGTCCTTCCACATTATCTAAACATGGACATTGACCAAAAGCGTCGCATTGAAGATCTTTCGAGCCGATTGCGTCACATTCACAATCTTTGCAACCTTCTGGCGAGAAACCGTACTTGCGGGCTTCACAATGGTCACACCTCAATCTGTAACAAAGATCGTTCAGTAGTTTTATTCAAAAATAAAAATAAGAAACAAAATTACCCCGTAACCCCAGGTTTGCAAAAACATTGCCCTGTAACATCATTACAAGTTTGATTGTAGGAACCAATGAGATTACAATGACAAGACTGGCAGCCTTCACCACTCCTAAGATTGTAGTAGCCGTCTTCACATTGGTCACAATTTTTACCAATTACATGTGGCTTACATTGACAAGTACCAGTAATTCGGTCACAGGCTAAAGATCCAATATTTGTTGCATTTGTGCCCAATGGGTTACATTCACACAATTGACAATCTCCTTTTGGCAAACCCAAAGCGTTACCGTAATAACCTATTATTTAAACACATACAGTAGAATCTTTGAACAGTCGAAATACTTAAAAGTATTTTTCTTACCAGGTAGGCATTCTTCACACACTGGCCCACCAGTGTTGTAGATGCATTTCAAACATTCTCCAGTAGTTGAGTTACAATTGCCAATAGCATTTGGATCAATATTCAAATTACAATCGCATGGTATACATGGTTTTCTCTCACCGAAAACACCTAAAGGATCCCCATAATACCCATCAGCACATAAATCACACTTGTAACCACTATATCCAGCTGGACATTCCGTACAAATTGTATTGTTATCACTATCTTGTATACATGGACCACCATTTGGACAACCACAAGGCTGACAATCTTCATTTGTACCTCTCAATGCATCACCGTAATAGCCTCTAGCGCAAAATTCACAATTATCACCAGCTGTATTACCATTACATATACAACGTCCAGTTTCTGAGTCGCATATATCAGCATGTCCATTACAATCACATAAAATACAATCCATATAAGGACCACCTAATGCTGGACTGTGACGATAACCGGGGGCACAAGATTCACAAAATTGACCAACATAACCATTTGGACATTTACAATTTTCAACCCAATATGCCGGTTTACCATGGATACGTGCAGCTGTTTCTAAACGTACACCATTCAAAAAACCAATACCCTGTGGTGAGTAGGTTGCACGAATTTTGATCGCTGTTAGATTTGTTAAGATTGACATGAACGATGTAGCAGAACGGCGTGGTTGCCAACCATAATTTGGATGTTCGTGTAATCGGAAACTATAAAATTGTTCCTAAGGGCAATAATTTATTATTGTCAGTTCGGTGGGTTTTTTTTATCGAATTTTTGTTTACAAAAACTTACCGCAGCATTTGGAATTGGGTTTTGTTGGGCGAAAATTGTGTTACTAATATGATTATTGCCACTTTCTAAGATGATGTCAGTAGCTGTAGGTATAGGTCGGTCACGATCACCGATTTTCAATGTAAATTGTAACAGATGGTTATAGGAGGCCCTTTGATCACCTAGATATCGTTCAGGTGCTTGAAAATAGATAGCATCATCACCGACAGTTTGTACGTTGATACTCTGAATAGCTGGTATGTGTTGTATTTCAACATCTCTACCATATTCATCTTGAGCACGCCAACGTTCGGAACTTTTCGAAAATACAGATTCTAATTGATATTTTGAATAACCAACAGCTGGTGTACATTCAGATGAATGTCCATAACAGAAACACGGTGTACAGCCGAATTCATTTTCAACATCTAAATTGAAATATCCAGGTTTACATTCTTTACACATACGCCCTTCAACATTCTCTTTACAGAAACAACGTCCACTATATGGATCACAACTAGGTTGATTATTAGCTGAACCAGATGTTGAACAAGCACAATTTTTACATCCTTTCGGTCCGAAATCCCAATGATTGGCATCACAACGATCACATTTGTCACCAATTACACCTTGTTTACATTGACATTTACCCTCTGTATTGCATTGTAAACTTCTTGAACCAATCTCATTACATTCACATGGTATACAATAACCATCTTCGCGCATATAATAATTTTCACGGCAACGTTCACAATTCGGTCCATCACGATTTGCTTGACAATCTAAACAATGACCACCATGGCCGGTTTGTTTGTAAAGCTCCTCATCATAGAAGCAACGATTCGAGAAGCCGTTACAGTTGCACTCTAATCAAAGAAAACAACAACAATAAAATCATATCTAACGTTATTATATTTAAATAATAATAATAATTGATGGGTTTTTGGATGAAATTTACGATAATTTCTAGGACAGGTACATGTTCAGACTGTTTAGCAGAATTGATACATTAAATGCGTGGGCCACGGTCGTGGGAGCGGCTCCAGACATATGATGGGCCATCCGCCCATTAGACGTATCTATGGTTTTATTAAACAATAAAGCTTGACCTCGAATTTCAATATCCAAAAAAAAACAAACAAATAGTTTGTATATGTATATATATATTTTTTTAATTATTGGAATTAGTTTAATATCAACATTTTAATGGCAGTCCACAATAGGAAGTTGCTATCATTATTTATAAAATACAAAGAAGATATCGTGCTGTGCTCATTTATAATAAAACTAAATAGCCTGGGAATAAATCCAAGATAATCTTACTTGGAAGACTAAAGAGTAGATGAAACCAATGAGAACAATTTGTGAATAATTTAATAAAATTATTAACGTTATAACAAAAAAAGAAGAAATATGTTCGAATATATCAGTCAGGTGTGGTTATAATTGACTACAATTTGATTTTCTCGGATTCAATTCATTTAACTTGCTCCTATTTACGATTAGATCACGCCAGATGTTTAATGTACTTTTATGGCATTTCCAACTATAAAAAAATATTGTTAATTCACCGATGTTAATCTTATAAACACTTTAGAGATAATTTCCCGGTTGTATAACCTCGTAGATGATTGATATTGGCAATTTTTCTTTTATTATTTAGCCTGAGAGAGTTTAATGAGTGGGTAAGCAACAAACATGTTTGTTGTCTTATAAGGTATTTTGTACAACTGGTAAGAAGTTGTACGAAAAAGCGACATCATTAGCCACGATTTGAAAATCGACAAACAATAGCAGTATTGCGGCAAAATCCTTTTTGAAATGCAACAAGTTCTCATGGTGATTAGTGGAGATTTAAAAAAAAAACACGCACACATCCGTGCATCAGAAGTCATTTAATTTAATTAAATACAAAAACGATAAGTAAACGAAAACTTGATGGTATTTTAACGAATCAAATTATTAATAATCAACCGGTGAACAAATCAAATTTGCTGTCTAAAATTATTAATAAATGTTAATTTCATTTCCTTTTATAGATTTATCGTTGAATAGATTTGTGTGGCGCCAAAGTTCTCCAACCGGATTTGATTGAATCGTAATGGATTATAAAAAGGCAAAATTGATTATATATTTATAGAACAATTTAAAATTCATCAGGTAGACTCACGTGAACCGGAAAACCATGGACTAACACCATCCCAACTGGTGTTATAAGTGTCCTTAACGAAAATCAAAATAAATATATTCAAGTACCACCAATACCAACAAAATGCCATATTTCAACGGCGCAACTATGTCATTTCAAAACCTTTAAATCAACAATGCTTTTAAAAAAAAAAATAGTGATGAAACTGTTAGTAGAGAAATCTCGAATTTAATGATTGTAACAGGTGACCGATTTAATGTTGCATGTCAATAATAACGATCGGAACACGTCAATCTAAACGTTTGCACACTGTTATTGTTATTGCGGCAGCGGGGAAAAAAAGCCTGATCGAGAGAAGAACATCGGAGCACCGGCTACGACGTGAACACGACAGCCGACAAACTTAAACTCACGGCACTGGTTTCAGAACAGACAAACATATCGCCATCGTGGCTTAGTATTTGTATGTCATTTATGGGTTTTCAGCAGAAGAACTTGGTACCATTTCGACTTTTTTTTGCCTCCTATATCTAAGATATCTGCATATTATTATGTTTGCTATTTGAATAGAGATAGGTGTGGTTGGTTTTATGAAATTTATTGTAATATTAGGCCCAATTAACGCATCGATAAAGAGCCAGTTAATAGAGCGTTGTAAATAAATTTATATTGTCGGTATTGATTGTTGGTAGTAAAATGACTATACATTGATTAGCAGACCGTTCACCTTTCTCTTTATGGTAAAGACTAGGAGCAATAACCATTTTTGGTGTTATCATGCAAAAAAAAACTACTACCGCTACTACCATTGACAGAAGTAGTTTTTCTTATCTATCTCATTAGTGGTTTATTAGTAATTCGATTAACTACTCACGTTTACACTCATGAGCATCTCGAGTTGAGGCTCTTTTCCATGGTGCATCATTATAGAATGGTAAACATTCATTACAATCAGGTCCAGCTGTATTGTGTTCACATTTACAAACTCTTCGGCGACTACCATCAATACCAGTTGATGTAATACATTCAGATGCATGTCCATTACATTTACAACGGGCACCCACAGCAACATCAGCAACAGCATAGAAATACGAACGTAATACTTGCTGATCAAGAAAGACTTCATCACCAAATGTATTGAGACGATTTAGAACGATCATCAAACCGGTGGCGGTTACCCATTCCTAATATCACACATAACAAAAATTTAATAACATTTCTAAGGCTTCGTATAACACGCTGCTTGTATAACACGAATTCGTATAACGCGAATTCGCATAACACGGTCTACTCTAATAATAATAATAACAAATGATGGTTGGAAAAAATTTATTTTTTAAATTGCTAAAGCGAACACAGTGACAGTGCAAGCCATGGTCTTATTGTTCCATTTTACAACACACATCCCATCTGTCATATTATCCCAATAACACGAATTGGCTACATAAAGTGCAGTTCCACTTCTCTCCCTAACTGAACAACTCACTATATATTTGAAATGCTTTTTTAATTTACTGAGCGCATTTAGGCACTGTTGTGAAACTTCAGCCGTCCATATTTTGACTTTGTTATAATCGTAAGCTGAACCATTTAAACAAGTGTCGATTATACTTTCTATTAATTTCGATGTACTTTCGACGACAAACGTATTTCGATCGTCATCATCCATTTTCGTTGGATTTTCACAAAATTGTTGATCGGCTGACAGAATTGTTTTGTTTTTAGTCATGGCAATTTATTTATTGGGAATTGTCGTTGTACATTATAATGGTGGTGGGAAAACACTGAATAACCGATTCACGCAACAGACACACTTATACAATCAACGTTCTTTTAGAGGAAAATCGATTTTAGTACCAGGCGTTTCAAGGTGCTTTTAGATAGATTCCATGTATACCTTTCAAATAAACGTTGAATATAGGCAGAACGGATACGTGACCACTTTTTATTGTTGTCAGGAAAACGTTTTTATAGGTTTTTCCGATCGATTTGCCAACAAAAGTTAATACGGTAGTGTATGCAAAAAAGACTGCCTAACAACTGCTTGGAAAGGATATTGCTGTCATCAAAAAGCTACCATAAGGAAAAATAAATAAAAGGTAATTGCAATAAAAGGGGATTTCAAAAAATCATAATAGGAAGTTAATACGTGTATATTCAGTTGCCTAACGTCATCGACCAGCATCTCAATCAACATTGTTGTGAAAAGGGAAAGAAAATCTACGCCGTCAGTAAACACAGACTATTATAAATCTCTCATAGTTTTCCCCATTAGTAGATTTCCCCGTTTATTTAACGTACTTGAAGTTCAGGACTGGCATCAAAATTATAGGCGGAAGGACGTCCTTCTAACGTTGAAAAGGCAACATTTCCTCCACGTAACGGTGAAATATCCGAATACTCAGACGTGCAAAGGGCTCTCGTTTCCTCACCCCTAGTTGTATGTACACTTTCCGGCAATCCATAAGTATCACGACAAGATGCACTGCACACAAATATATTCATATGTTAATAGTGTTGCATAAATATCGAAATGATGATTGTTTTTTTGGAGTATTTTACCTATAATATTGATAAGGCACCCATGGAGAATCTTCTGATGATTGTTTGAAAATCGCAAAGCTCTCCGGCCTTGGTGAATAAAACCATAAACGCACGTACGTAATATCGTACGCTTTTCCTGTAACATAAAATAAATCACTGTATAAATTGCCAATAAATATTAAAATGGATGAGAAGAGAAAAGGAGAAGTATTGAAGACGAATATTGAGTTGTATTTGCTATTGTTTTCGTTGTTTGTAAAAGGAAGGCAATAATTTGCGCAACGCCTACAATCCACGATAATAACAGAAAAACGGTAGGAAACATAAATCTCAGTCTGGGTTCTGATAATGATAGACAAAATATGTGTGGAAATGAATTTAATCTTGAATTTGAAAAATTGAACTGTTCACAACACAACGTTATAATTTCAACAAATCATAGTTTGTCGCAAATTACAGAATTTACACGGTCATGTTTATGGGCCATTCTAAAGTCTCCAATGTCTGCTATGGTTATGCTTCCGTATAAGGTAACATGCCAACTGTTGAAATAAATATACCAGCAAATGGAAAGAAAACCATCTCAAGAGAAAAAAGAGTTCATTACTATCATACAGACAGTATCTTCTCTTACTCCATGTAATGGCAAAAGGTCAAAAAGGCATACCTACTGCATGCACATTCGTTTGAATGTTGAACTTACCTAATTTCAAAGTTAAATTAACTTGATTTGGATATTGGATGCCTTCAAACATTGTCTCCGATTGCCACCAAGTCGGTTGATCTTGATTATGGAAATCGGTTAAATAACGTGCATGATGATCATTTTGATAACAAACATCACACGATTTACGTAAACCGGTCACACCGCTTTGGACACAAAATTCAGTTTCACCATTTTCACCACATGTATTTGTCGCTTCCATTTGAACATTGAAGGCTGCATTTTCGAATTCCGGTATACATTTCTGAAATGTGTAAAGATGTGTGTGTGTGTGAGACTTTATTGCAATTAGGGAAACGTTTTCAATTTATCTTAGATAGATAGTTATGGGCTTCATCAACATCACAAAGGATACTGTCAATATGGATTCGTTTCAATATGATGAGCAGCAACATCTATAAAGGGCTATTATTGCCCAACATTTTGTTTGAAACGCTCAGGTCAAAGAACCAATACGATCTAAAATAAATTTCTATTAATGTGTTTATGTGGTGGTATAAAAATACACAAGACATCTACATTTTCCATGCCATTAACGATCTATATGGAATACATCAGAAAAGGAAATATCACCGAGAGTCGTTCAGGATAATAACAACAATTTGTTGTGGGATGATGGAATTGCCAACTCAAATATTTACCATATAATAATGCATCATATGAGTGCTCATCTATCCGAGAATGTAATAATAATAATAACAACACACCTTTAAATAAATACGATACACCCAGAATTGCAACGGTCGAAATGAAATGAAAAGAAAATTTATTATTATTTTTGAAAGAAATCAATGGTTTATGTAGTTGTAAAATATAAATTCATTGAGAAAAACGATATCAGACACGTGAATTACATTTCCAATTATCGTTTGAAAAGGAAATTCCAATTAATTTGTTAAACACTCGACTTTCTCTCAGTGTCTTTTATTAATGGCCATACATCTGTGTAGGCGGTTGATTTTTGAGTACTGAAAACGTGTTCGTTGGTGTTTTTTTTTCCACTATAATCTTTCACTTCAAGTTTTAATTTACAACAAGTCAGCTTCATTTTTCCTTCTTTAAAAAAAACAACAACAATAATAATAATAATAATAACAACAACAAAACTTGCGATAATTGCATAATTGTTGACATTAGTTGTTGTACATCGGAAAGAAAAATGTGAGGTCGTTGACTGGAATTTTATAAATAAATTTTCATTTATTTTCTCAATTAAATTGCGTCCAACTACAATAATAATAATAAGTATAACCAGTCATAATGTAATCAAAAATAAACTTGATTTTCGAACTGATAGAATCGTGTTGTTGAATTTTTTAGAGTCTGTGTGCGTGTGTGTGAGAGTATGATTTTCTTAACAATGCAGCAATATCGGTGTTGTAAGTACAGGTGCAGGTCAAGAACCGCTGCACGTGCATACACCTGGATTATTGCTCAATTACCGGTCTCAAAGTGTGCATAATACACGATAAGAGTGCATCAAAATGCTATTACTTGTAAAAATTATGGATTATCGGCAAATACACATGACACGTATACTCGTGTCTATTTTGTCTAAATCAACTTTACTTTTGTTTCTCTATTACTATTTAAAGCCAAGTTGATTGTGTCAAAATAGTGAGTAGATTGTAGTGATTTGTTCAAAAGGGACGCAATGACCAGCGATTTAATACGATTCTAACTCTTATAGAACCATTTATTGTTCTATTTTAATATGAAACAGATGCCGATTGATGCTTCATCTAACAAAACCGAGTCGTCTTTGTGGATTTCGAAGTCATTTTCGACATTTACAATAATAGAAAACATCTCATGAACACAAGAGAAAAATACTTGATTGAATGATATGATGGTTCTAACATTAAATTTTTAGTATCTTTATCTATCTATCTCTCTCTCTATCGTTAATCTCGCGTCAGTTTAATTGATTCATTCCAAGACGTGTGCTATGAATAAAATTATCGATCATTGGTGCGTTTAATATTACCATTGCCGCCTCCAGGGACGCTTATGCAGATTTTCAATATGCGCCTATTAAATGTGCCGATTGACGGTACAATTTACAGATAAAGACATTTTGATCATCCTCACATAACTAAAATCAACGAAATTTATAATTAATTGATTCCTACACAAGTCGGACGATAAAAGAAGAATTTAGAATTCTCTCGACGAGTTTGATTGATCACGTAGACAACATTGTTGTAAATGAATGTTATAAGTTGATTAATTCAAATACACACCTGTGGAAGTTTAATTAATTCAATGATTCCTATTTAAGTATCCCTATTAAATAGAGAAGTAATGATTTATTTGGGTTGAATTTGTATAAATGTCGATATATTTAAATAATGAGATCGTTTCTATTCCAATTGAGATTTGAATTGAATTGCATTGTATAAATGCATTCTCTAGTATTCCGGTCAAATGTCAAACACATTATTTGTGTTAAAATTATGTAAATTTTCTAATAGTGAACAAAATGGTATAAAGTTCGACATGTAGAGAACGTTCAATTTGTTTTAAACGACGCTAATTTCTTGGTACAGGTAATCGAAAAAGGGCCAAACTTCTTCGAATTCGTTTCTTTGTATTCCCGTATTTTTCTTTCCTTGTTCAAGCTGTTTTGTGTCCTTGAAACATCTCATAATTGTGAGTTGGCACAGCTTCCCAGTTGGTTTTAAATTTAGAATTTATCTGACTACACACATCCAAAGATATAAACTTTGTTTATGATTACATTATCATTATCATGAATGGTATATTGTCTAGTATTTCCATATAATCATCATAATTTGTATACTGATAAGAGAGAGAGAGAGAACAAAAAAAAACGGTTTCGAGTCATTATTCTAGGCCACATCTGTTGATAGCTAAAGTTATAATATTGACTGAAGTTTGTGAATTTACAAAATGTTTAAAAATATGTTTTTACAGTTTTGTATTGTTTTTTTTTCAGTAAAATACCTGTGGTTGGTTGAAATCATTATAACACCGTGTCCCTTTCCGACCCAATACCGGTGTTTGGTTCGAGTCTTCACAATTCGCCCATAAAAACAATGGGAATAACAAAAATAGCGTCAACACCATGTTTAGTTAATTTGTTTTTTTTTTGAAAATCACCAATTATTGTAACATCATCGGAAATTCCTTAAATATTTTTTTGTAATGGTGTTCAAATAACACACACACACACACACACACAGACACTTGAAACACAACTTCAAATTCAACTGAAACACAACAAATGCCGCCGTTGTTGTTGTTGTTTGATGTTGTTGACGATGATGATGATGATGACGAGAAGGAGAGACCGCACACTACTCAGATGTTGTCTAAGCTCCAGATGCCCACCGAGAGAGACTGAACACTTGTGGCGGAGATCGGTGTATAATACACAGGGCTGCATTCAGAGGAATACCACCCGGCGGGACCGTTTCCAGTAGCGTAACTCCAAAAAAATCTCTCAAATTGACAATTTTAAATATCATCCACAAGAAAGACGGATATATTTAAGTAAAAAAAAAACAAACGTGAATAATCGTGATATTAGTGAAATTGGGGGATTTTTCGAGTTCATTCCATTACTGGACCGGGAATGATGGCCATGTGCGTGGGTGGTTTGATAGTTTATCTCTAACTTCCGCATGGGTTTCCTTCAACACAAGACCGAGAGACGTATACAAAATGATAAAATATACCCATTTTGGTGTATGAAATAGGGCGAAATTTTTATTGTTGTTATAAAGTCAGGAAATTTCCAAGATGAAATATGATTTCCCGCCATTAATTACACTGTCTACAACGTTAATTAATTTGCTGTTTTTTCCGTCACATCTTTATTGTACCGAAAAAAAGCACTCAAGACTTGTCGTTGACTGTTGATATAATTACGTCATTTTTAAAACAGTTGCCTGTTTAAAATGTCAATAATTGTTGCAATATTTTTAAAATTAATAAAGTTCGACGACTTTTATTTGATAACGTGTAGAAGAGAAAAAGGGGTCAGGACCTTAGGAAATTAAGGTCAAAATTCGTTCGATTTTATCAAAAATCTAACATTTCAATTGATAAAATTTTATTTTTATTATTTTTAATTTACATTTAGATTATCAACATTTTAATATTGTAATATAAGCAGAATTACGTTCGTTGAACAGTAATGGGATGTCTGATATCTACCCAAAAAAAGAAAAGAAAGCTACAAATATTTTAAAAATAGAATGTACTCATAGTGTGGACTCGTTATATCCAGATTCAGTTTGGACTGGAAATGTTTCATGTGGCATATGTTCATCTATCTTCGTCAATTCGTCCTCTGTTAATTTTAAAACCGTATCAACACTGCTATCTCGTGTTGTATCATCTGATGATTCTGATTTCGTGCCACCAATTAAATCGTCCGCAATTTTATTAATATTTTTGTTGAAATAGCAAATTGCATCTTCATCAATTTCCGAATCTTGTTTCTTCAATGCATATTTAATTTTCGGTTTGAATTTCTCATTTTCTAATCGCTTATCATTGCTATCTTTATATAAACATTCAACACTTTCTGTTTTACTAATTGTTATAACCGGTATATTGTCAGATCGGCCAGAACTACCACCAGAATCCTGTCGTTGTTCATTCGATTGTTGTGTTTTAATCTCGAACGTATCTCTATGTTGCAGAATACCACTTGGTGGTGTACGTGAACCGTTCGAGTTTTTCTTTTGTAAAATCTTCTTCAAGTCAACATTTGATAATTTACGATGGATCTGTGGTCGTATCTCTTTGATACTAGCCAAATCTTCAGGTAGTGATTCTTGTTGTTCAGTATCTGTACCATCATCGTTATTTTGTTCTTCTTCGGATGTCGACGATTTTCCTAGTGCTTTCTTGATCAATTTCGTGAAGAAATCTACAAATCTCCACATTAGAAATAACATTAAACGTTTAAACATAAATTACCTCCACTTTTATTGTCCTCTTTCATTTCGTGTTCTTGTGGATGCTGTTGTAAATCTGTCGAATCCTGTTTTGGTGTATCATCAAAACTTTTCGTTTCTGGCATATTATTAATAAGTGTCTTCCATTTAGCGAATGGTGTATTGGCGAATTCACCAGAACCAACGGAACTTTGACGACGTCGTTTATCAGCAATTTGGAACATTTTTCGACGTTCTTCAGTACGTTCGCGTCTCAATTGAATCTACAGTCACAACACAAAATTTTCAATACTATCATTTAACAATTCGATAAAGATTACCTTCAAATCATTATTAGCTTCACGTAAAGCACCAGTTAATGACACTAAATAATAGATAATTAAAATTAAAAGTACGAGTAACGGTATAACAATTCCAGGTGATGCGATGTAATCTAGGGCTTTTTGTACAATTTCCGGTACGTTATTTTTGATCGTTTCTGTGAATATGTGGAATATACGTTTGTATTTCGAAAATGGTCCACAATGCCACGATGGTGGCACCCATACAATAGCATAACCGACTGGTAATACACATAAAAATAACATCATCAACAATAAAGCGTAATAGAAATTATTTGATCGTGATGCACGAAATATTATCTCATGTGGTACATTACATGTCAATACGGCCCATGCTCGTAAATACATCATCAAATACAATTTAACAACATTGATAACAACAAGACCAGGTGAGAAGAACATACCCATCCATACCATACCTTGATTATTGACCAAATGTAAAATATTCTCAGCTACCTTAAAATCACCATATTGTGGAAATTTCTTTTCTAAATCCCAACACCAACATTTATTCATGAAACGTACAAATATGCCACGTAGAAAATCCACAGCCATAACAGTTAAGGCTGTAAATATCAAATCCATTACAGTTAATTTAATCAATTCTTGTCCGAACATTGTCTCCCAACAAAGACTTCTTAAACGACTTCTAGTCGAATAATTCAAATTAGTATCAAGTTGATAACGGGATGGTGTTGGTGGAATACCTTCAATATTCGGTAATGAAGCATTTTCGCAAATTTCTGTACAATTAATTTTGTTAGTAATTGTAATTTCATTCAGAATTGTTGTTAATTCACTACGATTAAATCCCACATCGAAATCATTCGTAGTTATATTAAATTCCGGTGTTATTGTTGGTTGCGTATATGCCAAACTAGAATTTGATAAATTTGTAATATTTGAACTGATATTATACAGTAGTGTAGATGATTCATTATTAGAAAATTGCGATAGAATAAAAGTCAAATAATCAACGAAATTATCATCAAAATTTTGATTAATTTCACTCAAATTACTGTTTGTTGTATTATAAAAAATTGTTGAATTCACATCAATTTCCCGTTCATAAACTGTTTGTGAATTATTAATTGTTGTAAAATCAAAACGATTTGGTCTCATTGCAGTTTCATTATTAAACAAACTTGAAATTGTTGTTGTCAATGTTGATATATTATCAACAAGTGCTGCTATCATTTCATTTAAATTTAAACCGTTATTGGTATTCACATAATCAACACATAATTGGTGACATTTAGTTGTTGTTAATGGTGATAGTGGTGGTGGTGGTGTTGGTGGTGATAATGGGAAATTCGTATTTGATAACATTAAAATTGGTGGTGATGAAGTTGATGTATGATTGCGAAATTCTTCTAGTTCAGTTGTCTGAAATTGCCAACAATAGAAGATGTATAGGGGTGGATAAAACGAAATTGAATTGAAGGTTTCTTTTTTTACAAACACTAGAATGAACTCACCATATCATTGATCTTATCGAACAGGGCAAATATCAGGGAGTACAAATTGAGTAAATTGAGCACCATGATCCTAAAACGAAAATTTTGACTATTTTTTTTAAACAACCTGTTAATATAGGCAAAACGTGAAACAAATCGGTTAAATTAATGTATATTAGTGTGTGTGTGTGTGCGTGTTGAAGATAACATTACCGAGCTAGTTGGATTCTGAGTTGTTTTCGCGGATGGTATTGTTCCAATAGGCCAAACATTTCAAATAACATCGGGAAAAATAATGAAATCAACGACATAACTACAGTGATCTCATTTCGTCTCCATACAGTACTTGTAGCTTCCGGTTCTGTAGATCGTTTCACTACCATCACAACAGCAAATGCTGAAAATGATAACAATCCCAAAACAATTGTATTCACCATAATTCTGAAGGCAATAATCTTCCAACTGTAACATATTGCAAAGAATAATGGGGAGAGGGAGACTTGTTGATGTTTAGTCTTTATTGATTTACTTCCTAGGCTGTCGTTTCTTTTCAGCCTCTTCTAGTAAAGCCTCCTTGAAACCGACAACAATCGAAGCGACTCTATTATGTGCAGTTTCAGGATTTCCTATCATATAGTCCCACGCTGTGAATAATTTCCATGAGAAAATGCATTCATCATCTTTTTCGGAAAGTTTCGACATACGAGAGTTCTCAGCCATTCTACAAAACAAAACCAAATAAAAAAAAACGACATATTTCCCATTTCGTATTTCAATATATTTATGTGTATACAAACTTTCTTAGTGTTGCAAAAAAACTATAAGCATAAGCGACAAGGCCTGTCACGAAATAAGCGAATGGTAGGCGATAACTTTTCATATTTGAATCACGACTTGTATACCATCCATAGAATAATGGTGAATATTTGAGAACACCCTCAAAGTCCCATAAAGTTAGGAAATTCGTTGAATTATATTTCTCTTCGGGCAAAGTGAATTTGCGGTCGTCTTTCGGGTCCGAATCTGCCATCAGCATCTAAAAGCAATACGAAAACTCAATATATTCATTCGACTTGTACGGATTCTTTTATTCGCACAGTTTGTGAAGTGATCTCAAGACTATTTCAAAACTGAAATTGAATTCGCCAATTTTCGTCTTCAATATCAATTCGATTGAGCCATTGCAGGACAACAATATTAATGAATATATAAAAAAGTCATGGTTTGTGTTAAAAAAACTTTATTAGAAAAATAAATAATTTGCTAAGTTTGTTGTTATTGTTTCCATATAGGTTTGTTCTTTATGTTTGGTTGTCAAAAAATACGATCCATAAGGTATACGAGGACTAGCAGCGATTCCCATAGGAACCATTATGGAATTGTTCAATTTCCCATCAATATAATCACGCCAGAATCGTATTGGTACAGCTCCAAACAATTGTGGATTTTTAATCGAATCGATCCAAAATTCAATTGCTTTCAAATGGCTACAACCCCCTTTTTTTTTAATTTTCTCTCGATTTGTCTCAATATCTACTCCATTATTACTTACCTAGTGTACAGCCAGGTTGCTGTTGACCACCATTCGGATAGTAATCAACATGTCCTGCTGGGAAAACTATACCAAAACCTTTACAACTTGTGTGAATAACATCAACAAAATCGGCATCGCTCGGATCTAACATGTCGTCTAATGTTTCAATATGTGGCCATTCATATAGGGGTGCAGCTGGATCCAGACCTGAAATACGTCCAAGAATCTCACCAGTTAGGGATTGAATCTTATGGCCAACCATTGCAGCTATTTGACCACCCATACTATGACCAATCATGTGTACAGACATCATTCGGATATTAGTAGCTTTGACTAACGACATACAAAAGTAGGTTAATTGTTTCGCTACAGTATTGGTGTGAATTCTAGCTTCAAAATAATCAGCAAGTGACAATTTCGACCAGTCGACAACGATGATATTCCAGAGATTCTTTCTAGCCATTACTGAAATAAAGGAAATCGCAGTAATAACATCTTGGACGAAGCAATATTTTCAATGATGTGATCGAATTTTTTACTCAAATACTTACATTCGCGCAATTCTATAACCCAAGCGACATCTTTGCTATGAGTCCAGCCGTGGATTATTATTATCGTCGATAAAGCCGGATCAAATCTCGACATGTGTATTGATGCGATATCTTCGATCCAAAGTTGGTCATCTTTGGATAAATCGCTACTGAAAAGGTTGATTATGTGTTGACTAAACTCATTTCATATCAACTCAATAATTGCAAAAGCGATTAGAAGTACTTACCTGTGGTACAAATGGAAAGTAATTTCTTTTTCAGGTGGTGTATATTGGACACTACTTGAATAATCATTCGTAGTTGGAAATAGAAATGCACTAATCATTTGATAATAACCAACGTACACCACTAATTCAAACCACATATCTTTTATGTTATTAAAATAAAGCTGACGGTGTTAATTATAAATGAACGTATTTATGAAATATCGACATTTTCGTAAACACATTCTTTCGTCGTCATTATTGTTATTATTATTATTATTATTAAAATTGACTTACTTCAGGTACAGCGACGAATGAAATGAGAACAATAGCTAGCACAATATTAACCCAAAACAGCCATCTTAAAAAGATGAAATATGAAGCAACAACGGAACCAAAATGTGATTCAATCTCTTTGATTTTCAATTCCCACGGTATAAACCAATTTGATAGATTAGCCATTTCCCGTTTATATTTCTGCCATTTCTAAACATAAAGAATTCTAGAGATTTTTCCCTACAATTGTTGGTATTTTTAGATTTTACTTTAATTAATAAAATATTCCACCGGGCCAACATATCTTTCGTCGCTCGACTTTGAGCTAAACGTTCCTGTAGGGCACCTTCATGTTTCTTAATATAACTCTTCGCTTGTATAACTAATTTCAATTTCTTTCGCATATTCCACGGTTGCATTTTAACATTACTCAGAACTTCTTTGTGTAATTTGATATTTTCGAAAATCTCTTCCTGTGTAGCTGCCACATTCTCATCCATGGTAATAGCAGTACTGCAACGCAATAATAGTAATTGATTTTCGCATTTTTCGCATCACCTACTCTCCTGAACTGGTGGTGAAGACCGACGATCGTCTCCTACCATTTTCCATTCCCGGTAGAATATCGGGTGTAAATGGCGAACTGGCTCGTCGACTACTACGTCGACGTGATCGTCTGATTGAGGCACGTCGTTGGAAAATTGCATTAACACTGGCCGAATAGTCTTCATCCGAATCACCGTTATCTGCTGATTTAACCAAATATTTTATTCTCGTCTCAAATTATATGAAAAATAAAAAAATTACTACCTGATGGTTGTGGGAAATGGATCGTATTCATTTTTTGTGGTGTATCACTTTTAACAGAGTCACCAGCAAATGTTACAGATAATCGATCAATAGATGGTTGTGGAGATGTTGGTTCACCCTATATATTATCAATGTTAATAACTTGATAAAGATATGACTAGATTGCGACGCGTCTCGACGTCAAATGGTGAGTTTGTCGATCAAAAAAACAACAAACGAAATGGATAAATACCGGTGGCGTTACCAGCAACTAGTTATAATTTAATCAAAATAGTAGAAAACACGCATTTATTCAATCTTAGGTTTTGCCACACCTCATAAGTGCCCAACGAATATTCTTTTCTAAATATCCATCTCTCTCCAACTTGGATAACTTTAATAATAACTAAATGAGAAAGTTGATTGATAATTGGATTAAAAACAGGGGAGGATAGAATTTGATTAATACGATTAGCTCACATATTGCTAAAGAACAAATGTGACACAAAATTTATTGAGTCTTACAGTTTTATTAATTAATTTATTGAACAGTGAAGTTTTCCTGGTAGTCAACTGTATCGACAAAGAGCGATATGTTCCCACCCCCATTTCCATTAAATCATGAGTGATAAATACAATAATTATATGTTGAAAGCTTTCACACGAATAAATTCCACGTTGTTACAGATGTTGCAAATTCTCATTGTAATCCAATTCAATTAGTGGTCGTAGGAATTTCACCCCTACGCTAGAGACCCACCTTATTAATTATACTCATTCTATGAACTCTGCAATACGAGCTTTATAAGCTTTATTGCTTTTGTAAAACATTTCTGTTTTATAAAACTAACGAAATCGTAAAGTGGTTGATTTGTTTTGAGTCCAGACAGTGTTATGAGATTCGTTTTTAGAATGTGTACCGTTGTCTAACACTATTCATCATCGGAACTGTCAACTTCACTCGCCCAACTTGGACAATATGTTGATATTGTACTGTGAAAATGTAAACAATGCCTTTTTGTTCAACAGTGTTCAGTAGAAACTGTTCTGAATTGTAATTGCAGTGTGAAAATCAGGTGTCGTTGTTGGTGCTGAAAAGGAATTTCTATGGAAATGACTTCGTCGCCTTTTATTCCACAAGTTTTTCTACAATTTACAAAATCAAATTGGAGAACGTATATTTGAATTGGGAATTGTGACGAGAAGAGAAGAAGAAGCAGAACATGGGAATTCAAGACGAAAGGCAAATTATCACTGAATGCCGCTATCAGATAATTTGACTTTAAATGTGAAAAAGTGTAAAGTTTTGCTTTGTTGAATCCATGATTTCGCCTTCCATTCGTTCCATTTCTAACGGTTGATGTATTCCACATCATTTTTACATAAAATGTGATAAAATAACGGTGAAAATCTGACACGCACACAAAAAAATCATGTATCTAGCGATACAGTAATTTGCGTCTATTTTTACAATTCCCATAGGAATTAAATAAAAGTGGATGTATGGGGTGGTGGTGGTGGTAGTCCACACCTATTTCCATGCCAATTAATCAAAGATCAAAAAGCTCATGTTACATGTGGGCAAACAGAAAACAAATGAATGCATAATAATGTAATCCTGATAGGGGGATATATGATTGTAGAGCCACTCCCGGAGTTTCATCAACAAACAAAAGCTGTAGATGATTATTAATGATGGAACTAGCGTGCCATGTATGTTTATATTTTCTGTAAAACTCTTGAAAGCTTCATAAATTTATTTCTATTGTGATTTTGTTCATTAAATAAATGCGGCACAAGATTAATTCGATAAATACTGGTCATGGCCACAATATTTTTATATAAATGAAACGAGACCCTCGCTAGTAATTGCATGGAAATGCAATTACCATCGTTAGCAAACTCTTTTTTTGCCAATTCTCACACAAGTCGATTATTGTTGAAGTGACTAACTGTAAAAGACCATTACTAGATTGAATGAAAACGGGATGATGGTTTTTTTTTGATTTTCAACTGAATTATTGTTCAAAGCTGATAAAATCTAAACGTTAATAAAGTGGAATAATGGGCGTTAACATCTAATGATTTGTATATATGCGGGTGATTTCTTACCTGCGTGAGAAATTTCAGTTCACCTGAAAGTCTATGTGGCAGTCGATTGCCACCCATTTCTAATCGAAGTATCCCTATAGGTGGACTCATTCTTATTTTAGTTTGACTAATTGCAAGTTCTTGCTGTTTGACTGGCTCCATTTCTTCGAAAACACCCTTACGGCCAATCTGGTGACAAATTAAGTTGCACAGACACACAATAAGCAGTCGGTTGTAGATAGTTGAGTTGATGTATTCGGTTTGTATGTTGACATGACCAGTTTATCTATCTATACCACACCTTGCGCATTACCTGGACACATTTATATGTAGGTAACCACCCCCATCGTTTACCATATCCTCGTATTGTTAAGCCAAAGAGACTCGCCCTTTGACATGGTTGATATACGATTTAATACTAAAGAAGAGAGGACGATATTATTTATGCTAATAGCTGGTTATGTACGTCAAAATTTACGTAGTCCCATAAAAATGGGGTAATTTTATCAAAATAAGGCAGTTTATTATCTACGTTGCTTTACTGAGAGGGTGGTTTTGTAAATTGTTATTATTAAAAGTTACATTCAACATTTCAGCTACAGACATGGAAGTTTTCACTCATTCCGCTTCTAAACTGAAATTTTCGTGTGGAAAACAACAACACATCCATATAAACAATGATATGCTTCAACTTTTCCAACTTTCATTCTTCCAATAGTGAAACATTTCTCAACGAGAATACCAAAAAAAAAGTGATCCAGTTAAAGGGAACTCGGGGTAAATCCTGCAACTTTCGCAGAACATTAAATACTTTACGATGTTAGCAAACTTTTTCTGTTAACAAAGGTATCAACATTGCGATATCTAAAATTTTCCCAGATAATCCAAACAGTTGTCTACAATTATTTAATTTTGTTACTTATTTACATCTCTATAAGGAATCGAAGCTTGTTATTTTCAGATATTTACTGTTCGTCTTCCTGAAAACCCTCTAATTCTTTCACTTCCGTCATTCTAGATTGCTTCTTTCCTCAATGTTATTATTTATTTTATCTAAGGGCGATAAAATGGAGTACAATACAAGGGTGTATAAAGACGTCGCGACGCTCCTGTCATCGTTATTATTTCTATTTAAATTACGTCTTTGGATCGCTCACACAACAACAAATTGTCAAGATAAAAATAATTTATTTTGGAGAAAAATAAACTTAATTATAATAATTACATAGACTATACATCAGTCATGCATTGTTAATTGATTTGTAAATAATAAAAATTAAATTAAATTAATTAAGAATTATTGTCTAATTAGTAAACAGTTTAATCAGCCTTGCATTAATATTAGATTTTAATTCATTTTAAATATTTGTTCAATAATGAGCACACATTCAGCTTATCAATTTACAAAACCAATCCACAATAGGTAACAATTAATAATTAATTACCTAATTACTAGCTAAATACAAACGATAAAATAAAGATTATATAAAAATAAATGGCAGCGAAATACTGGAATTGAAATGATTTTTATTTACATTATTATTTTATTTTATAACATAATTATAATTATATTAAGATAATTATAAAATGTCGATAATTAAATTCTAAACTAATTGTATCTATTAGATTGGAATGAAGGATCAATGGAGCTGTATTTTTTTCAGGAATGTCTTACAAGATTCTCATTTTACGCTTCCTAACTTTCTTCTAACTTTAATTTAATGATTTAACTTTCTTTTTTTTTATATATATATACAATGTAAATTAGAGTCTAATTATTCGAATTTTCGGTACTTAATTGGATGTCAAAACGTCGTTACTTTGCCTAATTTTAATCCTAATAGTTTGCGTTGTTTTCGTGCACTCAATTTCGATAGTAGATTCCGTGTACCTTCTAGAATTGCTCGTTCATCATCATCATCTTCAATATCGGGATCTTGGCAGGATACGAAACCACTTTCAGGACGGGAAATCGACAATGGCTCCAACATTTCAAACCAACGCTCCACTTTGGCCGTTGAACTGAGCTAAATCAAATGAAAAATTGCAGATTTCTTAGGGTTAACAAGAAGAAAAACAAAACAAAATTGCCAGTTGCTTTTGCTTTTATGTTGTCGAGACCAATCAATAAATAAAAGAGTTTCAATTGTTGGAAAAATTAGTTTATTTCATATATTCTCAATTGAAATCAACAACAATTCTAATTTATTTCGGAACAATACTGAATTTTTACGAGCTAAATTGAATTAAAATAAATTGAATCCTCAAAAATTCAAGGATAATATAAAAAATTATAATAATCTAAAACAATATACAATAGATTTCTGTAATGTTAGAATTGACTAGATTCAACAGTTGTTTAACGTGGTCAATTTGTGATTTTTGCCATAATTACAGGTAATTATTTGGTCGTATGTCGTGCCCACATAGTGCGCTGTACTTGTGACATTAATTCACTGCGATTTGGTACTTTTTCACTCGTTGATCGTGTGATTGTTGGTCCATTTAACGTTTTTAAATCATCACTAAGCCGTAAATTAGCTAGCAACTTCCCAGTATCGTCAGAGGAATTTCCTGGTACAGGAACAATAACACGTACCCGACCATCCGGATCTGTTGTCGTTAATGTACCGATTTGCGATAAAGGTTTAATGAATTGACACTCATTCTGTTGAGATTTTTGTGTTGTTTGTTGTTGGGATTGTTGATTGGTTTGCGAATATTGATAGAGATTTTGTTGTGATTGATACTGTGGTTGTGCTGATAGATTTTGAGTACTGGTTTGTAATCTTGGCTCGCTATTACGTCCAGGATTGATTTTCCGTTCGGTATTGGGACTGCCGCCGCCACTACTACCACCGCCACTACCACCCCCTAACGAATGTCGCAGCGTGATCGGTGACGGTGTCAGTTTCTTCGGTGGTGGTTGTAATGTGTAATTATTATTGAGCAAAGGTTGTGGATTATACAATCCCGTTCCTAAATATGGCAAAGTATAACCACCATAAACTGGATGATATGGGGATGGTGGTGGATAATTCGTTATATTTTGTAAACGCTGATACAATTGTGTATCATAAGCAGAATCCATTGTTGATTGCTGATGGTGATAGGGGAAATTAAAGATTTGCCCACTGGGATTGAAAGTTGTCCGATGTGGTGATGATGGTAGACAGGCAGCTGTCACTGCACGATTCTCAATGAGACCTTGGGGATTCAGCCCCAACGTTTGCAATACTGGACTAGTATCCAGGGAATGGGAATCGGCTAGATCTGCTGCGTAGTTATTGCTGCTTCCATCACCGGTGCCCTGGTGTTGTTGCTGTACATTTTCATGTCTTACAATTATGGTTTAGTATTAATTTTTCTAATATCTATACTGTTCTCGAATATGAGCGACAATTATAACTCAATAATCATAAGAGTAGAAAATTTGGCTCTAATTCAAAACAACAATGATATGCCTCTTAAAATAATAATAATATTATTATTATTATATAGTTGATGTGTTTATCATTTTGTAAAATTGCAATAACTGTGTTTGCACATCTGACCCACTTGCATTTTTTCCATGAAAATTTCATTAAAAAAAAACGAAAATTGAACAACTTAACAAGCGCGGACGCTTTATCGAGAACAACATAAATTTCTACCAAAATTTTTAATTGGCGTATTACAGTAAAACAAAAACAAACCAGCAGGATAAACAACAACAACAACAACAACAATTATATTTGTTATTACCTAACATTTAGTCGTAGTCGTGAGCACGTCTAGAAGCATATGGTTATTATTATCGGCCGTTTTCGCAAAAACCTGCACACAGAATGCGAAACTTTTACAAAATTTTAACACGTTATAAAATTGGCGCGCGTCAATGAATCGTTAATTTTTCGAAATAATAAAATCAACATGCTGTTAACAGCGGTTTTAATACAATTTTGAGGGATTTTATAATAAAAACAACATGAACGAATTAAATCGCACATTCATGCAAAACACAATAAAATCGTTTTAATTTTATCGAATTTCAACAATAAAAAAAAAACAGCAAGCAACAGGCAATTGTCATTTTGTATTTAAACACTAACTTACCTGTGGCATTGTTACATGCGCTGGTGTTTGTTGTTGGCCAGATTTCTCACCACCTTGTAAATGTGCCACCAGAGCGGCAATATGATCGAGTAATTCACGATTATGGATTAATAATTGGTGTGTCCGAGCTTGTGCTTCTAATCGTGCACTCTATATTTTTTACCAAATATAAAACGATAATCAATTGAATATGAATCATCTTAGACAAATATATAACAGGATTTGTGTTTACCTGTTCAGCAGCTAATTGTTCACGAGCCAATTGTAATTGCGCTAAAGCAGCTTGTGTTTGTTGTGTTTGTTGTTCAAATTGTTCACGCATCAATTGTAATTCGTGATGTGCAGATAGGGCACTTCCTGGTGGTGGTAATGCCGAACTTCCACCACTTCCTGTTGTCAGTACATCACTATGTGGAGATGAATAGGTCTCAGCGGCTGTCTGTTTTTTTTTGGAGGAACGATTAGCAATTTCTAAAGTTTTATAACAAAATCGCTCAGCTTACCAACGGTGACTTTCTTGTGTTTGATTGTTGCGGCGGCGGTGGTAGCAAATCCAGTTGAGTGTGTTTACTGTTATTATTATTACTATTATTCTTGGTATTTTCACTGTACGAATCCCGGAAACTAGCGTCGTCAGGTGATAATGATAGCTTATCGCTAGCACCTTCTGACACAATATCTGTAATAATAAATGATAAGTACATGTATTAAAAGCTTTGAAGAGGTTAATTAAGAAGATTTTGTGATTGCAAACTGTATATATAGAACTTAATCTCTGATGTTAGTTTTAGAGGAGTTTCATTTCCATTATCTCGAAAAGGACAAAAAAAAACGATTACACCGGAGGCGACGATATATCACCAATGCTCTTCTCTTGACCGATTCATTTGTTATCAAGTTAGAACTCTTTCTGGACTGCTAATGGATTCCAACGGAAAATAAAATAGAGCACTGTGTCTATGTGTGGCTGTATAGTGAAAAAAAATAAATAGACAAGACAGGATAGGCTTTAACGTTAAGCGAATCTAGCCTGTCGCCTAGGGGGTTCAAAATTGAGGGCCACCGAACGATATTTCATCGACGCATCCAAAAAAATTCAACGAGCCTATCGAATTATTGCGTATTGTTGTTTCACAGCAATGTGTCGAACATCACAATTAATCATGGAATTTATCCAAGAGTGCCACTTCAATCTATTTCTTTTCAAATATCCAAACTTTGCTTGATTGATCGTTTCGCAAAAACATGTAGAAATTAAATGGTTTCTGATGGTAATGAAGGAAAACTCCATTCAATTTCGATAAATCAATTTTGTCGAGAATAATTTTTGGGAAATTGAAGGCAACATTGACGTCAATATTTGCCTAAGAATAACATCTAATAATGTATGATTTACTGGATATTTCCTCGATGCGACGACATTATTTTTTTTGCAAACCCCTTCTTTATCGCTATTCTAAATGTGAAACTAGATCAAGCGACTAAATGTCGTTTGATGTTTCACAATTAACAAGACCAACAGATGTTCAACATGATGAATTCTTCACATACGGATATCTATCGAAACTCTATTTTTACAAAGTCTTTCATAATTGTAGAAGAAATCATAAACAATGGAATTCTATTTTTAATTGACCATCTTTTCAATAGTGGTATTGTTCAATCACTATTATTATTATTATTGAGATTCGCCACGTATTTCTAATTTTAAAACAGGAGCTCTCTTAACCGTTTAAAACAATTTAACGATTCTGATTATAGGTGTAATTAAAATGTAAAAATCAAATTTCGAATAAAAAAAGAACACCATCTTCGATTTATTTATTACAAAATAATGGACTAAAGGACATAGCTTTTATCGAAAGAAAAACATAAACATAAAGGTTATTAATGTTAGTTGAAATAGTATTTAATCGCAAGCTTTTAGATGTTATAAATGGAAAATTAATTAACCTCTTATTACGGTCGCTTAATAACCGGTTTATAATATAACATCCATCATATTAGCAAATGCAGCAAACTTGTAAACATCCTGGAGCTTTCAATAAAAGCTCGATCTGCTGATAGTAGAAATTGAACATTACCAATTAGATGATTTTGTCTATGAATGTTTGTAAGCTTTCCAAAACAAACAATTGTGCTCGTTTTGTATAATAATCCGATGTCTACTCGTATAATATTAATGGTTTATTAAAATTATCCGTCAAAACAAGAATAATAAAATGTTAAATATTTCAAACTCCATTATATGCCCGTAATAAAAATAAGATTCTTCCTGTTTATTTTTTATAAAAATCTCGTTAATTTTCTTCTCAATCGCTGGATTATTCACGAATTAAAGCAAAGCACTGCATTTTTTTACGAAGCAAATGTTATTTTTAATATTTTTCGCGAATTCTTCATTATTATTTTTTTATTTCTTTTTTAGGTCGACAAATTTCCAAATCGTTTCTATTTTTTTTTTCGTACAGGCATGCCAACTGATGGAAGTTCATCGTCATCGTTAAAATTTTTGCACAATCCAACAATCTTATCCACTTTTGTAAATTTAGAACTGAACTATACGAAAATAAATTATAACACAACAATAATTACGCAAAGTGGTTCTATTTAAATGATTTTATCGTCTATTTCTAGTTTACTTGTGTTAAATTTGAAATTTTCAGAAATTTTTGTTAAGAAATAGTCCTAGATTTTTTCAGATGATTTGGCAATTTCGTGGGATGTTTGCAGGATAACCAGACATGCACTAAATCGGGACTTCGCAATAGCAACTTTTGCAGGTAAAGACATCTAAAAGATTAAGGAACAAAACAAAGGTGTGCTCGATGGAAACGGGACAAACGTTGAATTTTTGCTGATCGTTACCGTAATGTACAACAAAAATGGCTGATCTATTTTTTAAATATAGAAGGGAAGAGAATTTTATGAGGTAATTTTGTAAAGATTTAACGCTTATTGGAAATTAACGATTTGTTTTGAAATCGACAAGCACTTAATGCCAACAATAGTTTTTATTTGTGCTATAAATACAAGTTGATGGTAGCTAGAGGTATATTACTGATTACAGTAATGAAATGAAGCGGTATGGTAGTAATATTTCCGGACATTATTTGAACATCAATATTTGAGTGGAATTTCCAAGGTAATATGTACAATGTATTATGCTTGATAATAATAAAAACAACCTAGGAAAAAAGCAATCATTATAGAATAGATTTCCACGAAAAACGCTGAGCAGCGTCCGTTTTTGTGCCAAATCTTTGATCTAGACAGACGCAAAAAAAAACAAAACAAAAACTAAAAGTGAAGACGGAACTACACCTCCTATCGATATTAATGGACAATCATTTATGCTCAATAAAATTCGTAAATTAATTGAATTTATTCCAACCAAACGTTTTATTAGTCCTTGTTATATTATTATTGTTATTATTACATAAAATCCATTCTGTTTAATTTAGAAAATCTCACACATGAAAACAAACATCATGAACAATTTCCATGTAGACAATACAAGTGGGAAATTTCTCGATTTTTCATCAAATAAATAAAAAAAGACTGAAGTACAACTATCTAAAAATATAATCAAAAACATCAGCTTTTCTGTTGACGGTTCGGTGTTCAAGATAAAATCGTGCAAATATCAATTGGAAATATTCAAAAAAAAAATTATTTTTAAAGCTAACCATAATTTTCCAAGTTTACTACAGTTGACAAGTGACATTATCATCATCAATGACGTCCTTAATGTTGTGAAAATTTTTGCGAAAATGCATCAAAACACTTACCTTTCTTCTGTTTGTCGCTAGTAATGTCGCTCAATCGATCACTTAATAAGTCTTGTGTGAGCGTATCCTGTTCATCTTGATCCTGATTCTCATTTTCGGGAGCATTTATTGATAATTTATGGCACACTTCGAATGCTTGCCCTATAGTTCTGACTATACGCATCGCTTGGCTCTGTAATTAAGAACAACGATGAGACTCAAATCAATTATTTTTTTCAATATAATAAAATTGGCGTATTTTTTGGAGGTACCTCTAGATCAAAATCGTCAACACTAGAGGCGCGATGTAGAATCCCATTACAAACACTAATGCTACGTTTCATATCCGGTGTCAATACTCTTTTGTCAATTTTTTTGTTATTACTGTTGACGTGTCCCATAACTTCCGGTTCACGAAATGAAAGCTTCTTTCGTGGCCGTTCTAAAGCTAGAGCCGCCGTTTCGCGTGGTTCATCATTTAAACGATCACTACACACCGTCGCTGGTCTCATTCGATTAATACTACTTAAATTACAATGATTTGAATCATTATCGGAAATTTCAATTTTTATCGGATATGAACCAACTGAATTCTGTTTTTGCAATGATGATTTCTTCTGTGTCACACCTGTATTTGTGTACATTTGGTTTTTCTCTTTATTTGTATTTTTGAAAAAGTAATCAATCGTCGCTTGTGTCATTGTTTTCTTCGGTTGATCACATTCAAGTGCTTTCGCTGATTTAATTGCATCACTCAAATTGAATAATTTATTACGTGCTTTGGTTAACATGTCTTGTTTTTTCTTAATAACAATTTCCGGATCGGTCATTTCTAAACTGGGGTGGCGTACACGCACCATTTTTGATTTTTTACTCATTCTACCCCCCGATTTGAAAATGTCGCCACCATCCAGTGTGTAATAATTCTAATGTGTAATCAAATTAATAATCCGCAATTACTGATTAATTAAATCCATTACGAATATGATGCACTAAACACTTTTACTACATTTTTTGTAATTCTCCCCTCTTTTCAAAAATCCACAAAATTAACGTGTGTCCAGATGGCCGGCGGGCTAACCAACTGATTAAAATACGAATTAGTAAGTGGCGTCGCGACGATCGGCACCGCCAATATACGCCTAAACCACTATACACATGATTTTCATCAATTTATTTATATCTTTCAGTAGATGTATTGCATTTGAATGTACGGTATTATTGACGTAAGCAATTTACCTTTATGTAGCGAGAAATTCAATGGAATCGTCACCAATGAAGATGCAAGAGAATAATGATAATAATAATAGAAGATTCGATTGAAAACGCCAACAACAAGAGAACTTATCATCAAGTTGTTTAGTTGACAAAATTGTGTGTTATTTTCAAATACACAAAAAAAAACAACAACATCTATTTGTGTAAAAATTCTGTCCGGCGATTCTATTTAAACAAATTGAACTGTTAACGCAATTTAAATTGAATTCAATTGATTTTAATTTGTTAAATCAATTGATATTTCCAAATGACCGACTTAGTTTTCTGCTTATTTTCTTTTTATTATATTACAAAGTTATTTAAAACTTTTCTAACGAACCATAACTGTCCAATTCTGGAAGCGAAAAAAAACAAAACAATTCTAACTATCTAGAAACAAAATTGTCCAATTGTACATTTGTAGTTTGTTGTCCTTTTAAAGGATCATCCTTGAGCGACTATAAATTTTATACGTTTTAAGTGATATTCTCAAAATAGTAAAGCAATTGTAGCAGACACTATGTTTCAGGAGCAGATAAAAAGCCGTTGGACAAACTACTAGATAGTTCATAAATAAGTTCACTGTCAAATTAACCGAATTTCCATTTCAAATAAGTAACTCTTCAAACATTCAAGCTGAAACAAGCGGCACAAATGTGATTATAAATCAGTACACTGTGTAACTAGTTGAAAAAGCAGTTCTGTTATCTGCTGAATAGTACAACCTAAAACTTCTGTTAATGGAAAACATACTGAAAAGTCCCACTTTTCGTTCGGTTGTCGAAAAATTATGAAATGTTATCTAATTGAACGATGACTAACAAAAAATTGATAAGATAGAGGAACAGGGCTATGAACATGGCGAACGTCAAATATCTCTATCATTAAACGTAATTTCCAGCAGAATTACCAACAAATTAATAGCTCAGAACGTCACTTTCATATTCGTTAGCGAGTTTACTTGGAATTTTAACTACACTTTCTACCATACAATCAGCAGAAAACATTATCTTGGCCGCGAATGTAAGCCTAGCTATAATAAAAGAAAATTTGATTGTTATTCCAGCACGGCATTTTAGTGTTTCAATCTTGAAATTTCGACCGCAATGTTTTCCATTGGAATTCTAAAAGCTTTCATCGTCTGTCTTTCACCGAAAAAATCCAATTTCAGTTGGTGTTAAAATACTCAACATTACAAACACTTTCAATGTAACGAATAACGATTGAATATTTCAATCATTCAATCGTAATGCTTGAAATGGTTTGTTGGAACACGCTAATAAGTAGAAATGACTTCATTTAAATTAATAAGGGAAATATCTTGATCGGTAAGAAGATTAAACGGTTTCTTGGAGGCGAAATATCGATTTTTAAGGCAATATAACAGGCCGGAATGCGATTGCAAATAAGAGATTACTGGTTAAATTGTTCAATTTCGTTAGAGAGAAAACGATTGCGGCTACTGTCTTTATTTGTTTCAATATCACAGGTGATCACTATACAAATGTACGTACATTTTATTATTATAAACACAATATGAGAAAATCAACTTTTAATTTATGTCTTGGCCGAAATTCAACATTTACAAACTAAGTTTGTCTCGTAATTCGTATCATATAAATAAACAAAACTCAGCAACGTTTCACCTCATTTAGCTAAATCCCCAACCAAAGGAAACGAACATTTAGCGTTTTGTATGAAGAAAAACTTTGGAAGATCTCCGTTATCCTAGTGATAAACGATTTAAAGCGGGATTATATGCACAATCCGGTGTTCCTGTTCTACTGTTGCTATTGTTGAAAATCATCCCAAAATGCGTTATTTATAATGGCGTGGATTTAGAAACAAAAAACATTAAATCTACTCATATAATGTCATTATTTGTAATTTTTACTTTGAAAATTAGCCACAAATGTCCTTAACACAGCCATTGGTTATTTAAATAATTTTGCTGTTGTATGTGCACAAAATATGGTTTGTTCCGTTGTTGGGTTCATAATGGTTTATCCCCGGACTTTATTTTGATCTACGACACTATTACAGGATCGTCTACTACACGTGCCCATCATCATAATTATTTAACAATATTGTTATATTCGCAAAGCTTAAAATAGTTTTTTGAAATGGCACGTCACCGTTGAAACGACGTCATTACTTTTGCGAAACTGCCAAGTCTTGTTATTATTGATAGTGTTGTAAATCTGGAGACAAGGTCTTTTTTGTCTCGTCATATATCATTTCTAAAAATTGATCTTTCTTCAAATTGAATCGTATTAACAGACAAATGGCAATAGTTGAGAATAAATGGGGAATCTATTATTATTATTATCGTTTTTTACTTTGTAAATCGTAGTGAATGTTACATTTCGTTCTAATATTATTTTTGAATGAATCATAAGTGGACGCAATCGACCATAAGCACTAAATTGTCTAACGAGAAAAACGCTTAAATGAAATTCAAAGTTTTCCAACTCATTTGTAAGAAATCTGTTGGTGTTCCCGAATTAAAACAAACAAAAAAAAAACGGCGAAACTTCTTTAGACTTCTATCCAATCGAATTTCTCTCTACGTAATTATCCACGATTTTTTGGTAATAAAGTTGAAGATCGCCACCATTAACAAACTAAAATAGTCGTTTCTTACCTTTTTATTCGATTTAAATACAGCACATTTAAAAACATTGGATGCTCCATCTCTGGCTATATAACTAAATATTTTTAAATCTTGTGAATCATGCGATACATAAAATATCCGATAGATTGGATTGGACAATAATAGAGGCTTTTCATCCAGCCAATGTTTCCTCTATAACAGAACAAAAACAAATATTAGCCTTTTAAAATAAAAAATGGGCTTTGATGAGAGAATTCTTGTGTGTATTCGATCACACAAAATCAATAATCTTCTTATGTTCTTACATTGCCCTAAATACACATATACAACCCTGTTATCGAAATGATTAGATGTGGAAGAGTTACAGCTAGTGATGATGCTTTAATGAAAAAAAGTCGACGGCCATGTAGGCTATCCCCGAACCGTTAAAAGTATTTTCTTGTGCAAGCTTCCCTCTCACCTTTTTTTTCTTCCGCAGTGTGACTTTAACACCGTCCACTGAGACTTCTATAGTCACCTTCTTTTTTTGATACCTTTAGCTTTGAATTCGTACTAAAACAAGATTTGTTGTTAGATCTTCAATGGTTATACAACTTAAAGGCAGATTTGTAAAACTTACTCGTATTCGACGCATAGCTGCCACAATTTCTACACGACTTGTTGGTCTAGGAACATCCAACATCCCAATATACTGCAATTAGAGAGACAAAAAGTAATGTGATTGATAGTGATTTCGTTACAATCAAAACTTTAATTGAGTGTGTCAAATAAAGAAAATATTGTCAGATTTATAGTTTGTACAGTTTGGCACTTTGAGCTTCCATTTGGGATTTATCCGTTTTCCCAATGATTTATCGAACACCAATCAGTCCGGTGAACGAGGTTCGCTTTTCGGTACACTGGACAATTCTGTTGTATATCAGAAAACAAATACGTGCAGAATTTTCTTACGGCCATCTTAAATTCAAATGTAAGGAAATCTCAAAGGATTCTCTCTCTCTGATAGAGGGAAATTTTGTACAGTGAAATTCACATTTCCATCTATTTTTTCTAAGGAAATATCGAATAAATTGGCCAGCAACCCACATTACAGTCAAGTCTCAAACAATACATAAGGAAGTGCGATCGTTTAAATTGAATTTTATTATTACAAAAATAAACAAAACTGCTAAAAAAGGTGTAATCTAGGCCTATTTATTTAAAAAAAACAAATTCTTCCTTAAAGCATGCTGTTAACATAATGCAAAACCTAGTTTTAAGCAATGGTCAACCATTGCGTCGCGACGCCGCATCTATTTCAGGTTCCCTCTTCACACATCGACACATATGTTGTATGACGTCATATATAATGAAAAATATTTATATAAATGATTGTTTTAGTTGTAGTTTTGTAGTAGTAACAACGCATCGTTGCCAACTATTCAACAAAATAAATTCTGATCCTTTTACAACACACGTCTACAACAGGATAATTGTTAGCGGCTTGGTTTTTTGCGGGCTTTTTCCACAAAAGCTTACATTTCGTAGAGATTAGAACAAGAAAAAACGGAATAATGGCGCCGTTTCAGCCGGAAAACGAGTGGCCGAAGGAAAAAATCCTGAAAAAAAATTACAAGTATCTCTCTAACTGTCGACATGCCAAAATATCATTTATCAAAATTACGCATTCCTTCCGTCCATAATAGAATTTGGTTGATGTTTGTTCGCTCTTGGAAATAAATTAACCACATATACTCCAACAAGTATTTCTTTATGATCATCTTATTACAGTTTACAATTCGGTTGAATTTCAAAATATTCGTTGTTGGAAAGATAAATCGAATTTCGTCCTGTCGCGAAACAGAACTTATTACTTGGTGTCTGATGAAAAATTGTTATGTGTTTAGTGTAACGTGAAGGTGAACGACGACCGTCATCTCAACATGTTCTAGTCCCCATGTCCGTTCTCTTTCAGGTGTTATTCTCAGTTGTTATTAAATTTTTGACACGAAACGTAAAGTTCAAAATCGAATTGAAAAGACGACCTCAGAACAAAGACCTTAACACTCTCATTAATATTTCAGATACATAATTCAACGTTTATTCAAATTACTTCCTGTACAATAATAATAGATGGTAAATAGATGAATTTTCTCGATATTTAAAAAAGAAGACTACGTAGAAAATTCATCCGGAGAACTAATCTGCATCCGATATCATACGAAAGTATCGTGTTTTGAGAGTTCCCAAAGGACAGTTAGTTGAACGTCCCCATCCAGTATCTATTATCTTTGCAGATACTTTCATAAGCAACAAGGAGCGACTGGGACAGTTTAGTAACCATCTCACGTATGGAAACATCACAAGGGGCACTAACTCTATGCCAAGACGCTTTGTGATTCTAATTCCACTATATTCTAACGCATACATGCACATATTGTTCAATAATAGCCTCTATGTGTGAGTGCGTCAAAGAGGCACATTTCGATTTGAAGTTTTCATTTGGACATTCCACACACGTTTTTCATCTTGAAACGTTTCAAATACACCCGCCGCACACAAGTCCACTTGATTATTGTTCATTTTTAATTTTCTTATAAGCTATCAACAGTAAATGTTATTAGGGTCTGGATTATGTACGTTGTAACGGCAAAATGGGAATTGTTGTTGTCGTATTATTGTTGAAATTTAGTCCTGGCAAAGGACAATAACAATATGCAGACACTATCCAGTCGGATTGTTATCATTTTCCCAAGCGGTTAAATTGTCAACTTGCTCTACCACTTTAGATAATTCCAAGAATCGAGATAGTACAGTGTGATATTTAATTAATTTGTAAAACGTAAAGTGTCTTATCAGTTGGGGGATGGGTTTGCGTGAGTTTATATAAAGATATACGGGAATTTTGATATTCTATGGCGCCACATAATTTGATAAACTACTAATTTACAACAGGACAACAAAAGCGTTGAGATTTATTGATATTTCCACCATGATCATGTTAACATTTCCGCTATAACTTCTAGTTGATGAAAATTCACAACACATACGATTCCTTCTATTCGACGATTAACATGCAAAACCCACCAAATTTTGTAAGCACGTGCTTCCACGTCCTTGGAGATGACTAGCCCCACGTCTGAAGCCTTAATTTTAGGATACCTATCTACCATCGTAATAGCAATAATGATGATGATGATAAGGATGATAAAATTACGAGTTCACCGACATGACAATGATGCTAATAGTTATGCACTAGTGATTTTAATGGTTTGAACAGCAATGAAAGACATGCAGATCATCGTTGTTTAGATGGCAGATACCTGTTTAATCGAAACCTTCAAAGTATCAAATCCTTGACATTACTCAAATACCACTTCCAAATACTGTCTAGAGAGAAATTTACACGTTTCTATTACTGGGAAAAAAATAACTAGCAAGATCAAATAAAAAAAAACAACAAAAAGGACAAAGCAAATAAAGGATTAATGTTAAACAATTGTGAAACGTACAATATTCGCAAAATTTTCTTCTATTCCAAACAATACGAACAAACGATCAACATATATGAAATTGTTACGGTGAAACTTCGTATTGGCACAAGTAAAAATGAAATCTTTGTTGCAGAGAATTTCGTGATAAATCCAAATGAAAACTGTAAAATTCGAAATTCTGATGCAAACATGCCCGTTATGTGAATGTAAACAAATCTAGATGATGATAATGTTATAGACTTCTAATTTGTTTTCATAAAATCGTCGCCCATCAAGTTTTCAATATGAATGATTTTATTTGAATTTGTGAAATTGAATAAGTGCTAATTTTTTTAAAGAATTCGTTTGTTGATTCAAAATTTAACCGCACATGTCTGCTCGACCTTTTCATGTGGCTTGTCCAAACGGTGGATGGATTAACGGTTGTTTTTTTGGGGTATGTTTAGATTTTCGGGCTTATCAGCATCATTTTTATTGAGAACGATTCACCCCCAATCAAATGAATTCGAGATACAACCGTTCAGCAAAACAGATAGCTGTGTTCATGTAAACCTGTAATATGGCGCCGCTAACAATATCTAGAACAAATCGTAAATTTTCAGGAATTTTGCTTACAATCACGATCACCAACAAGATTCCCAAAGTCGTTGACTTTTCATGTATACATTCCATATTACACTATCTCTGAAATAGTTACAGGCAATCTTCTTATCAGCAAACATAAATGTTTACAGTCCCCGTTATCTATATCGTGTCTATGTTGGCAAAGATTTTTTGTTGTAGTTGAGAGAACCTTCACCACCACCACCACCACCACAAAAAAATTAACGTAAAAATAAAGCAATTCTCCTTTGTTTTACGAATATCATCTGATTTTGTAAATGGTAATGGCATCACATCGATTTATCCATGAAATATTAGCCATTCCGCTGGGAAGATTCGACAATTTCCAAGATAAATCTGCCGGATTGACCGTTTGAAATCCGACCTTTTGACACTTGATTATAACCGAAGGGTGCAAAGGGCAGATCGTATAAAGGTTCTCAACCCTCGATACCTCAATATTTATCTTATTTACACAGTCACTGGTGAAAGGATTATTTCATGCTGGAAATTTCAGGATTATTTCCATATGACACGAATTATTGATCAATTCAGGTTTATTTGTTTTGGAATTTACAAAAAAAGAAAATAGTATTCAATCAACTATTTTATATTTTTGAGCATTTGTAAAATTATAACGGAAATAAATAGAATTATGCAGAGTAACAAATCTGTTACGTTAAAAATTCAAAAAAACTCATAATATAGAACAAATTTGTTGGCAACAAATATAGTTTTAGGAAACATATGTAAAGTTTGTCATAAAGTTTTTCAGTTATTTTCGTATTATGATTATAATCCTGTCCCTCAAAACCAATTAAAATCTCAAATGGTTTATAATTTTTTTGGCTGATTTCTCATGGGATTTATATAAAATAGGCAAATAAACAATGACGTAACTCGATTATTGACAATCTGTCGTTAATCAATTAAAATTCTCAATATGGATTTTTAGCAGTCTGAAACAACGACCGTCTGTTCTTGAAATGACAGCAAGAAAATAAACTGTACGTACATCATGAAGTTGGCGTCAATTATTGGAGATATTTTTTTTTAATTCGAAATTTGCCAAGTAGAAATAATACCTCATCAATGATGTAAATAGTTAGGCAATAAATAGAAGCTTGAATGGATGAAACTGAAATACTTCCTGAAAGCACACAACATATTTCAGTCACTGATTGTTCTAATGCCAAACTGAACTAAGTTAAGGTTTCGTTAAAACCAATCAATTTCTAAACGACAGGAAGATAAATAAATGTGATTACATCGTCGACTTCAAACACAAACAATAACTGGAAGAGTTCTGAAAAAAAAACGGTGGAAATGCTCTTTCTAATGAAGAAATATCAGATGATATGCTACAGAATTTTTTTAGCACCACCATCCATCTTCGCAATACTTCTCTCTTGTTTTTCGTATTTAATGTCTTTGGGGAAAATGGAAATAAATGTCCGCTGCCATATTTAAACGTCAAACGAATTTCCTGTCCCGATAATATTGGTGTTGATAGAAAAACCTTGCCTTCCACTGACATGAGCGATTCTTTACGGAATCAGTTAGAAGAGTACAGTATTATGACTCTAAATTGGACAATCCGAGAAGTTTCTTTTGCCAAATATATGCAGTACTACCCCGTTCGCATTCGTAGTTTTGCGACGGTCCCAAAACTACGTAAAAGAATGGGGTAGTTGTGCAGATGAAGCAACAGCAAGCGCTGTTCTACACGACGTCAAGAAAGCGATTTCAGCAATGTTTTTTATTGCCAATCAGCTATTAATTTCCATCGACAATCATCATCTCAAATAATGTTGTTAATTTCAAATTCAATTTGACACCCCAGAACCCCAATAACGCCCCCAAGTGATTACCTAGATTCGTCTCTAATGGCAAAACCGGTCGCAATTAGCGAGACAAAATTCTTACAGGCGAAAACTAGACGGTTTCATATATTTTGAAAACAAATTGTCAACTACAGAATTGTAATTAAAAGTTAGCTTTGTTTCATTTAAGCGTCCAGTTGTTTTATAGATAATCGATAACAACCAAATTAAAATCATTGCTACACATCTGTACAGGGGAACATCGACAAATATTCCATTTATTTTGATTAGGAAATGGAAACGTTTACAAAACAAAACAAAAAAATTATAAAGGATAAAACAACAGAAATACAACAATTTTATATTTTATAAGAGCGATAAATTGGCTGTGGAGCCATATTGATGGTTTTTATGAACATATCGTATTCAAATTGTATATACTTTTCAAAAAAACAATCTTCCACAGCTTCTAAGTTGAAATTTAATTTAAAAATTGTGATTTTATCATTATTTAGCTTTACAACTTCTAGCGAGAGTTTCATATTCGTTTTCTTTAAATGTATGGGAAGCTATTTAAAAATAAATAAACACACCAACAGGAAATGGAAATTTTCTATATATATGTATATATATATATATATATATATATTTTAAATTAAATAAGAGATTGATGATATTTTTAGAAAAACCCATCGTCGCTCTACAAACCAATTTCATTTTGAACTTAACTTATGTAAATGTTTGATTTAACAAACATTAACTTTGGTGATAACAATTCTAAGTAAAATAGAAACTAATTTCCGAAATCGATAATAAAAGGCCAGATTCATCTTATACAAATACCGGATAAAAAAGCAACTCTTCCATTCGAATTTTGAAAGACAATAATTTAATTGATTTTAATGAGAAATCTATTGTTGACCTCATCCACGTTAATCACTGTACCAATTGATCGGATAGGCTAACTGAAAAGTTCCTGAAAAAATACAAGGCCAAACGCCAATAGGATGATGAATCATCAATAATTTACCTGTACTTGACTTGGATGTAAATTCAAGCGACATCATTTGAATTATTGAAAAATAACGACTCTGTTTTGATAAATATCTTCTAAACGAAACGTTTGTGTAGTGTAAACCGGTGTAAACAAAGTATGAAAGAAATAATATTTTCGCGTGATAACTGTTGCACTTTCTGTAAATAATAAATGCATTGTGTTGCATACATTGACCTTCGCGTTCTTTAGAAAGAGAATTGTTAGATAATTCGAATTATTTATAATATAACATTTATTTACAGATCTTTACGTACTCTCTTGAACTGTGTGGGTTTTAATGTAAAATGTCGCAAATGCAACCCGGAAAATCAATCTAGTTTGGATCTCTTCTTCTAAGAGATTTTATGTCGAGTGCGCTATTTAAACTAATTTCTGAATTAAATGAGGAAATCCTTTCCTAGTAACGTTGGTGGAGATTTAGTCATGATAGAAAATGAGCAATTATTTAATCGTCTTATGATTAATTAGTGACACACTTTAAGCTCCTGGCGTAATTTCAAATTATTCTCAAATTATACGATTTAAATACAATGTTACTAAAATTAATAATTTACTATTCTTGTTTGTTTTCTCATTTTGCTTACCTTAGCCTGAAATGTGATGCCATGATGGAAAGCCTCTTCAGGATGTAATGGGATTCTAGTATCATAATCATCATTTTGAACTAAATCGTATTGCTTCTTGGATGGCATTATTATAATAATTTATGATGAACGAAATAACACGACAATCACTGTTTAATTCAAGAACAATCAAATTTATCACATTTTTCCCCAAAAAACAACATTGGCACTAATAATACTGAAATTGATTTTGGCACCGACTGTCCCGATGGTATATGGACGAAGAATAATTTAACGTCTGGCTATAGTTGCGTCGTCGTCACGGAAACGGATAGTCGTCGACGTCCTCGTCGTTGTTGTAGATTTTACAATGAACTTCTCGAGCATCTGGTCGGCTTATTATCCTCGATTTGGTGGTAACAGTCGAGCGATATGATTTCCATTTTATGACGATCGACAACAACAATAAAACTCACAGACACAATTGATTCAATGAATCATTCATTTACTACCATACACCTGGAAAAGAATGACGAAAACTAGAAATTATTAGAAATTATTTCCTATTATAGCACGAGTTTCTGTTTGAAAATAAATACCAAAAAAAAAACTCGATGGAATAGCCTTGACCACTCATTCTTTCCAACTATTTTTAGACGACTGGAACAAGTTTACTTTTGTTATTTTTTTCTTCTAAGTTGAACGAACACATCGACAATACTAAATAGGATTAAGATGATGATATTTAGGTGAGAGAAAAAAATTAACAACACTCAACCACCCCATTTTAGGACAAATATTCCTGCAAGACACGATTACGCACGTAGCCATACAATTGTTGCTATGGTTGAACTAACACACAGAACGTTATAGAACAATAGAAAATAAAAGGGGAAAAAATCAACACAAACAGCTGCTCTACAAATTACAACCACCTGCAAGACGAATGATTCATTAAAGAATTGTTGATATAATGAAAATCAAATTTAAAAACAAACGCTTCCCACGATCGTTACCAATAATTCATAACAAATCTCAAAATGTATCGTCAGTGGCTCGACAATGTGGCGTGCAAATTGTACATCCTAAAAGCCAATTCGACACTAAATAAACAGAACTGCCATTCGACTACGCCACTGCACAAACAATATCTGAATGCATTCCCATTTCAAATTCAATAAAACGAAAATGAATTTTGCATGATAGCTGGAAGAAAACTATAAGTCACGAATTAATATTGTCTGTGGGAGCTTTTGTGCAATTTCGCAAAATTCAAATTCTCTCAAGAGACACAAAAAAAAACGAAACGAAAAAACTATTCTTGCATTTACCAAGTCAATAACAAGCAACTTCAATCAACTAGAGTCTTTGTTTGAGCTTAACTAATACAAAATAATCCTATTTTGCAACAGTGGAATCGTTCTAAGCACTTGACCAAAGTCGAATTGTTTCCGGCTTCTTCATTATTTCCATTGTTCTTATGGTAATTGTCAGAAATGTTAAAGGTGCATCAATAAATTTTGTGTTAATGAACGAAACGCAACGGTTTATTATTGCGAATATTTCTCAACTTCAATGACAATAATGAGGATTTCGTATCCAGTTCAACAAACAATCCACAATTGACAACAATACGCTAATGGAAAAGAACAATAAGAACGGTTCGTAAAATCTAATAGACCGAAGACGGCAGTAAAATAGCGTTAAAATGTTACTGTTTTAATATATAAACAATGACAAAGAGCATTAAAAACAACTACGAAGCATATGCTAATTTACGTAAAAGAAACGAAAAACAACGAGACGAAGGAGCAATTAAGCCACTTATTGCTTGATGTTTTACATACTCTTTTTTTTGTTATTTAAAAATAAGAAACAGAAGACGACAGCTTCAAACTACCAACTGGCTTTAAGAGATGATTGTTGGAAGATTTCAAATTAAAGTAACAGCGTGTATGTGATTTGATTGCATCTTGCAGATATTATATTCTTGTTGCATTCAAGTTAATTATAGCCAGTTTCTACTTGATTATAGTTTTTTTCAGGTGACGGTTGGTTTACAGCAACAGTACAAGAGCCGGTTCACGGCCAAACAGTCAAGTTTTTCCGTACCGAGAAACGACAACCAAACGCTCACTAGCTGCTGTAAACGTTATAATTTCACAATACGACAGCGATATTGATGTCGAATAATTCAAATGTTCTGTATGGCAGATAACACTAAGAGAGTTCCAGTTTCGGTTATATTTCCGTCATGGTTCTGCTTTGTCTTCAGTATTAATCAGTCCTAGATTGATTTCCCTATTGTGTGTCAAATGATTTCCGTAAGCCAAAGTTAGGTAAATTCAATTACATGATAGTGAGTAACAACGCAACTACTTTAATCTAATTAACAAGAGCTTACGTCGAGCACGCAACTTCAACACTGTCTATGAGTGAGTTAAATGAAAATTGGCAACTTCCAAACATAGTTGCAGATAAACTAGAAGAAACAAAATTGTGACTAAATGCTAATTCAGGGCGGATACGGGAGAGAAATTGAAAATTATCTTGATTTTTTAAGATGGAAATTTCAACGAAAACGATTGAATTAGGGGTAGACACTTAGAAAGTTTGTAAGATATGATGGTTTTTGGGTTAATCAACTTTCTTTCTTTTAATACAAATTGCCTAGATATTTTATAACTTTGTGTGGCTTTTTTGATGTTGGAAACTTTTCTATTATTCGTTAAAAACTTTTAAGACAATCACAACTTCGAGGATACACATTTTAGATTGGAAATAATGTTATTATTTTGAATTAATTTTTGTAAAATTATAAGTTGCATCTCTATTCTTCCTTGCAGAAGTTCCACGTTATTGCGATAAAAACGTGAATTAAGATGCACAAGTTTCAGGGTTTTGTTCAAGATACTCGCAAAACTTACCAGTTGAAAACAGATCTTGAACGAATCTTTGTCTGATGATATCAGCATTGTGCAAGGAGTTTTAACCGTGTTCAGGAAACTCCAATATCGTTATTCTTTGCATGTTCTGTTTGCACGCCTTGCCCTTTATCATTATCATTATTATACTGTGTATATCTTCCCAGTTTCCAAACTTTACAAATGAAACGAACAGGGGCAATTATTTCCGTTTGTTTTCGATTTTAGAAACCTTGGAGATTTTAAATTACATCTTCGTCTTATGTAAATTATCTGTATGTATACCAAAAACTCGTGTTCATCTTCTAATCATTAAATAATACCACATTGAAATTTTATATTTCAGACTTAGAAGCCTGAAATAACCCAAAATCCAAATCTATCCAATTAAGTGAAAACGAAACCAAAAAAATTCAATCATACATTTTTCAATATCGATTGGATGAGATTATTAATTAACCCCTCCAATTTTTTATATTTATACCAATACACACCGATAACAAGAGATATGGGAACCATTTATTTCGAGAATACTTTCAAGAGCGAAACTGAAAATCCAACAGAACACCAAAAAATGAGAAGTCAGTATTACAAAACGATTTTCTACCCGAAAATAATGAAACTGAAATATTAAATAAAAAGTAACAACACTAAAAGATTTCATGATATTTTACAGGATTATTTTCAGTAATAACACTGTAAAAAAAAACGAAACGACAACGACGACATCTTCTCTGTTATAAAAACAAATATTGTTTATATACGCTCTTCTCATTTGGGAAATGGTGGAAGATATATAAAAATTCATTCTTTTTTCTTTGAATTTGTTGAAGCTATCCGGTCTCTCTCTCTCTCTCTCGTCTGTCTTATTAGCCTCTTTAATCGAGCTTCACTTGCTGCTGCACCTGCCCTTTTTTAGTTTCGTCTTTCATCAGGTAGACGAGAAAAGAATTCCAAGTTTATCGACGAGATATTATTGTTGCATCACTATAAATGCTTTCAACTGTTTAGAAATGAAACCAGATTCTTCCCAAATTGGACACCATTCAATCATTGATATTTTATTTGGATAAATTACTGAAATAGCTGTGTCAAAATATGCAAATTTATGCTCTACAATATCACTATTTCGGTGTAATTTGATTATTTATTGAACCAAATTGAGTTCATTTAACGCAATTTGGATGAAATTCAAAGTCTAAATATAAAATAACACCGATATTAAATTGTTGAAAATTACAAACTAATCATTTATGAAATTGCATCATTGCATGGATGCCGATCTGGTGTTCATCTTTTCACAATAATCAGCGGCGTAACAATCAGGCATACAACATGTGTACACGACATACATACAAATCAGCGAAATCGATGACAAACGGGAATAATTAACATGGGCGTCGACCCACGGATATTCAAGGCGTTTATGTGGGCGCCTACCAACTCGATTCCGGTTACGCCGCTGGTTGGAAATTCACAAATATTCTTGAAAATTGAACGAATAACAATTGAATTATTATTAAAAAAAACAGGTTTTTTTCTCTTGTTTTTTGTAACTGTTTATCATGTAAATAGCTTCAGGCAGTTTCTTCGTATACGGAATTTCATCATCCACTGCACTTTGAATGTTTATAAACTTGTAATTAGACAAAATTAATTTTCCAATGGTTCACCTTGATAATAGAATAGTTGAATTCTTCAGAATGATTTAAAATGTGTGGGTTTCTACCTGAAGTCCAATGAACTGATACGGTCATCCAAATAGACTGAATCGAAATTATACAGAAGACAAAATAATATGCTTTTTTCCAGTTCATTTCATGCTAATTATTCATAAGACAATGATCATTTTGAAAAAGAAAAAAAATCAATCTAGTTTATTCGAAAATAATAACGGTTTCAGTGATGGAGGAAAGCTTTCAGGATGGTTTCATGTATATGTCGTAATCACTTTCCAAAACAACAATAGGCCCCTCTCTCGTCTTTTTTCCATCATTTCAAATATGTATATAAATCTATTTTTAAAACAAACGTATTCATATTAAATAAAACAGGATATTCATTGTTTGTTTCCTGCAATTATTCAAATGGCGCCCCCGTAACCAAATAAATATTATCGAAATTTTTCGAATTGAAACTGAGAAGAACGAGAATAACGATCATCATACGATTGAATTTTTGTCCAGACACAATAGAAATGTTAATAAAGAAACATGAATGCCGCCAATAATAACTAATTTACCTCAATAAAAACGACCGGCAATAAATTCATCAAATCCAATTGACACTAATCTTCAATAACAACACCCAGTCTCCATTATTTATTTCAATTTAAGAATTTGTAGAAAAGACAATAACGAAGGCAGTCCTCCAATAAAAAAAAAACACAAACACTTGATATCGTTTATTTTTCTACAACAAAAAACCAACAAAACATGAATGAAATTATGTTCAAATCAAGTTCATTATAATTTATTTCGGTTGATTGTGGGGTGGTTTATTCAAAAAAAAAAAAACTTTTGTTTACTGATAGGAGAGAAACGTTAATAACGACACGCGCTCAATGCCGGCTATGTTGGATAACAGCCCCCCAATTCTGTGCTTTATCCAACACCGGACTGATTCAAAATTGTTTCGGTTTCAAACAGGTTCGAAAATAAGGAAATTCCTTGCGGATCTACCGCCATTATGCGCCATCCTTACAGCAGAGGCTAGAATCTACAATTGAATGTCGACAGGATCCTGCTGATGCAGTTATAGAGCTGTTCGTCAGGTGTCGCCGTATTTGTTGTAAGAGAACATTTTCGAATATCGAATTTTTCTTGGATCTATTAGCGAAATTTACGTTGTTTTTTTTTCTTCCAGTATTTCCGGTAGAGAAGCACATGATAATCTTAATAATTATGTAAGTGGGAAAACCTTCATAATTAATCTTGTCTGACGTCCTGTTCATTGAAATTGTTTATAAAGTTTTTGTTTTATATAATTGAAGAGTAGAAAAAAATCTCCAATTTAAATCCGTTTCCGTTATTATTTCTGTTTCATTTATAAATGGAAGCCTTGAAATTTAGACTTTTATCTTGTTTTAACAGATTATTGTTTTGTTTTTATGACGATGTCCAAATAGATTATTGTCGACAAAGATGCATTTTACGAAATTAGATGATGATGTGTGTGTGTGAAACGAACATTGCAAATTTTCATTTAAGTCACACAACAAATTCGACAAACTTCAACAAATTCCATATTAATCCAAATAAAAAACATGTAGATCACGGCAGCGGAAATAGAGACCTACCAACGATGAAGTATTTGTTGTGTATTTTTAACTTATTGTGTTATCGAATTAGCACAATTATTAATGCAAATAAAAACTATTAGCGTCTAATTATCTAGATGTTCTACGATTAAATTTTAATTTGTCATGTTTTGGGAAACAACTGTGTGGTAGCCAATTTTATGTTAAGTGAAGCAGTGGAACTGCGCAAAATTTTTTCAAGAAATTAATTATAAATAATTTAAGAAAATATTGAGAAGATTATGATAGAGATTGTCAGTGGCACGAATTATTAATTATCCTTTTGCCGGTCATGCTAATGGATACTAATAATTAGTATTAGTCAATTATTTTTCTATTTATTTCTAGATAATACTTCTATTATCTATAGAATGGGATAATGTGTGTTTTTGTTTATCATCATTACTACAGTATTGGCGTGTGTTGGTGGAAAGCTGGGTCTACACGAGGATAATTTGGACGACCACTTCTTGGGGAACTCTTCCGAGGGGTCCGAGGCGCGACAAAATTTTGGGGTGCCTATTGTAATCAACAAGCACTGTTAGATACGAAAATATACGAAAATGTTCATAGTTTAAGGTCATTTTCACCTGTTAATTAGTCCTTGTGTTGCACGTAAGCGGAATGACTTTATTCGGTGGGCCCTACTGTTACAATATTCTCAGTGGCGCATTATAGCTTCAAAGGACGCCAGCCAAATTTCAATTTTACACTGTAATGGACTCACCGAAGATCTATTTAGAGGGCCCCGGGCAGTTGCCCTTTTGTGCCCTTCGATCCCTAAGAGGCGTCTAACATCTGTTACCAAATATAAATAGAAAATACGTGTAAAAGTAGTTTTGATTTCTCTCAAGTCACCGCTCTAGCATGGAACAAGTTTCCAATGGTTTTTTATGTTAATTAAGATATTCAAATGAAGACACGTGTTATGGCAAATATGCTCTCAGCCATAACGTCTTCCTTGTAGACCAAGCTTCAAGATCGATTATAGAAACAAACGTATTCATGCCAAAATCAATCTTGACGACTTAAATCAGAGAGAATAAGACAAAGCGTCCCATTAACGTATAAAATTGTCCTAATAAAACAATTTTCAAAATGGTCGTAAATTAATATACGGAAATCCGTTTTGTTGATAAATATTTCTCTGATTTATTTATATACCGGGATCGTTATGTAATCAATTTGAAATTTCGAGAAACGTTTTCCGAACTATTAAAAGAATTATTGAAATTACAATTAAGTAATTACATTTAAAATGCAAACATTATTTCCATCTATTAATTACGAAAAAAAAAGAATATTTATCTACAGTACAAATAGCAGAGCTGGAACTAGGGTGTGGCAAAGGTGGCGCCTGGCCAAACAAAAAACGATTACAAAAACTTGTATCGAAACACTGAAAGCAACATTCTTTTTCGGGAGCATTGTGGCATCGAATTGTATTTCGCTACGGGCCGCAAATACCCTAATTCCGGCTCTGCTCTGAAACACAATAAGAGCTGTTGATTATAAAGTATGTATCATAAATAGCAATTAATTCCACAATGAGAACCACTTTATACCAAACGAATCAGAATCAATCTACATCCGATTTGATGAAGACTTACACAAACTGACCTTTTCGACCACCTAACTGAATCAATCTAAATCAATCTGGATCAATCAACTCTTCACTCGCACTACTTTAATATTTACGTACATATGACTATTTTAAATTAATTTATCATTAATTTGCAGTGCCTTAAGCAATCTGCGACTCAAGTCACATCATCCTATTAGATTTGATGGACTATGTTGTAAATAATCATAAATTGCAACTATGACCATTTAAAACAAACCACAGACCATCAATTGCAGTTTTCTATTGAATCGAATCGAATTGTTGTATTTACTTAGAAAATTCAAGGCTGCCAATTAATACGATAGACATCATCAGTTATTAAATTGGTCATATTTTATTAATTCAATACGAATTTCCGTATTGAAACAATGAACTCGATCACCTTCAACATCTCGTGACGTATCTCTTTCTTATAGTCAGCAATGAAGGAATCTGGTAGGTACGCCTGTTCTTTGGAATGAACACCACTTACTTTGTTCTGCCTGGCACTAAGAATGTAAGAAAAAAATCGATTAAAAAATACAAGAAAAATTCTACATAAACTGGCGGTTAAAAATTCCGAATTTCTACAAATTAATGAATAGTCAGTCAATGTTTGAAATAAATAAATATCTACTTCTACTTATTATTAGTTTATTTTTGAATCAGGTTTATAATATATTTGCACATTGTGATTGCATTTGGCGTCAGTCGTTTCTGTTTTTTCTTTGTTGCTTCTACTTTAAAATAAAATATTGCATAATTCACGTTTACATTGTGTCTCTGCTCACAATTGTAAATCTCGGTAAATTTGAATTATATTGTTATTACAAATTTTAACGTGAATTTATGGCTTCATCCAGTCGTGATTAGTTGTGAAATTAATAAATTCATAATTCTAAAACACATGATCTCCACCTTGGCATTGAAGGAAAAACGAACAATTCGTTATAATCAGCGCACAATTTTGTTTTGAAATCAAAAATTAATAGAAAAAAAATATGATTGTTGACCAACATTGAATTGTAAACAATTTTATAATAAGTGAATCAACGAAAGTCGAATGCACGATTGTTCCATTTAAATTTCATTCTTTTTTCATGTTTTTTTTTCTATTTCATATAAATGTGAAGGTGGCTGTGCCACGTGAATAACAATCAATTGAAGAAAATTGTTTGTTAGTAATTGTTATCTGTTTCAATTCTGATCGTGATTTGTTTCCATTCAAAGTTTCCCATTTGATTATTATTTAGCAATATTTCGAAGCAATAAAATATTTAAAACATAAAATTTCAAACAATTAACCATTAAATTAAAAATTATAATCAGATAAAGGTAACATGACTATAAAGTAAAGATAAAAAAAAAACAAAATAATTAAAAATTATTCCGAGGAAAATTTACGATGGTTATGTTGTTTTTTTTTTATCATGATAAATAAGTAATTCACTAATAAATCTTTTAATAAAATCGATCTTAAATCTTCCATAATAAACACATTAATTTTATGTTTGACAAATAAGCTTCGAGGAGAAAAAAAAAACGTTGTTATGAAATTGAGCTATAACATAATTAAGGGGCCATCTAACAATGCGTGTACCGAAAAAGACTTGAGAAAACATAAATTCCACACGTGCATGGACAAAAAGAATTATTTGTTATCATCGCTGCGATCTTGTTGTGTTTAAGTTTATGTTTGCGTCGTCTAGGAAAAAAGGTGGTGGTTACTGCTTATTTCACCAACAACCCTGGCGCTTATGCCGTGTCGAATGGATGTTACTGCTCATTTCACCAAATCCAATTCTACGATGAGGGACTTGTAAAGGGGAGTGTGGAAGATGATCCTTTTTCATACCGTGCCGGGACTCGAACCCCGGACTTCTAGATGTAAATCCATATCCTTTACCATTGAGCCATTCGGCTCGTTAATTCGTTGATGTAAAACTTCGTATAAATGAAAACGATTCAATTTACGACCGAACGAAAACAGCCGACTTTCCATCGTGTGAGGTGCATTCGAAAGTCGCCGATGGCAGTAGGATCTACAGGTGTTGCTAAGCAACGGAAAATAAATACCGAACATGGAAAAACGTCCCCGGTTGGCTATAATTTTCACTTCCACCTACATGCTTCGAAAATTACCGTTTTCCACACGGCTGACGATAATAAGTAGTTTGGGATCAGTTTCTAACTACACATGCGTAGTCTAGTTATAAACAAAACAATCTGGAATTGTGGGTAGGAATACACCTAATAGTTGTTAAAATGAATATATTTCAAAATGATTCTATTCGTATAACATTAACCTCGGAATAAATAAAGAGACTTACTATCCCGCCTTGCTTTTGAACACCAATCCATTCACAAACCACTAACACTGCACTAACACTTTACTAACATTGTTGCACTTTTCGTATCAACTTTTGCGGCTACAATTATAATTGAAGCAAATATTGTTAAGAGTCGCAAATTGAGAACAAAATTTTTTATTCGTCCAAACCTTCAACAAACATCAGAACTATGTCTTTGGTTGGCTCCTTACGATCTCCTTCTGCCATTATGTTTGTATTCTCGTATTCCTCTTCTTGCATGTATATTGGTCTTTGTGTGTATTTACTTCTACTGAATGTTTTGCATCTTGACTTTTCGAAACTCTCCACGTCTCTGTTCAAGATGGCTATTTATTCGTATTTATTTTAACTTTCAACGTAGAAAAAAATTAGTAGGTATCTATTTAGCACTTATATTCTAAATTCCAAATTAAAATCTAAGAGCATTGAGATTATTAAACCTTTAAAATGTAACTTGGAAGAGTCCCCTACAAAATTATAAGATCATAAATCATGTTTGGATAAAGATCCATTAGACTGATGGTTGATAATTTAAGCAAGGCAAAAAACATTTGTAATTATCATTATCGTAAAATACTGTAAAATACTGTAAAATACGATTGATAAACCAAAATGAACCTATTGATAACGTACAACCAATTTTCTATTAATATATCAATTTTATCAATACTTTATTTTTGGCAATTAGTAGATTTAATGATCATTTGATATTTGACAGTAATTATTGTTTATGAGCCATTGTCGAGTTCTACGTTATTTCAATAAAAATGCATGATGTTGTTGTCTTAATATAGTTGGAATTACGTCAGAAATTTTGAACAGAATTAAGATGTTTTTCATTTTCTTCGTGTTTTTTATTTCGTAAATAAATATTTAATTTAATATTATGAAACAATAAACTTCGTATAAACAGAATAAATATTAAATTATTTGCCCTTGATCTTAGACAATTTGCATTTCTTTAATATTTTCTTCGATTGACATGCACTATTGTCGACAATAATAAATTCTATTAAAGTTTAATCTGTCGAGGTGTTTTTCTATATCGAAAAGTTAATTAAAATGCTCGTTATTAGCGAAAATTAAACAGAATTCTAACAAGTCTGAATAGGAATCCGTATATAGTAGTCCCAAAATGACAATGGCGCAAGCGATGGCTCTCCGCAAAACGCACAAGAATTATCTGTCACCACAATCTCACATGTTTCAAAACCATTAAATGGTTGTTTGTTGGATACACACATGTGCAATTTTTCATTATTTATTACGGAAAAATTAGCCAAGTTTTCGGCCTTGAAATTTGATTTAGATAACGCAAACCCAAGTATGGCCTAACTGGAGCTGGAAGGTTTTGTAAATATTTTACATGAATTTGAGTATGTACAAAACGTTTATGGTTCTTAAATCATCAAGCTCCATATTCATGTCAACATGTTGTCGTTGCTTTGTTATGGTGTTATCTAATTGTTTAAGATGTCTGTTGGTTTTGCAATTGGATTAATTAATTTCTTTTCTGTGTTCATATAATTGCGACAAAATAAATTCTAAGATAGTCAATGAACTATCGTATAAAATGCCGATATGACTTTAGAATTGAGATAAAACACCTTGACGTTATCAAAAAGGTCACACAGTGAGTAGGCCAAGGTGTTTTAAAGACCGTCAAACAAGCCACTGATGTGTTTGTTTATTCCTTTAATTAACTGACAATGAGTTACTTTTTTCTTTGTTGTTATTGTGATAATCAAGCCACAATTATACAGTTTAAAGCCACATAATAATGCAACGATGAGATTATTAAGCACAAAACATAAATTTGTCATTTTGTAAATATACTTTTAAAAACAATACCGAAAATTCATGTGTGACATCAAGAATAATTACTGTTTCTAATTATTGTTTTTATGAAATAAATGGAAATACTGCTGTGTAGCATGTTTGTATTAATCTGTTGCTATATGATTATTGCTGCTGAAATTGGTCTGTTTTGACGTTGCAACACTAGCGTTCAGCATTACGTATGGACTTTATCATTTCAATTTCAAAATTAAGGATTGTTGTATCAGTTGCCACATTGCCATACACTTTGATATTTGCGTCATAAGATCATTATTAACACAATGATCAGCGTAGATGTCCTTATTAACGTATATGATTCCATTTGCGTGCAGCTGTCGCAACCATATTTCTAAACCAATACCAAGGTCGTAAATTTGCTATAATATCTTGTTTTGTTTTGTTTTTTTTAAATAAACTCCGTGTGGGAATCCAACAGTGAACAATTCAGACAGTATTATTACTAATGATTCCCATTTTTTTTTGTGTGTATGATCTACTCCGGAACGAAATAATCAACGTATAATTCATTTGTCATGTTATATGTTTCAATTATTGAATGAATAGTCGATTTCGAAAATTTGATTTATTTGTGAAAAAAAAACAACAACACAAAGAACGAACGCACGTGATTTGAATATCCGTGATAATTGGTTTTTGTTATTAACAAAATAAATAAATAAATCAATCAAAAATCAACTAAAGACTTCATCCGGTTTTTGCGAAAGATTTATTGAATTCCCCGAAACTATAATATAATTAAAAATTTTGTTTATCTATAAATGAATGACTACAATTTTATGCAAATCATTTCAATTTTTTAATTTAATCTAGATTATTCTAACAAATATTTTTCATGTAATTATCACATTTGAATCATTAACATTGGTGATGGATTATTATTATTATTTATTTAGGATTACAGGAATTTGTATTGTAATGTTAATTGTTCATTTAATATGAATCAACAATTATTACAAAGATAACACATTCGTTTTAACAATTATTAGAAAACTTTATGTTCTCAAAACAATGACTTAGGCCTCGATTCCACTGTGCGACAATTCGCTCGCGTCGATTTTTTTATACACTGTTATCCTTGAAAAACGAACGCGATTTCTCGCACAGTGGAATCGAGGCCTAACAACGTTTTATAAGAGCAAACCCGTTTTTTTTTATCTATTTGTGTTATCCTTCTACGGGCAGGATAATTTAAAAGTCAAATATAATTAGATTCGATAATTTTTTTTCAAATTTGAAAATTATGCCAAAAACCCATTGCGATAATAACGTAAATTCTTTGAAAATTTCAATTTCGCCAACTGAGATTTTATCATTGTCGGTAGCTCGACACAAGCGTCATTTGTTATTTGTGACGCCTCTCACTAGTCTTTCTGCTGCACAAATTTCTGGAAAATAACAGAAAACTCATAGAAAATCAACACGAAATGAATTTATTTTTCATTTTTAACATTTTGAATGAGGTACAGCCAAAACTGGTGATTTATATGCGTCCTTTGTGAGACGCTCAGTTAGGTTTTCAATGACAATGAATCGACTATCTGAGCTGCTGTGTTATCATGCAGGATGATTCGTCCTTAAGGTTGATTTTTTCTGATTTTATCGACATAGATCCTGTAAAGCTACAGAAGCAGCATGATCTGTAATTTTGTTCAAAACACTTTGAGAATAACATTTGTTGGTTTCCAAACAACTGACTGGCGTTGATTTCTGGCGCATACGAAGGTATTCACATGTTGTTGTCCAGATTGGATGAGTATGGACTGAAATTTGTGGGCATTTCTTTGCACCACTCCACAAGACTGCGTATTCGACCATAGGTCAAATTGTAAGAAAATCACACGGTTATGTGCCGATCCATAATTATCATTTCACGCACAGCATCGATGTCATCATTCCGGCTGCTATATCCACTTTTGAATCCTTGACACCATCGATCCATGGTTGTTGTTGATGGTGCTCTCGAATTGTCACATTCGACATTTGAAATTTCCTTCTCAGCCAGTTTGTCAAACAAACTTTTTGAGTTTTTGAATTTAAAAACGTAAATTTCCAAGTAAGGTCATTGAAGGGCCGCCAAAAGCTTGTTTGCACAAAGGCGCCTTACATAGCGGCGCCGGCCCTGAGCATAGCCCACATAATAATTTCAGATAACAATATTTTAGACATTAAATTGGCAATATTACCTCAATCACAATAAATTCACCGTGCCATCATGTCATTGAATTTTAAATTAGCAATAATTTAATAAATTCAAAAATCAACAACTATTTTGCAGAAGGTAAAAGTTATTATTTTAATTGTTTGTCAATAAATTTAATAAATCATTTGAAAAAGGCAAAGAATTTAATTTGTCTTTATACTTTATAATTTTTAAGATTAATTCATAAGGAGAAAATCAAAATATAATATTTTGTAAATATTGTAAAATCGTTATGCATATTGATTTGTTGTGTAAAGACAGGGCTTCCCCAATCGCAGACAGTTGAATCAGACACTGTTATTGAAATTTATTTAAAAGAATAAAACAACTTGTAATGTTATTATTGATACAAAACCTGTACAGTGGAATTGTGGTTTGGAAAGTCTGGTTTATTGTGTTAAAATTAAGGAGCTTAAAAGGGCGCGCCGACACAGTGTATGCCAGGCTAGTGATGGCGCCAAAGATTTCAGACACTGAGGAAATACGAAAGATCTGCACACACACAGTCGCCGAGCACTACTGGGTCCATAAATTCGCACCGCCCAGGGTCCATGTAAGGGTTGAGTTCGTCACTGGACAAACAGGCAATTTGCATCCATAATAAAGGACATTTCAAGTTTATTGCTTTGATATCCATACCATTATTATTTCCATGGAATCGATTAAAATTAGTTGTTGTTAGTATTGTAGAAATGATGAATTTCCACTCTAAAGTCAAATTATTTTATAGCGGAACTAACAATAAGTGCGCATTTCGTGTGTCTGTATGTGCAATACTCTGCGGCTATACAAGACCATTATTGTAGCAATTAACAAAATAATAATAGTAGAAACATGGAAATAAATATTGGTTTTATTTCTTAGAATTCATGTATTCAAATATTCATAGTTAAGTTTCATCATTATTTCTAACGTTAACATTAACACTATTCAATTTTATTTATTTATTTTTTTATTTATTTATTTATGTATTTATTTATTTATTTATTTTTTGTGTTCCAGTGGCCAAATCTAGCCTGTCAGCTTTGTTTTTGTATATTTCGTATCAATACCGAAGTGTTTCTGTGTACATTTTCCAACTTTTGTTTCTGGGTGTGTAGATGCGTCGGGACAGCCTGCATATTCATGTAATAAGAATAATAAAAAGACATATCTAAAGAGAGCATTCGATCTTTCAATTCTCAAGTCGATTATGAGAGAACAGCGCTTATTTTTGGGGCTGGCGGAAACGTGAACGGCATAGCGAGTCAGTTTCGAAACCGATTGAACGGTCTATACAGTTTTCAGATTCGAATAGTCCAATACCAGTTTCACGAAATGTTTATCTTTCTAACCAAACATTCAGTGTATTGCTATGAATTTATAATTTCTCCTCTAATTAAGTAATTTTAACGCAGAAAACTAAAATAATTCTTACCAATCAACAAAAAAGGGTGAGTCGCAAAATTTCATTTCTTCATCAAAATTAAATTTCCAAATTGTTAACAAAATTGAATTTTATGGCGAAATAATAAATATAATCAAGGTCAGATTCATTTTGATTATTGCAATTAAGCTGAGAGGAAAGGTAAGAGAACACGACAAAAAAACACTTCGACATGTTGTTGTTGGTTTTCTTTGTAATCCTAGATGATTGTATGGTAATGATTTTTTAGAGAAAATTCGTGGACATCGTTTGTGTGTTGATCAAATCGCGCAATTAGATTATTCGAGAATCTTACATTTATGGAAATTATCAATGGTTTGCTGGTTTGATTGGAATTTTCTTTTCGATGGGAAATCTTGCGGTTATTTATTTGTGATAACTTAGGTCATTCCACTCAATATGCGCACACCTACCTTGGCCTGTGCAATTTATACAAATCATGACATATTTCTAAATAACATATAGTAAAAATGTTTATAGCGTGTATATATTTAATAGATTAATTTATTCTTACATTGCATGAATTGAATATTGTGAAATTCAATATGAAAATTACATTTAATTACATTATTAACGCTTGAATTTTCTCAAAATCAATAGCACTTGCAGTTTTTTTTGGGTTTTTTATTGGGCCAAAGTATGATTTCTTTTTTTTAATATAATTTAAATCAAATAGTTTTGTTGGAAAATTGTTTGTTTTTGTTAAATTAGAAACTAATAAAGTTAATCGTGGAATGTCACGAATAATTGTCGCAATTAAAACAAAAATTGTTTTGACATGAAACACAGCCGGTCTTTTTCACACCCAAACAACTAATAAATAAATATATAAATAAATAAATCAATCAATAGAACAACAATAAGAAAATTCAGCAAGTATAATTATTTATTGTCTATCTTTTATGGATCACCTTAAATTATAAAGCCAACACTAATAAATCACTAGTGTTATCAGGTATAAATGACGTTATTTTCGACGACAGGTATGATTAGCAAACGAGAAAAACGTCCCCAACTAGAGAGGGAAAAAAATTATGTTCAAACTTGTCAAAATCGTACAGCAACAATCAGTCGCCTCTTCATAGCACGTGAACCATCACTAACTAGTCGGTAAAAGCGTGGTCCTGAAGGAAAAGTTTCGCAGTATCAACTTGGCCAGTCAACTTGAACATTCTGTTGAGAGTCACACAGTACATACCTAGCTCTTGTTCGATGTGCATGTTGTTTGTTGTTCGGTGGTCAATAGTTTTCATTAAAACGTTATTAAACTAGTTACAACCGGCTCTTTGAATTTCTCTAATAAAACATAACGAATTTGACAAATTCACAGGAATTTTAACGATTTTCCCAGAAAAATTCACAATACAACACTGGGGCAATATTCAATCGAAATATTCGCAGATAACAATTGTGTTTGTGTTTTTGCAACAGCTTGGAACAATCAAAAGCTCAGAAGCAGCTGCTTTCCAGGACGGCGACGGAGGATAGATTGCGCGGATTTTTCACCCGCCATCACCTACGGCACCCCTAATCATCTAACAGTGTAAGTTTTTGTTGTTACTCTTGTTTTTTGTTTTTTTTTATTTACAATGTTAGAAACAATTTTCGTCATGGGGCTATTTCAAAATTTAATTAATTCCATTTATCGATAACTGTTTATGACAGTTCTAGAAAGTGTTTGGATTTTGCAATAAGCACTTCTTTTCTAGCTTAAGTAAAAGTCGACTTGCTTAGATGCGGATACCGGATTAATCCGCTTCTATATTGCCTAAATTTCCATTTTATAATTATTTTCAAACGAACAGCTCTCTCAATTATATTTTGTACATCTACACGAAATGTTGTTTTTAATTATTTTCGAACAATGACATTGATAATTCTAATAACAATCGTAACGAAATTAAATAATTGCTTTTATAAACGTTTTTAAGCCTTTTGCAGTATCAATCTTTGTGCGATTATCAATTATTCAAGGTTGTTTCGATATTAATGATGGATGATAAATAATAAAGTATTTTGTATGCTACTAAAAAATATAATTAATTGACTTCGTGGTGATATCTATTAAAATTTAATTGTTTGCTTGTAGTTTTATCCATTTTGTCGAATTTTTAATTATTGTTTTTTTTTGTTGTTGTTGCCCAGTTTTGTTAATGAAGTTATTATTATAATAAATACTTTTAATTACGTTAATGTTTATCAATAATTTTTTGTTTATAAATCATTCACACAGTAACCTCACGAGCTTTTTTCTTATCATATCACATGCATATTAGCCACGCGAATATTAGCCACATGATGGCCATTAAAGAAAATATTGAACAATTTATAATACACCCACGATTCATCCAATCGGCTTACAAACAAGATAAAAATTTAATTAATTTTGTTATGTAAGTGATACCAAATTCGTGTTCGAAATTATAGGAAGTTATTATTAATTTGAACATCAAAATTATTCGAATGTCTTACTGATTTCATTCGATAAATAATAAGCTCATTAATTCTTCCTCTAAAACGGGAAAAAAAACATGTCGTTTTCATTCCAATTTTTAACGTTATATAATTATTTGTAATACTTTCTCAAATTGTTTGTGGTTGTTTTCATTAATTTTTAATATTGATAAATTCGATGATAAAAATTGAACGAAAGAGGACTTCCTGTTCATCGATATTTATTACGAAATTTGTTTGTGTTTGATTTCTAAAAAATATATATTTCTAATGATGTTTATTTGTTGTTGTTTTTTTTTCTTTCAAATAAAAAGTGGGTCTGTGTCATACTTTCTATGTTAATTTGCAATTTTTAGTCTACCACTCGTTTCACTAATAAAATCCATTTTTCTATTGTTCAAATGAGATGGAATTGTTTTCGTTTAATTATTTATTCGCGATACACTTTTGTCAAGTTAATGAAATTAATTCTTCACAGATACACAACAGTGATTAGATTGAATCCACTGTACATTCATTTGTTGTTATATAACGTTGTTGTTTGTATTCAATTGATCAAATTAATGTTGTGTTTGTTTAGATAGAAGGGCCATTTCATAGAGTTGGTAATTTCTGAGAAACAACTTAAATTATAAATTAATAGGTTCGTGCCAGCCCACAATTTCAACGTGTACATCTCAGGAATTGATCACGAACTACAGTATTACCGCGTTCTTTTACACCCCTATTCTATTGCTAATCTTTTTATTTCTACGGTCCTTTACGACTACTTCCTTTACCACTACAATCAATTATTGAATTCGCTCTAACGTGCATCGATTTGATTGCTTCAAATTGTTGATGATAGGAACGAACCTATTATTTCATAATATCAAATGACTTTATTATGCTATTTACAGTAAACAAACGACTTCAACGTATTGGATTCTCGATATATATTTTTTTATTGAACAATGTACTTGTACGGGAAAATCCAACGGTGATGTCAATCAAATGTGTATTCTTTTTTATTGATTACATTATTAATTCACACTAATTATAGTTTCTAATAAAACCATTCAATATTTGCAAATATTTGAATAACAAATTGGTTTAGTAATCCGGTTTTTTGACATTTATGTGTATTCTATTGTTTAAAAATAAATTAATTGGAAAATTTCTCATTGACGTCGTGCCCGCACGCCTTTCTCCATTTTCATCATTTCACTCTTTGTAATCTAATTTTTTCTTTAATTGTCTAAATACGAATGCTTTTAAGGCGATTCTTTTCTACATACGTACAAATGATTATTATACAAATTGTTATTGTTAATAAAAGTTTGTTCACCCAATAATAGAAATGCAACAGATTGTTAGACTTTGTACGCGCTTTGTTTATTTTCACAATAAAAACACATGTACGTTTATACGTGATTGTCAATTAATTTGCAATTAATAGGGTTCTCTTTAAGGTGGACGCTCACTAGACATACGCATCGCATATCAGCGAAATGCAGAACATCACCAAATTCCCAGCGACGCATTCCGTCATAACGTCATTGTAACGAACAATTGACAACTGCTGGTCGGCCCTTACGATACTGGCAAATGTGCGAGATTATCAGCAAAATTCGTTACATACGATGCTGGCCGGTGAGCGTTCACCTTTATGATTATTTGAATGAAGCAAGAATCTAAGGTATCATCAAGGATTGGGAATAATTATTTAAATATAATACAAACGACCACAAGGATTTTGATATTGCTTACATATACTGTTTGTTATAATTTACATGGAAACAAAATCAATTCTTCTCTGCAATCGACTTTATTTAGTGGACGATTAGTCATAAGCCCACCAGCATTGTACAAATAATAAAGACATAATAATGATAATTTTATCGTTTAGAATTTCTATTTACGATGGATAACTTCACTAAATATTCATCATACATACTTTATAATGATTATAAGATAATTACTTTAATGGTCTACTGATTTAACACTACTAATTAAAAACGTATTCATAAATTATTATTAATTATTAATAATTACTAACATTCTCACAAGTACGGATATGGACAACGTTTATCCCATTTTCAAAGACCTATCATTTATTTATTTCATAAACAATTAGAAATCAATCGGAAAAAAAACACGAATTTACTGTGTAAAAACTAATAATAAATAATGCGTCATAAGAGAAATTATAATTATGTAGTAAAGAAAATCGATTTGTTATAATTTCTGACAATGTACGTGCTGTTTGTAAAAATAATGCAATATTTCCAATTATTGTTATTAATTTTAGATAAATTTCGTTAGAATTCGTACAGTTCTCGATAAATTCGCCGAAATTCCGGTGATTTCAACAGTCGATTAGACAAGTAACGCGAAGCTTTCCAGTCTAAACAGATAAAGCTTCTCATGTAACAACAACAATAATAATAATGATAAATTGTGGATATAATAACAATAGTAAGGATGAATTAAATATTTACCTAGTATCTTATATCTGACAATGAGTTTCCTGTAATGAAAATGCGATAATCAGCAGCACGATAAGTGTATATATATATATCTACATAATTACGTTATAAAGCTATTGTTCGGCAGTATGAAATCACACGTTTTACGTTATGCAACGTTTAGTGTCTTTAAAAAAAATCACGATCTACATACAAACATTACTATAAACTATATATGAAATAGAGGCGTTTTGTGTTACGGTCTGTGTATTTTCAGTGAATTTAAAACATTTTGTAGGAATCCACGACAAAAAAAAATGTCAACTAATCACCACAAACACTCAATTAGTTCAACAGGTTCCGGAAGTGGTAATCCGGATATGAATCGCAGGAGAGTGTCATTGGGCAGATTTTATTGGATCGCTTTGGTAATTTGAACAAAAAACAAACAAACAAACAAATTATAAAACTTGCTAATTGTTTAATAATTTCTTTTATTTATTATTAATTAAAGATTTACTAATTCTAATAATAATTGCGTGCGCATCTTTGCGGCCTTGTCTCTCAATGGTACGGAAGTTTATAATAATATGTTTCCGACACTCGAATTAGCCATAATAATAACAAACTAATATGGGAATATGTGTTTTTTGTTCCCATTGCGTTTTGTCATCATTTGCTTCTTTTGATTCTCTCTGTGAATATGTAAAAACTGTGAAGATAACCTTCGGATATTGTTGTTTTTTTTCTGTTTCGCATTACCTCTTTTAGAAATTTTTTTCGCTATAATCAATAATTTTTGTTTATTTTTCTATGATGTTTAATGTAAATTTTTGAGCTTTTTTGCTCAACTCTCTATTAATGTGTCCCTGGCTGGATTGAAATATCGATGATGTAATTGTTAAATTCTGTATTATGGCTTCTATTTCGGAATATTAAAATTTCAGCTGGTGAAATCGCCATTACATGAATTCATTAGAAATACCAATTTATCCGATATCGTTTATACCGCTTTTGTTGTTGTTGTTGTTGTTGTTGTTTATAAAGACAAATTTATTTTACACCATCGTCTGTTGCATATGTTTAGAGACCGGTCGGTATGTGCCTACTGTGCAATTTCTCTTTGTCATTTCTTTTTCATGTTTTCTCCTGAGGCGTATATCATGCAGTTTCTTGTTGTAGCTATATTTATGCTTTAAATAGCAAGTACCAGGTAGGATACAACATTCCAATTTTATGGTTGGGTATAATTTTAGCTTCACAATCCAGTTCCAAAAATAGCCATGTCGGTGGATGGAATCATCTCTTATAGTTGTTGTCTTTTTGTTTCTGTTTTATTTTTCTGTCTTCAATGTTGTTGGCGATGCTTCTTCTTTCAAATCGTTTTCAGCTGATATTATCGAGGTTGTTGTCCGCGCAGAAATACTTGTTGTCCTTGGCTTTTAGAAAAACTGGACTCACCCACGATTATATATCATTATTGTTATTGTTATTGTTGTTGTTGTTGTTATAAGTACGACCGTTAAGGTTTTACTGTTAAATCCATAAATTTTATTTGATTTCTTATCGTTGTTTTGTTTTATTTTTGATTATAGATCGACGAGGGTGATCGCGGCCTCGAGATGACCGCGTCCCTCGGCAATGGTGGCGGCGATGGCCGCGACGGCTCAAACAACGAAAATGACGTCTATACGGTTTCTGTTACTGGTGGTGGTGGCTATGATAACAAAACCTTCAAAACTGGTGAAGGTGACAATGGTTGTCCGGTAAAACCACCAAATAGGGAATTAACCGATGAGGAAGCATCACAATTAGGCAAATTTAAAATGTCAACCAAAGAAAAATGGCGAATATTAAAGAATATCTCTGCAATTTCATTTGCCTTTATGATACAATTCACTGCATTCCAAGGTATAGCGAATTTACAAAGCAGCATCAATGCCAAAGATGGTTTAGGTACAGTTTCATTATGTGCAATATACGCTGCTCTTGTTGTTAGCTGTATATTCGTACCAACATTCGTAATCAAACGATTAACAGTTAAATGGACTTTATGTATATCATTGTTATGTTATGCCCCATATATTGGTTCACAATTCTATCCAAGGTTCTACACATTAGTACCAGCTGGTGTATTACTTGGTATTGGTGCTGCTCCAATGTGGGCATCAAAAGCAACATATTTAACACAAGTGGCTGGTGTATATGCAAAGATCACCGACCAAGCAGTCGATGCTATCATCGTACGATTCTTTGGATTCTTCTTTTTGGCCTGGCAAAGTGCTGAACTTTGGGGCAATATGATTTCATCTCTAGGTAATATAAAATCAAAACATATGCCCAAATAACTGTTAACAAACTTTACAGTTTTGAGCGATCCCCATGGAAAAGGTGGTGGACGATTTACAAATGCGTCGCGTTGTGGCTCGAATTTTTGCGTACAAAGCAACCAAAACAATGAAAATTTAGAACGACCCGATGAAAGGGAGATTTACGAAATTTCAGGAATTTATTTAGCATGCATTTTTATAGCAATAATCCTGATTGCTATATTAGTTGATCCACTATCAAGGTGAGTGCCAAAATACCGTTACCATGTTCGTATTGAATGTTTTCAACATTATTTTTTTTACATTATACAAACATATTCAGATTGACTTAAGTAAATTTAATCTAGCATGAATAACAGAAAGCAAACCGGATTTCAATTAAACCATCAGTTGAGAGAGGCTCTGCCAGTGTAAGAACACAAACTTGGTTTCTTGTCTATTACATCATCAACTGATCAATAATTGACAACAACTGTTGCTAAGTTGTTCAATGAGAGGGCAAAAACGTGGCGATTATTTTAATTAATTTTGAACAACAAAAACAGAAGCAAACAACAAAAGTCTATTAATTATTGCAAATCCAATAATATTGCAGTTGTGTTGCAATTCTATTTCATTTCCTTTATATTATATAACAAAATGCTGAAGAATAGAATGCCGATAAGAAATATAGTTCACCTTGAGTTTGTAACGCAACTATTTCCACATAGAATGGCGGTTTTCTTGTTTTGTCTTTTTCTAGGCTAAATTTTTGTTGAGGGAGTGTTTCACTGAAACAACATCGCCGAAGATTCTCAAATCAACAGAAAACCACATAGAGAAAGACAGAGAGAGAGAGAGAGAGAGAGACTAGAAAAGTTTAAATTAACGGTTTACGATATTATTTGACCTACTGTTTAATTGAAAACATGTTCATACTCTTTTGTTTTTGAAAAAAATCACGGTTATTAAAGGATGTTGTAAATGTCAATTGCTATATGTATCTAACAGAAATTTTATAATTTCCGTTTTCCATATAAATCCAACAATAATTAAAATTATCTCCGGTTTGATTCTATTCAATTTATTATTATCTTTGTTATGATACATATGTCAATCACCTAAATAACATATTTTTATTATCGCATTAGCTACCATTTGGGTGGACTTTCAGATTTTTTCGGTCGATTAATTAAGCAGATATTTGTTTTTATTTATAGAGCAATAAACAACAAATTGTTGAAAAGTCGATGGCCAAATAAACGTTAATTTGCCATCCATCCATCCATCCACCTTTCTCCAATGAGAAGGCCAATCCCATTTTGAGTATATTCATTTTTCAGCATGTTATTTATCTTTGGCAAGGCCGTGTACTCGCTTGGAATGTGACTAATTATGAATCCTTTTTATTTGGTTTTTTTTTCTCCAATATTAATATCGTGTATAAATAACCTTTCAACTAAATATAGCCATCCGTTATGTTTACATTTAGGTACACACGTCACTAAATAAATAGCGAGTACGTATTATTAAAATGCAATTTTTCCATCGTTGTGCTCATGTTGCCCTCACTCGATAATCACGTCATTGAGAACCTCTAAAATCGTCCATAATTTACCAGTTTCGTTGTTTGTTTATTGTAATAATTCTTAAAATAACAGTCATAATGGAAAGCTACATAAGAAATTCCTGCTTGAAAAAATTATGATTATACAGGTACATTATGTCAAAATATAGTAATTGAATGCCAGGAAACACTGAATCTATTCGGTTTGACTTTCCCAATTCCTATTAATGTCAATTATCTACTATAATGAATATTTTTCTTGTAACGGAACATCAGAGTTTATGTCTTAACCGCCTATTAAAATCTACATAGAAAAATCCGCTTGCAATGCAAAAATGTATAGAATTACATCATCTTGTTTACAATTATTTATAAACAAGTTAATTTCAAACACGACAAAAGAGAAGCCATTGACATATCGATTTCTTTGCAGATATGGTGAGGGGAAACGAAGAAACAGCACAGTCGAATTGACAGGAATCCAACTACTATCAGCTACCGCTTATCAATTAAAGAAACCCTATCAGCAATTATTAATACCAATAACAGTATGGATAGGCATGGAACAAGCATTTATCGGTGCTGATTTCACACAAGCTTTTGTCTCTTGTGCGTTGGGCATCCCACAAGTCGGCTATGTTATGGTATGTTTTGGTGTTGTGAATGCCATCTGCAGTTTAGTGTTTGGTTCTGTAATGAAATATATTGGTAGGGCACCAATTATTGCATTAGGTGCTATTGTTCACACAACATTGCAAGTTTGGTTGCTTTTATGGCGGCCGAATCCATCCAATCCAGTCTTGTTTTTTATTGCTTCAGGTTTATGGGGTGTTGGTGATGCTGTTTGGCAAACACAAGTTAACGGTAATTTCCCTTATATTTTTGCTTCTTTCTTCTTCATCGACAATTAATTTTGATAAGTTTCGATGGGTAAACTGGTATGTCAATGAAATACGCCTACGGGCCATATTCAGAACCAGATTGAGCTGGCTCGTTCTGTTGCTTCAGGCAAGGCAGGTTACTTGCTGCACCTTGTTATAAATAAACCGTTTGCTGACTAAGCAACAGGAATATAATTTAAGAAGATAAAACCAAAAAAAAACCAACAAACAAACAACGAAAACATTTGAGACAAGATCATAGTCCAAGAATTCCCTCTATGTTTTGCAGGTCAAACCACTAGTTTTTTTCCCACATGCACATTAATGAATTTTTTTGTGATTATTGTTGAAATAAACCGCAACAATATAGTTTTGCATCTTTATTTATACATGATTTTCGATCATTTATTTTTAGGTTTGTATGGTGCTCTATTTCGTCGGAATAAAGAAGCAGCATTTTCAAATTATCGTTTATGGGAGAGTGTTGGCTTTGTGATAACTTATGCATATTCAACACACCTGTGTGCAAGAATGAAGCTGTATGTCCAATTAACAATACTGATAACTGGTGTTTTAATGTACGTTATTGTTGAACTACATCATATGCGCAAAGTGCGCCGGCAAAAAGCGAAAGAAAAACAAGCAGCTGCAATGGAAGCAGCAAACAAAACGATTGTACAAGAACCGGAAGAGACCGATGATGAGAAAGATGAAATCGATGATGATATTATAGTTACACACTTGTAAAAAAATAATTTGGTAGGTATCGAATTTGGTTCGCTATTCTCCTATTACCCAATCGCACGTATCTAATCACAAATCCATACTCAATTATTAAGAACAATAGAGCCATAATTTTTAACACGTGCTTATGATGAAATGGAAAAAATTCTATAGAATTGTTTCTCTCTCTCTACTTTTTGTTTTAATCAAACAAACAATAATTAATTGTGAGATTTGTAATTTATTTTTGATGGTGTTTCTCGAATTGTTATTGTTGGAGGCGATATCTGTTCAATGGAAAATTTCTGATATTGTAACCTTGACTTTCAATTTATGCGAATTGTTTGTAGATAGTAAAATGATCTCCATTGATTTTGTGATTAATTGTTTCAGGTAGATGCCACTAATCTGGGATTGACACATTTCATTATTCTTCTTATTATTATTATCAATCAATATATAGGCGTCATTTTTTATTATTAAAAAATGCAGTAGAAAAACAGTATTTTACATATATATATATATAGATATATCATACTGGTATAGACGAAAATGTATATAATAATAATTAACACGCAGAAGAAACAAAAACAATACGTATTTATAAGACTTGCTATTTTTTAATCGATTCTATCCATATTATAACACTTTGAAATAAGCCAGGATCAAACTTGCCCTAATTGTAATTTGGGAAATCATCAGAAGACATTAGAACACAAATTAATGTGATACTCCACTTCGTCTTCATCGTCGTTGCTGTCATCCTCTTCACGTTGATCAAATTCAGTTGTTGTCAGATTAGCTTTGCAAGTGCCATTCATGCAGTAATAATGATGAAGGTGTCTACAATTCATTCATATTTTATTGGAAACGCATGCAACTTTAGATGATACTTTATATATATATATATACGAGAACAAAATTTTTGTTAATTTAATTGTATTGCATTATTGTGGATAGTGGCATTTCTCGTTGTATTTATCTCTACTTGAAATTTCACTGGTCCACTTCAGTTCTTTGTTATTAGTTTATTTATATTATTTTATTTCCCTGATAATTATAAATAATAATGTACAGTATAAGTATTCGTATAGTTTTCAGATAATTATAGGCCTTAAGTTGTAATTTTATGTTAATTAGATTTAGTTGAAGTCCATTCAGTATTCTGTAAGTAATACTGTTGCAATAAAAAAATCTGTAAAACTCGCAAGATTGTTTTATTGCGTTTTTGCCCGGCGCATCCGCCAAATATTAACATTTATACGCAAGATTGGAACAGCATTATTGTGCTGGAATTTAGGGGGAGGCAAATTTTTTTTACACCCCGTTCTAGCACAGAATGAGAAAGTAAACGTGGCAGTTATTTAAAATAAATTTAGTTTATTTTGCGATAAATTTTATACAGCTCAATTTTTACAAATCTATCACATTCAGTGCCAAGCCGAATTCCATTAGCTTCTTTTTATTAAACTATTTACAAATCAACAACTACAATTACCAGTATATAATATCAAATATCTAATAGAATGTAAATAAGCTATAGAACGATAATACTAAATAAATGCAAAACAAAAATTTATTTACATCTAAAGTATGTAATATTAGTAAAACAATTGAAATTTTCCAAAAACAAAGTGCTTTCTAATAATAATAATGATAATAATTGCAACTTTTGATAGATTTTTTTTGTTCTTTTTTAAACGATTGTTGTTTTAACAAGCACAATCGCAAGAGCAACGTTTTACACGTTTTTCATTCTTCGCTAAGACAGCATCAACGGAACGTAAAGATCGTGGTTGAACATCTACAAACAAGTTAAAATTATTTCGCTTATTGATGATAATATAAAAAGATAACTCACAGTGCGGACGAGTTTCTTCAGCATCTTCAGCTTGTGGTTCTTGTTGTTCTTGTTGAATCATATGCACCGGAATATGTACGGGTAAACCACGAGCATACGATTGACGTCCATTCATTTCAGCAGCACTTTGTCTTGGTTCTTGCACAACACGAACCTCTTGTGGCATCATACGTACTTCGGGTTGGACAACTTGCGGCTGTGGCATCATACGTACTTCTTGTTGTACAGCTTGTGGTATCATACGGACGTCGGATTGTTGCTCTTCTTGATTATTATCATCAGAATCATGTTCAGAAACAGCAACAATAACATCACGATTTGGTAAACGATTCAATTGTGTTAAGACTTCTTCTGGAAGTGGAATATTTTGAGGCATCATGTGATAACGTTGTGGAATCATGCGAGGCTCTGTAGTATCGTGTTGGATTTCGTGATGTTGTTCTTGACTTTGTGGGTGTTGTTCTTGTTGTTGCTGCTGTTGTTGTTGTTGTTGCTGTAGTAATTGTTGCTCACGAGCACGTTGTGCTTCCATAATTTTTTGAGCAATAATCTGTTGGGCAATATGATGGAGGATTTGATTAGGTGGGAATTGATTTTGTTGGGCTTGTGGAATACCAGGTGGCATTGGTGGTCGCATTGTTTCCATTGGATGGTATTGTGGGAATTGTTGTGGTTGTTGTGGTACTGATGGTATTTGTTGGGCCATATGTGTTGGGAAATGTGTTTGAGGAATTGGAATCATTACAGGTTGAATCATTATAGTTTCTTCATCATCATCATCATCATTATCACCATCTTCATCGTTGTGTTGTGGAGCATTTCTATAATCAATTCATTAATTTATTGTTTTATTTTTTTTTGTTAAATTTACCTTTGAACGTTGCCACTTTCACAGAAGATTACCATTCGTTCCCCACTAATATGTTCATATCTAGGATCAGTAGTTAAATTGAGTCCAAATGGTAATCTAAGTGTTTTTGGTTGATGATCAACAACTTCTTCAGCACGTTTCTTTTCAACAACACAATTCATACGAGATCTTTGATTCTTCTCAATTAAGGCACCAGCTAAATCATCAAAATCCAATTGTAATGGTAATTTGAATTTAATTGGTGTTTTTTCATCGTAATCATCCGATTCATTGGATGTACTTTCTGATGAACTATCTGAACTTTCCGATGTTTCAACACTGTTTGTATCGATGTCTTTAGATTTCTTTGGAATCTCTTCAAGTTTATGTTGTTGTGATGATGCATCCTGTAAGTGGATATTCGTTAAACAATTGTCTATTTCTTAAGTTATTGGTAATAAGTAAAAAAAAAACATTATCGCTTTAGCTTGCAGCTGTGACCCCGTTTAGAAGAGTAAAGACCTCTCGCTTTCACCATTGCCCCAGTCGTGGAGATGTTTATAACAAACAAACGCTATGCAAGATTGATTTACAAATTTGCTTACAATGGTATATGCATATATTTAATAATGATAAACATCATCACCATATTTATTTTATATATTCCCTGTAACTTTTCTGGCACGCTTTTAACTGTTAAAAATTAAACTACTTCGAGTTTCTTTATGAAAGTTAATCGATAGTTTTTAATCAAAATGTCGTGGCGCTTATACATTTCCAGGTCAGCATCGTTAATAGACTAGCTACTGGTTTTATATTTCTTCGCAGAATATCTGTGTGAAACCACTAAGAAAAATGTGGTCACACCAATACCGTTGCGATTATTAACACCATTTTTTTGTGTGCATGACGCTAACTAATTATAAATATATACAAATATATTTAAAATTCCCACGATTTAGATTGATTTTAGAAAGCTTTGTTTCACTTTAATTAAATAACAAAATATTATTGTTCCCACAAGACAACTGCTTAGAAAGTATGAAAGTTAAAGAAAAAAACAACAACAATTTTACGTTGACAAATCACATGGAATTTAGATGATTTTTTTTATTGAAAACAGATTCGTTTCAATTGAAATACGTATAACCAATTACTTGAATTAATTGATTTCTTCTACAACAGCAGCTATCAATCATCAGTTCATTAACCTCGGCAGGAAGTCGAAATTCTATTACGTTACAAAGAATGGAGAAAGAAATACCAACAAAATTAACGTTATGTAACTTATACGATTTCTAATGTGGTTTTCTAAATATTTTTCTATACTATTCCGAGTAATTACAATAATAAAAAAGTACGAAAACACAATCACCAAAAAGCAATAAACACTTCCTATCGAATTTAGTTCGAATTCCATTTAATTGTTGTTGTTTCAAACTGCGATTTCTTTCTCAACATTTATTGAATGCAATAACTTTCTCTTGTTTGTTATACTCATCATGACAATTGCGACAACTACCAATATGCACTTCATCGAAGAGAGAAAGGTGCCATTCCGGAAAGTAGGCATACATTCAACAAGCAAACAAAAAGCACCAGGAAAACTTACAAAGCCTTGAAATTTAATTTATTCCACAATGACGTAATTGTGAACATTGTTATTATTAAAATAAATAAACAAACAAATACGAACCTGGACGAGAGCTTCGGCTTGTGGTGGCGATGGTGGTGGTTGGAAGCGATCTGCTGCCTCACTTAACAATGCTAATTCCTGTTCTAATTGTTTACAAGAAGCATTCGCTTGGACATAGGCTGATGCTAACCAGAAACTACCCAAAATCACTGATACTAAAACAACTGTAATTGCAACGATTCTAGCTACTTGTACTGCAGAACTTTGCGACCGATGATATGCCTGAAATTATCAATAAACTTAATCAGAATCAGCTAGAAATCATGAATTAATAATAATTATCATAATTATTGGTGTTCCTAATGAGGATTTCTAACTTATTAGACATTTTATCAAGCCGTAACTGGTACGAATCTTTAATTAGACTATAATTATGTAAAGTTGCATGTTGTTGTTGTTGTTTTTTTCTGTTTGAATTGTTTTGGAAAATACATTAGTGGTTAACGTTCAAATTAATAATAATAACGTCTTATTGTATTCATATGTAATATTCTCCTTGTTGTTTTTTTTTATTGATGATGTAATATTTCAGTTGTTGCTATGTAACAACCGCAATTGTATTTATTAACACAATTATAATAATTTTTTTTAATTTTGCTTAAATAGAAAACACTTTGACCACTTTCCTTTCTCTATTTTAAATCGAAGTACAAAATAAACAATTTACAATTACACACATACCGATGATCCATCCTACTTTCTATCGATAATGTAGTATTGTTGTTGTTTTAGAAACAACAATAATAGTGCAGCTGACCAATTTCCGGTCTCAATAATTCAAAAACTTTAAGGGAAATTCTAACAATTAACCGATTTTATAAAACCATAAGATTGTGATGGATTTGAATTGTTACGCTACATACTTTTCAATGTAAACCGTTGTAAAATAGAAAGTTGAGAAGAGTTCGTTAGCATTTAACCATTTTCAGGATAAACGCCAGTATAATAAAAACGCATTTATATATTTAAGGTGAAATGGATTTTCTATTATTATAACATAAACCCGTTCACACTGTATTGTTTTTTTTCCGTGTTTGTTTGTTTGTTCATTATTGCTCTAATAGGCGGCAACAATATCGTTGGCAACCAAAAAAAAAATAACAATATTGTTATGCTTTCTAATGGATGGTTGATGTTGTTTCTAAATACAGTTAGTAATCATTCTTTTTTCTAATTATTAACGATAATGTTAATAATAACAACAGATATTGATGCATCTTTTTTTGGTATTTTGTAAAACAATCCGTACTTTGTAATTAAACAAGCACGTAATTAAGTTGAATCTAATTGCGGAGATGCTCACGACCGGAACGAGTGTCCTTGTTTAAAATATGTATTATTGTTATTATTATTATGAAAAATGATTGCAAGATCCTCCATTTGATTATAATAATATTTGAAAAAAATCGTATTTGTAATAAAGTAGAAATTATATTTGTTTAAACTAATTTAATTCTCGAGTTATCCTTAACAAACCTGTACACCTTGAATGAACAACTACGAACATTTCATATTTTTGAGATTTACATAAGACAGACATTGACACGATGAGAAACATACGTGTGTTAATGTTGGAAAAACCCAGAAATATCGTTTAAATAAATTGGTGAACTTTGAATATCTCTTATACAGATATAACAAATTTCTGTCTTGACCCACCATTGAAATCATTAAACAATAGTTTCTTTTATTACAAAATTTATGCTAATTGCTTTTTTTAATTATTACAGAATTTTAACATTATTGAATTGGGAACACGAAAAAATAAACAAACAAACAAAACAATAACAGTATTATTTAGAAAGTGCGGCCTTTTGAAAATCGACAAATAAGGACATAAAAAAAATGTATCGAAACAGATGTGTTATTATAACGTATTTCGTTTTTATTTGATTTGTTGTTTTTTTTTATAATAAATAACAACATCTGTTTTACATTAATTTGGAACGGATAGACTCACCGGTGGCGGTTCTGAGGAGTAGACCTCAGATGGTGGATAATCTGGTTTAATTGTAACTGTCGCCATTGAATCGGGCTGTTGTTCTTTCTCCATGATTTTTTATTGTTTTATTCAATCAGCACAAAAAAAACCTGGAAATTTTCTTTTCAGTTGTTGTTTTTTTTTAACGAATTGATTTCACCGGTCGCTATGACCGACTGGCAAGAGAACTGCGAAGATACGAGCCTTGTAGTTGGTGCCCCTACCAAACAAGTAAAACTCTTTATGGACAACAAACACACGCAAAGTTTTTCCTGAACGTTGTGTGTTTTTATTTCAACGATTTATTGTGTTATTAATTGTTTAATGACAGATTTTCTAGATGATCATCTACACATGGAAAAATTCGAAAAGCTGTATAATGAACGCTCCCAAATCTCAAGGTTTTTGTTTTGGAAATTCATCAACATTTCGTTAGGATGTGCTCAATTTGGAATGCGTGGATGAACAGCAACATCATCTTTCCAACATTTGCTCAACATTTGCACCGGATTGGAGTTTCACTCAACTTTGACCTGGAATATCTTCAAAACTAGATATTCATCGTCTATACACACAACTGTATTTAGTTCTGATTCTTCCAATGATATTCATGTTAACCTGGTAACTGTTGATTTATTTCATCAAATGCGTAGGTGTTATCCGGGTTAATATTATTACCATCATCCATATTTTAATAATGATCATTTGTTGATAATAACAGATTTGTACTGAAACAAACATCGTGAAAGTTTGTTTTTGAAATTAATAACATGAATACTTTAACAATAATAATGATAATTCCAACGATATGTTGCGTGGAATCATGGTGTATGGTTGAAAGTACGAAAAATCTTTGTTGTTAAATAGAAAATCAATAATTTTCTTAGAAAATGAGGTAATACAATTTTCTTACAGTACAAGTGGATTAATTTCAATATTGATTGATTTGAACAAATCCAAATGAAAACAGCAGATAGACAAATATCTGCACCTATTTATGAAAGATGTAAAGGGAAGAGCAAATCACGATGAGATCATTAGAAAGTCTTGGATAGTCGAACATTCAACAATATTCAAATGGATCCGAATTTAGATTCGTGAAAGAGAAGAACTTTTCTAATGGAAAAATCATGGAAATCAACAATTAAATTCGTATTCATGTCTTGCATTAATTATGCTAAATAATCTAAATTAATGTTTTACAAAATAAAAATCTATTCAAAACAATCAAATAAAGACGCTTTCTCCATGTTTTCCTCCTTCACCTAACAACAACAAACAACATCGGAAAGTTGAATTAAAATTCAATGACAACACAATATTGTTTGATGTTTATTTATTGATGGAAATGTGAACGACTTCGATAATCTTCTTTTGATATTTATTCAACGAAATCAAATTGGAATAATCACGAATTTACGTGACTATTGATGAATAAAATTTATTAAATATTAATGATAATAGCAAGGTCGCAAATTATTGTTTTTCTTTTATAATTTTAATAAGATTTATCGAAATTTGATTGCTTTGTGTAATAATACAACAGTGAAAGTCTAATCTCTTCTTGCTGGCAGAGCCTTCAGTTTAATGAATTGAACACAGTTACCTTGCTGAACGTTTATCTCAATTAACGTTTTTTTAATCAACCATAATTAATTATCTGTTAATTTAATGCATATTCTCACGTATTTGAAATTATTTAAAGAAATAGGCACAGCTCGGACAGGTGTAATTCGCTTTGTTTCGTTTTAATACTAATATTCTCCATTATGATAAACGCTGTAGTTTTTTGTATCAAATGCATGCTGCAGCGAGGAACTTTCTCTTTTGTACCAGAATCGTGTAATATGGCCAACAATAGAAACAATAACAATAACAACAAAATTTAAAAAAATTAATCAAAATTCCAATAATGAAAATTTATTCGTTCCACACCTTAATTCTGTAGGAGGAACAAAATCATCGATTCTTTCACAGTATTAAACACGGAGAAAAGAGAGGAAGTCACTTGAATGTTAAGGCTATTTATTTGATTTGGAAATGAAGCAAACTAAACATCCGAGTTTAGAATATTAAATAAGTTTTTATGCAATATTTATTTGTGAATTATGTTTATGCAATGCATTTATTGTGCAAGGTGTGTTCTCGTATATGTTTAATAAATAACATAATTTCCTGCCGATTTTCTTGGTAACTTTACAAAATGTTATAAAAAGATATAGTCATCACAATTAAAACAATACAATAGAGAGAGAGCGAGAGAGATGGAGGAGTGTTTAGATTGTTAAATAATTTATTTTCATTATGATTTCAAAATAATTGATTGTAAGAATAATAGAAAAAATTTGAGAGAAATTTCTTATTCATCTTCACCTTCTAAATTGATGTGAGAACCAAACTTCCCATACAGGTGTGACTTAAGATCACTCATTTGATCTTTGACTTCAAAAGCTTTCCCTTTTAAATCTTTAATTTCTTGGTCTATCCTCTGTTTTGCCTCCTCTAAACATTTCTAAAAATTATAACAATGCCGAATTTGAATAGATGCCAAATAGATATTTTATAAACATATATAATTATTTTTTTTAAGAATTACTTGCGTATTTTCTACATTTTGATAAATGAATACTTCACCAACAAGATATGGGATCATTTCATCATCATCGAATAGTTCGATTTCATCACAAGCTTCTTCTAAACTTTTTAAATCGTTCTAAAACGCACCAATGTTATCAATCGATATTTATTATAAATTATTTAATACCTCTTTAACTTTGACTTCTTCTTTGATATCGTCTAATTTAGCATTTAAACGAGCAAATTTGTTAATTCTTTGCTGATCCTCGTAAGAAATATGAACATCTGAATCCTATAAATAGATTAATTATGATAAAAAGGCTATAAACTCAATTACTAAATGGTTGTACGTACAGGTTGAAATGTACCTTTTGATGTTGTCATTGTTTATATGCTGGAAATTATAAATAAATCGAGGAAAATTGCAATTTAAAAAAAAACCAACCCGTCTTTTGAACAAATAAGGTTATGCTGTGTGACGAATAATTGTCAAAACGTTGATAATACAGATTTCTGTTTAAAGAGGGACTCGATAGTTGCTTCCGCAGTGTCACATTAACGTTAACTGTAACAATAGAAAATCGCTACAAATTAGTGAGCAAATTCCGTTCAGCTAATCTACAGAAATACATATAACATGTTCTACAATATAACAATTTCTCATATTTATTTGTGTACTTATTGTTAGAAGATAGGAATTTAAAATTATTATAGGTGCTACAAATAGAATACAGTGTAGCGTGTATATGGTATGTTAAGAAGACACATTCGATTTAGTCTCTGTTTCCGTCAGTAAGATGGGATCGATTTCAAAATGTGGCTATTGCCATCCTTGTCATTGATGGAAGAAGTTAGATAGTACAGTAATGCCCGCTACACATTATCGTTGTCGCACAGCGTTGGCCGGATGACGAACGACGATGAAAAATTGCAGTATGGATGGCTTCGCAACAGCGAAATATCAATACGATTTTGACGACGATAATGTGTAGCACCCATAATGCAAAATTTGTAAAAAGTAACTGTAGATAGGCACGCCATGTCTATGGTACGTTCATCTGGGTTACTTAATAATTGCTTATGAGTGTTGTAGAATGTGCATTTTTCCATGTTTTTTCAATACATGTCTATGGTACATCCATCTGGTTACTTACTAATTGCTCCCTGACCGTGGTTTTTAACAAACTTATAAACGTAACACTGGCAACAGCGCTGTACTGGCGAATTGTGCGTTACATGTACGTCACATTTACTTGTAACATAACCTAACATTTTATTGTTTGTTTGAAGCAAAACGACAAAATCAAAAAGAATGGCCAGTGAATTAGAGGAGATGGCTACTGCTGAGGAGCAAAATCAGAAAAAAGGACGACACCGTAAAAAACAACTGTACAATTCAATATTACAGCAAATGGAATTTTATTTTAGTGATTCTAATTTGAATAAAGATCGATTTCTTGGACAATTAACTAATGAAAATCCCTGTAAGTACTTATATTGGACAATCAAATATAATGCCAGTTATCATGATAACTTTAAAATAATTTTCAGATGTTGATTTAGAGTTATTTTTAAAATTCAATAAACTCCGCAAATTAACAACAAATTTGAATGATATAAAGAGAGCAATAAAGAATTCAACAATTATTAAATTAAATGAAAATGAAACGGCTGTGTGTCGTCAATTACCAACAAAACCACGAAAGGATGTTGATGATTGTACAATTTATGTAGAAGGCTTAAAGTCGGATGCTGATCATGATTGGATCAAATCGATATTTAATGAATTTGGTAATGTTCTTTATGTATCATTACCAAAATATAAAAACACCAATACAATTAAAGGATTTGGATTTGTTGAATATGATAATCAACAAGAGGCACAGAATGCGCTAAATTATTTTGAAAGTATTGATGCGAAAATGTCGAGCACAATTGAACCAAATCAATTATGCAGTATTGTTACGTATGAAACTAATGAAAATGTTACGAATGATAAAACTGGCAATAATGATAATATAAGTGATGAGGAATCAACGAGAAAACGAAAATTAGATGATACTGAATTGGATACACAAGATAATGGTAATGCTAAAAAAATTAAAATAGATCCAGACATAACTGAGTCGGATGCTGAGGCGAAGAAAAGAAAAAACAACATAAAAAAGAGAATAAAAAGCGCAATTTCATCAAAGAATTAGGCCTACAAGTGCTATCAAAGTGAGTATTGACTTTAAATTGAATTCAATATCAATTATTCTTTGGTTTTTTTGGGATAGGAAAGAATGGAAAAAAATGAGAAATCGTTACTTGGAGCTTCAACGGAAAAAAATGAAAGAATTCAAACAACATTTACAACGTGCCAAACATAGCCAAAACAATTATGAGGAAGAGAAAAAAGTTGAACCAAAACTGACATTTGTTGAAGGTGTAATTGTGAAAATCAAACTATCAGAAACTTGTGCTGATGTCAAAAAGTTGAAAGTACATAATTTACAATTTATTTATTTTTTATTACAAATCTCTAATACAACTTTGTTTTTAGACTGAAATCAGAACAAACTATACTGAAGTGAAATTTATTGATATTCCACTAACGGTAAATACCGATGAGGTTTTTGTAAGATTCAGTGAGCACAAATATGCTGAAGAATTTTGTAAACAAGACTTCAATGGGGATAAACAAATTTTACAAGGCGATGAAGAGAAAGCTTATTGGGATAAGTTACAAGAGACTCGTGAAGAGAAATTAAAGAAATGTGTCAAGAAACAAAGGGGGAGAGATAAATTAAGGAAGAAAGCTAACAAAATAATGGCAACCCATATTAAATTTGATGATTAAACTAAAACTAATATTTGATTTGCTTTATTTTTTTTAAAGTAATTACAGTAATAAAAGTTATTGTTAGAATGATGTAAATCACCTTCTTCCGCCTCCGCCTCGTCCACCTCCTCCAAATCTACGTCCACCGCCGCCGCCACCACCACCACTTCCGCCAAATCTACGGCCGCCGCCTCCACCAAAACCACGGCCACCCCCTCGTCCACCACGACCTCCGCCGCCACGACCACCTCCTCCTCTACCTCCCCTCTTTTTAACGCTTCCAGCGGGTTTCGGTAAAAATCTTTGTAATGGTAGTAATTTTGAAGGATCAATAAATAACTAGAAATAAACCTCGATTAAGAATTGAACAAAGAAACAAACATTTAAGACTTACTTTTTGATTCTTTTTAAAACTATCTGCTTTCATATTTTCACCGAGACGAATTGTAACACTATAGTCCTTTATGTTGCCGAAAATTTCATCAATCTTCCCAATTGATTCTTTATTTTCTAAATAGATTGGTGCATTGAAAAATGGTACATCTTCAATTTCAACTTTTACAACTAAATCATCCTCAACTGGATAATCGAAATAACCAAATGGTATAACACGGTCTGGTGGACCTTGGTCGCCAAATCGACCGCCGCCACCACCACCTCTTCTGTTGCCACCACCACGGCCACCGCCGCCAAAACTGTTCCGACCACCACCACCGCCAAAACTGTTGCGACCACCCCCGCCGCCACCTCTGCCACCGCCACCACCACGACCGCCACTAAAACGATTGCCACCACCGCCGCCGCCGCCGCCACCACTACGCCCTCGATACGACATTTTGGACTGAATTCGCTTTTTCTTCGTACTAAAGGAGTTTTTTATTTTAAATTGAAACACGTGCTACAAAAACATAAACTTAACCTCTCATCATTGGAATTTTTTTGACAAATGACCCCTTACCAACATTCACAAGTAAAAGTTACTGTTCCTCAATACCTATTCGTAGCCCATTACAGTTAAATTAATCATGAATTATCTAATTAAAATATAAAATAGAAACATAATTACACATTTTTTGTAACATGCTATTGCATATCTCATAATTTAGGTAAATTGCCAATTTCTACTATTCCATATGATTTTGTCTTTTGTTAAGCTGGGACTAGACAAGAATCCGTCGCGTATCTGCGTCAACATATCGGTTGCAAGCGTTGCAAGTAAAACAGTAATTGCTTTATCATTGCTTCTTTATTTTTTTATTGATGACTAAATTTACGGTGGTGAAACATAAATAATAATAAAATGATCTGTCGATAAACAAATTGATTTTGTTCTTTTATTTTTATACAAAGTATTAAATATACATATGATATATACGTTGTAATAAAATTCGTGTTGTTTTTTTTTGTCGAATTTTGTGTAAATTTCGTAAATTCATATAAACATCACAAACTAATATAAATAATTTAAATCACACAAAAGCAATATTCCAGCTACAAAACATCAAAGGATGTAATGAAACTGTTATTTATTTAAACAATTTTATTGCTTGGATCAACGTGTTTAATCAAATTCTCGATGGTAAATAGACTGGAATTCTTCGGTTTGCATGGTAGTGCTGATGATGATTTTTTGGACACTGTTATTGTTGTTGCATTCGTTCGCTCGTCATTCTCTAGTTTTGTAGTGGTTGGCTCAGACTTTATCACTAACGACAATGCTTCTTTCTGGAAAAGAAGAAAATATTTAAAGGCATTTCCCGGGAAAAAGCGGACACTGACGTCAGCACACCGTACTATATCACAACCGAGCGGAACATGCAAGATGCAGTGCATTTATCGCTCAATTTACAAAATATTTGTTGCAATACAGTTAGTCAGCAGTATCGTCAATGTAACCTGACGCAGTCGTAACGAAAAGGTGCGCGATCCAATTGGGTAGAATCTTCAACCCCCACTATCCATTGGTGTATCATATAGGGCACAAAAATGGAAAATTGATCTCTTTTAGCACTCAAAGAAACGATGCGCAATAAACAAAATGATTTACTAATATTACTGGATGGCCAGTTTCTGTCGCACGACTCATGCACGTCCGATCTCTACTTATTCAATATGAAACAAGGTTTGTATTAAGGCTTGTGTACACTTGACGCACACCAATGTATGCACCCGCCATAAATTTGATATTTATTTAAAATTTTCTATATTTATATAAAGTTTTAAACAATTTTCTTGTCGACCTAAAAAATAAAATAAAAACAATAATAAAAAAGTAAAACACACTGAACATCTGGCCAATGAAATTTACAGCTAATTATCAGTTTACAATTCATTTAAAATAAACAAATAACGGAAAATGATTATTAGTATTGGTAATATAAAATAATCACTTAAACACAGAACAAATACCTATGAATGGTGTTCTTTGATAAAGTCCCCATCCCCATTTCTACATACAGTAGCTTTATGGATAGCTGTAGGAGCGTTTACAAGCAGCTTGTAATTTCTGTTCGTATGGAGACAGTGCTTAACGGCCAACCATTGGCGTGCTCAGATGGAGTTGAGGATTTTGTTAATAGCCAATAATGCTACTAACTCATCACGTATATACGAAATCATAAAATTGGCTAATTAAAAATGAGATTATACCGATTTCAACGAAGTTTTATTTTAAAACAAAACGCACATGTGTTCGGCTATTATAAAATGGAATATTTCAATAAAACGTCAATATATATTTCTGTTTATAGCATTTTGGAATGTGTTTATTTTTCAAATATTATTATTTTTATTGGACTTTATTTGGTCAAAATTTATTAAATGCGATTTGATAAATTTCTTACCTGATACAGTGGTGTTGATGCAGCACCGCACTCAATGCTTCGTTGTTGTTGTTGGCGGCGTGTTTTCCTTCGTCGATAATTCCCCTTTTCAAACATATTCGCCGCTTTTGGATCCAACATCCAATAACTACCTTTACCACTGCCTTGTTCATTACAATTACGATCGGGTGTCACTTTATCTCTCGCCACTTTAACGAAACAGTCATTTAAACTGAGATTATGCCGTATCGAATTCTGCCATCCCTGTTTATTTTCACGGTAATATGGGAAATTGTCCATAATAAAACGATAAATACCATTTAATGTTAAACGTTCTTTTGGTGATGAGCCGATTGCCATTGCTATTAATGCTATGTAGGAATATGGTGGTTTTTCTGGACGTGGCGGTGGCTGCTGGATTCGTATTGGTAATGGTAACCATAAATGCGGTAAAAATGGATTTAAAAGTCTATTTGTTGACGGTGTTGGTGTTGTTGTTGTTGTTAATAAATGATGGTAATGTTGGATATTTGCATTCCAATAATCATCATTGTTGGTTTGTTGGGATTTTAAACAAATACAAGAATTTAAATGATGAAATGAATACATTTTATATGATGACAATCACCGGCACTGTTGATTGACTTTAGAGATAAACTGAGAAATGTATTTCTAAGTTGGATGTTGAGTTTAAGTCATCCCCACCGAACAGTGACGCCCCAAAGTCTACGGTGGCACGACAGCTCCTCCTTGTTTCAAACACTTGTCTTTCCCCCGGTCTTGTGGTCTTGTTCTTCCACATCACAAAAAGTGATAACTAACAAACAAACAAATGGAATTCAACCTGCTATTTACTTATTTATTTGGCAATAATCAATGAATTTTCCAAAACCATTTTTGAAGATGAGACAGTCCGCAAAATGCGTTTTTCCTTAATTTGCAATTTGCGATAATGCTCTTTGTTATAGCTAATAATCTTTAATCAGTGGCATAACTATCATGAGGCATCACGGGCAAAAGCTAGTAGGATTGTTTGCTATTCAAAAAGACGTTAAGGGTGGCAGAAGGTGCGTTACAATTTTATGTTGTGGTGGGTGAACTTCCTACCGGTTAACGCGCCTTAATTGCCTCTTTATAAGGCCTATGTTGCTTATTGTGTTTAACTTTATGTTTACGTTGTCTAGGAAAAAAGGGTGGTTACTGCTTATTTCACCGAAAACCCTGGCGCTTATGCCGTGTCGAATGGATGGTTACTGCTCATTTCACCAAATCCAACGTTCTACGATGAGGGACTTGTAAAGGGGAGTGTGGAAGATGCTCCTTTTTCATACCGTGCCGGGGTTCGAACCCCGGACTTCTGGATGTAAGTCCATATCCTTTTCCATTGAGCCATTCGGCTCGTTAATTCGTTGATGTAAAACTTCGTATAAATGAAAACGATTCAATTTACGACCGAACGAAAACAGCCGACATTCAATTGTGTGTGGTGCATTCGAAAGTGCCCGATTGCAGTAGGTGTTGCTAGGTAACCACAAACAAATAACATGATTCGAAAATGGTCATTTTCCACACGGCTGATGGTAATAGAAAAAGTGCGGCGGTTGATTCAAGATTTTAAAAATTCTGTCATAAGAAACTGTAAATTGAATGATGATAGAATTAATACAAACGCGAGCCGAACTGGTGCTGATTCTCACATTAAAATTGGGTTTTTAGACACAGAAGCAGGACGGTAATCATTGTGAGGGTTAATAGGTATCCATCGGGGCCCTTTGTGATGTTCACAAGAAGTTTGAGACTTGATCGAATTGCTTATAGAACTTCCTGCCTTTGAAACTGTAAGTATTTAGAAATATTGTGATTTCGGATTATTCGAAACGCAATGACGACAAGAAATCTGTAAAACATTTTATTTAACAGACATTTAGAAAATAAAATCAAAACATTAGACACACATAGGGGATATATATCTCTACATACATAATATGTGTGACAATTTGTAAACAACTACAGGCAATAAATCGGATTAATTTGTCGTTAAATGCTTATGTAAATAAGTAATGTGTCATCATTAAGGGCTTATAAGTTTGTTATTCTACAATACACTAAATGGATACAGTGTCCGATTTTTTATTATATTTTTGTTTCCTGTTTAGATTGTTTATTGTAAGTATTTCAAAGTAGTTTAGGGGAAAATATATGTTCAAAACAGAATTGTAAATAAATAAAATGCTGTGTGCTACTTCTCGAAAAACACAAAATTAATAATCAGGTGCGGGCTTAATTTCGATTACTCGTAAATTATGCGTTTAATGATTTTCAATAATATTCGAATATTTGATTTGGTCATTTCATCGATCCGTAGGAATAATTGATGTTGAATTCGAATTGGAATTTAACTAAGATTGGTGAAACGGATGGATCTTATATTTACGTTAAAAGGCGGTCCCAATAAGCTTTATTGAAGTAACATTTTAACCAATAAGGAATCTTACAAGGCGGAGCTTTTATTAATGAGATAATCTCAAATAAGATCGCTGGTTGGTTCTAATGATAGCTATCTACAGAATTTTAAGCTCTTATTACAGCAGGATTTTCTATAGAATTAATTTTTAAAAAAACAATCAATTTATGATAAATCTTCCAAATTTGTTGATATTATTATTGTTGTTGTTGCGATTTAATAAAAATAATAATAATTAGATTTCGGCATAAATATGTGTGTGGTCTACAATTTAAGAAGCAGTATAGAACAAAAAAAAAGCAACACATGATGAATTATTTGCTTTTATAGACGAGGAAAGAGAACTCATTACATACACAACCCATAAATACAAAAGAATCATCATTTCTTTTTTTGCTTCCTCTATTCTTTGTTTTTTTGTTTTTTTTTAGAACAATATTGTCGAATTTGATGACAACACATTGGTCATGAACGATATGTTAAAATTCCAAGATCCGGTGAGAAGATATTAATACCGATTTTATCTACAGACAAAATCGTATATAAATGTCAGCAAGTAAATATATTGCTATTTACATAAATATCGTACGTTTACTATAAATAATTGGTAAATCTTTATGGGTGAGATGTGTTTTATGTTGTTTTCGTTTCGATGGAAAATAAAAAAAAATAATTATATATGGGGAGGGTAATAAATTAAAAAAATAAACGATTCAAAAAGATTAGAGACAAGAACGTTGAATAAAAAAGAGCTAACGGCGAAAGGATTATTGAAGAAAACCGGGAAAATGCAGCAGAACTGTTTCTGTCCTTTGTCTAAAACGACGTAGGTATCCTTCAGTATTCTGTGAGAGTCATCTGAAATCGCTAATAACTCACAATGGAGAGACTTATTCGAATGAATCAAGAGCGATTTATATTTTACAAAAAACCAATCGCATTTTACGGGGAAAAAATGTAAAGTTTGACAAGAGCCAGAGCAAAATTTTCGCACAAGAAGTTCAGTCGTTTTGAAATTTTGATTAGAAACTGTCCGCAAAATGGGTACCCAAATGTCTTAGTGCTGATCCAAAGAGAATGATGGCATTGTTACAATGTATGAAACTTGGATTTTGATCCGGAACCTAAAAGTGGAAACAGTGTGGTTCACCGCGGGCCAAAAAGTTTCGAGTGCAGCGTTTCACTGGAAAACTTCCAACCTTAATCCCTGTAGTTTCCTGCTAGGGTACGCCAACTATTGACCAGTACCACATCTCTAATTATTCGCCTGGATGCTCTTAATAACTCTCTTAAAGCTACAAGAAATGAAATTAGCAGTAGCAATTTTTTTTTGTAGCAGGTTACATTCTGGATTTCTTGTTTAACGACGAATCGAACAGCTGATACTCCATTCGCAGTCGATACTAAACATCGGATAAAACTCGAAGGGAATAAATGTTAAAATTGGAACCACAAATATAGCAAAATTTTGCTTATCTAATTGACGAAATACTAATGTTTTGGCAGCAAAGTAGTCAAAGCTGACAATAAACATTATAAACCATCTACATGTGGTAGAAACGTACAGTAATTATGTTTAAAGTAAACGTTTATTTGTTGTTTCAAAGCAAACTCGGATAAAAGAAAAAGGTGAAGAAGCTGGCGGAAAAAAAAACACTGTTGTGTATATGTATAGTTTTTTCCCTTTCTGTTCATTTCTTTTCGACGAATCGTAATAAGTCTTTAACATCAAATATAAAACGCGCCTGTAATAACATAATGACTGTCACATCAATGCGGCCTTTTTTGATAAATAGACGTGCGTATGTTTGTATGTAATCTTTTGCGGTTGATTTCATTGTTTATTTCTACACAAATTTGAACAAATAAAGGGAACGATTTAGCTATTTTCACCATAGAAAAAAACAACGATTTAAACGACCAAGTATTATCAATAAAAATTCAATTTTTGGGGAATATTATAATCAATTAGGTCAATATAATTGTGATGATATAGAAGGCGGTTGTGTTGTTGGAGGCGGTAACGGCCACGCATCGATGTTTGTGTAACGTTTTTAATGTTCACACAGATTCACAAATAAACACTCGAATTTCTAGAACATTACTATTTACTTATTTATATATGTATCTCTCTTTATTGCCTCCGACTTGAATGTTTTCTATTTTCGTAATGGTTCTATCTTATTAACGATTGGTAGTTTGGTGGAGTGAAGAGACAAAAAAGAAAGAATTAACGATGCGGGTGGTCTTACACCTCGTAAACTTCAACAATCAACAACCGGATATATTATGGATATATGCGAAAGCCACATTTATTTCAACTCTAATCTACCATTTGATTTTCCTCTCTTTTATCTTATGGAATATTTGTACATTTTTATGTATGTATAAGTATATTATTTATATCAAAAATTTGTAGCAAAACTCTACGCAAGTGGATTCTTCTTCATCAATTCTATATCAGCATCCATCATATCTTTGACTAACTCTAAGAAAGTTACTTTCGGTTTCCAACCGAATTTCTCGTAAGCCTTTGAAGCGTCCCCTAATAATAAATCCTGAAATCGAATTCAATTTGATTTATTTAAAAAATTAAATAACAAAAATAAACAAACTTACAACTTCTGTTGGTCGCAAATATTTCGGATTTATTCGAACACGTATAATATCTGTGCCTGTTTCAACACCAACTTCACCATATTCATTAGGCACATCTGTTTTCCACACAATTTCCTTACCAACATGTCGAAATGCTGCCTCAACAAATTCACGTACACTATGTGTCTCGCCTGATGCAATCACAAAATCATCGGGCTTCTCCTGTTGTAACATTTGCCACATTCCCTTTGAATTAACAATTACAATTAATTCTATTAAATTCTATTAAATAAACTCACTTCAACATAATCTTTGGCATGTCCCCAATCACGTCTAGCATCTAAATTACCTAATTCGACACATTGTGATAGTCCTAAATGGATTTTCGCAACTTCCCTTGTAATTTTCCTTGTAACAAATGTTTCACCACGTCTAGGACTTTCATGATTGAACAAAATACCATTACATGCAAACATACCATAAGCCTCACGATAATTTATAACAATCCAATAAGCATACAATTTAGCACATGCTACAAACAAACATATATTCACATTAGAAATTGTTACAAGTTGATTGATGATTGCTACCATATGGTGATCGGGGATAAAATGGTGTTTTCTCGTTTTGTGGTACTTCAACAACTTTTCCATACAATTCAGATGTGGAGGCTTGATAGAATTTCACATTCTCATGTAAATTACAAGTGCGTATAGCATCTAATAAACGTAATGTACCAACAGCATCAACTTCGGCTGTATATTCACTTAAATCAAACGACACTTTAACATGACTTTGTGCAGCTAAATTATAAATTTCATTCGGTTTAATTTTATTAATTATTTTAACCAATGAACTCGAATCAGTCATATCACCATAATGTAAATGCAATTTACCACCTTTATGCGAATAAATATCGGTGTGTAAATGGTCGATGCGTGATGTATTAAATGAACTAGCACGACGTATTATACCATGTACTTCATAGCCTTTATTTAATAAAAGTTCAGCTAAATAGGAACCATCCTAGAAATAATAAAAGAAACATTTCAATAAACCGCTTTTAAAAATTCAACAAAATACAGACATCTGTATTAACGATACTAATGTAACCGCTTTCAAAAATTAACAATATTAACAATAATAACTATTGATAATGTTGTGGATGTAAATCAATAAATTACCTGTCCTGTAATGCCAGTAATAAGGGCTACTTTCATTGTATCAGTATTAGCCATTTCAGTTTGAGCTGTATTGGAGATTCAGGTGTAATCTAAAACAATGACGACGTGTACAATTTGCAAATGATAATTGGTTATTAAATGAATAACACCCATAATTCTCAGATAAACTATATGTAAATAACGAATTACACGTATAAAAACATAATAAACGTTGATCTTTTACCTAAGTCCGCCAACAGATGTCACTGTACAACAATTGTTTTTACACCAAAACAAACATTAGAACATCAACTTTTCTTCTTAATAAAACGAAACATACTCTATAATGATTCAACTTAATCAGTGATTCCGGTAAATTATGTTATTAAAATGTCAGATTTGATCAATAGTTTGAAATGTTACCAGTCATAAATAATAGGTTATTTTTTGGGTTCGTAGCCATGCTATTTGACATTTGCTTGTCAAATTTGACACGATGACAATGATGTGCTTGTGCCAAATTTCTTGATTTCACCAAATATTCCAGGTTTTTTTGGTGGACTCAGAATATGCTCCTATTTTAAATTGGAGAATTTTGTTGTGATTTTTCGAAATCTAGCACTATCTGAGTCATTTTATCAATCAGACGCTCGTTAATCTATTATCTGTAGTCAACAATGTGTTGTAGGCTTTCTGTTATAGGTATTTAGTAATAACTCTTGGCAACACTGTCTATTTACTTCTGATTTATGTCAAAGTGAATGGTTGAAAAGTGGAAAAAAAACTAAATATTTATTAAATATGAAGGCATTACTTTATTTTATTGTTGTGATATCAATTGTCGCATATTGTAGAGTAATTAATTAGTTTTGGTTTTCTACGTAATGATGATTGATTGTTGTTTTTGATTGTAGGCACAGTCCTATGAGGATAAACGTTGTAAATGCATTTGTCCAAGCATATCATCTGTTACAAACAGTACAGAAACATCACATACTGCACGTATTATGTATATCACAAATGTGCCCCCAAAGAAATGGTGAAACATACCAAATAATGCCAAACTATGATTTAATGTTGTGATTTGTTTTTGTTTGTTGCAGTAATTGTTACGATGTGATTTTACCAAAAATCGGTAAAGATCTACAAGGTAAAGAAGAGGAATTTTGTCCACGGTGCGATTGTAAATACGAAAATCGTAATACAACAATAATAAAAGTTGTTGTTATTATCGTTATATGGGTTATATCATTGTTAGTTATATACATGGCATTTTTGATAATATTAGATCCATTGTTGAATAAACGTATTAAAGGCAACTATCAAGAACACACAAACGAAGATGATGATACAATCCAACAAGATCCTATGTATCACAATATGAGTGTTAGAAGTAATGTTTTAAATAGAGTTGGCCATCAACAAGATAAATGGAAGCGGCAAGTTAAAGAACAAAGACGTAATATTTACGATAGACACACAATGTTGAATTAACAATCAATACGCACATTCATCTTAATCGTTAATTAATTCGGGGGAAAAACCGTTTTCGCATTAACTGTTTAACAAATGTAGAACACATTGAAATCGATTTATTTATCAGCAAAATTACGACATCATTTGATTTTACGCAATATAATTTTCACGATAATCGATCTATTCTGCTTTTCAAATGATTACAAGATTATCAATCGGCATTATTGTGATGAGTGTTTGGCAATTGTCTGTGTCATTACCCATATGTATCATACTTATCTCATTATCATCATGTATATGCATTCAAATTTATTTAATCTTAAATAGAATAATATTGGTTCGTTATTTATGTTGTTTTTACTTTTCAACCTGTGACTGCTACTCATTGTCACAAGTATTGATCAGATAATGCACTTTCCGATCGAAATATTCAATCGAAGGGAAATCATGAAGACAGTGATTAATGGAGCACGAAGAAACACCACAAAAATTACATAATAATAATAATAATACGAACAATTTTTCTAAAAATCAATTTAAAAAGATGGGAATTTCTACACACCCCTAATTACATAATCGAATGTCTTATCAAGCAAATTTCGAAACTCCCGCTTTTCCGTCACGTGCGCTCCCCTTCACTGAATCTGGAATGCTGATTTAAGCGGAGAAGGTCGTTGCACAGAGAGACAACTGCTTGTCGCTCCTTGATCTCTTTCTAGTCTCGAATGCTATGTTGTTGAAAATGAGAGCGCTAATGAGAACAATGACAAACAGAGAAAAGTATTGGTCGCGCTCGGTTCTCTCTTTTCTTTCCTTATTCGAAGATCTTACATGGTTGTCAGTATTCCAGATACGCATATGTTCCGTGCTTTTCACATAGATGCCGACACTATCGCATCGAATCCAGTCATATGATTGGAAGAATGTGATTGTGATGTCATCGAGGAAGCCTTGATCCCTCCTCCATCAATCGTATTTTACTGTTTCGTCTGTCAAAATCGGCCTCTTTCGTTGGCAAGAACTTGGCCGAACGGTTGACACAAGAGACATTAAATTTAAATTTTCGTAATTACACCGTACTCTCGTGATTCATTTTGTTCCATTTATACTCAGAGAATAAAAAAAGAAAAATGGGTGACGCTAAAAATTTCGCAAAAGATTTTATGGCCGGTGGTATATCAGCGGCTGTATCAAAAACGGCAGTCGCTCCAATTGAACGTGTTAAATTAATTTTACAAGTACAAGCAGCTAGCAAGCAAATCGCCGCCGACCAACAGTACAAGGGTAAGCCGAGAGAGTTTGCCATTTTTTATTTTAAATTTCAATTAATTGTTTAGCATTTAAAAATTAATTTTGAGATGATATAATTGGAGAGCTACATATAACCGAATTGGATTCCGACCTTACCGCACGGAATCAATAAGTTGCGGCAGGATAGCCCAATTTCGACCTCGCCTTGACCTCATAGTACAAATTCCTACCCCTATTTGCTATTTTTTGATTATATTGTCGGTCAATATTCGTTTACTGTTTTAGATAATGCATGATTAGTGACGAATTATTTTGTTATATAACCATTTGAAGCATTTTATAGTACGTAGAACGTATATAGATAAGTTTTTATTGCAATCATCATTCACACTTTAATTTATGTTAATTTAAAATTTGAATCAATCAAATTGTGGAACAATTTTTTTCTGTTGACTCAATTTACAATAATTAAGTCACAAGGCATGTGTTCTAAGTAGTCTTTCTTTTAATTAATCCCAATAATACCAGTGAAAGAGTAGATTTTTCCAGTTCGAATAATCAACTTTTGATCAAATTTAGAAATAATAATGATGCAAATCGTCACTCGGTATCACATTTGTACAGCGATCTATGACGTAATTTGATGACGTATTACTTCGTTGTAATTTGCAATTTCCAATTTAAAGATTCTCTTCAGGAATTTTCAATGGTTTTTTACGTTAATTTGATGTATTTTTAATAAAAGTGGGCTAATTGTCGCCCCCATAACTGTAATTTCACATACATCGAATGACTGAAAATTTCCATGGATAAGAAAATTGTTATTTTTGTAGGATTTCACATTTCGTTTATAGGATAAATTATCACTTATTTCATCTGACCTTGCATAGCATATCAGGAGACGACAATGTGATATTGTTTCTATTTAGATAATAATACTTCTGTAATTCTGAAAAGCATAATCTAGATTGAAGTAAAAACTTCTGTTGATTTTCATTGTTTTCTATTTTTGTTTTATTATAGGTATCGTTGATTGTTTCGTTCGTATACCGAAAGAGCAAGGATTCTTCAGTTTTTGGCGTGGAAATCTTGCCAATGTTATTCGTTATTTCCCAACACAAGCATTGAATTTTGCATTCAAAGATGTGTATAAACAAGTATTTTTGGGTGGTGTTGATAAACACACACAATTTTGGAGATATTTTGCTGGTAATTTAGCATCCGGTGGTGCTGCTGGTGCCACATCATTATGTTTCGTCTATCCATTAGATTATGCACGTACACGGTAAGTTAAAAGATGTTTATAAACCTTTTTTTTTTTAAACTAAGCAGAACCATTCAATAATTCTTCCGTTTACAGTTTGGGTGCTGATGTTGGTAAAAGTGCAGCTGAACGTCAATACTCTGGCTTGTTCGATTGTTTACGAAAAACACTTAAATCTGACGGTCTTATTGGTTTATATAGAGGTTTCGCTGTATCAGTACAAGGTATTATTATTTATCGTGCCTCATATTTCGGCTTCTTTGATACTGCCAAAGGAATGTTACCAGATCCAAAGAATACACCATTCCTTGTTTCATTTGCTATTGCTCAGGTATGTAGTATTTTATAATTATGTTGAAATAGAAATTAATAATAAGATCGATGTTGTTATCAGATATTGACCTTTATTGATAGGGGTCTTAATTGGGCAATCCCCCACCACGTGTGGGGTGGTTGTAGGGTCAATATTATTTAATATTTGATTATTTTTACAAATGATGCTCTACGGTACTGAGTTTATCTTGATGACTCCAGTTTACCACTACCCATTTACTGATGCTGTCTAATTGTTGAAATTTTGAATATTTTATCGAAAACTTCAAAAATGTTAATATTTGTTTTGTTTTAGGTGGTTACAACTGTATCTGGTATTACATCATATCCATTTGACACAGTAAGAAGGCGTATGATGATGCAGTCTGGTCGTGCTAAAGAGGATGTCATGTACAAGAATACATTAGATTGTTGGGTTAAAATTGCTAAAAATGAAGGTGGAAGCGCATTCTTCAAAGGCGCCTTCTCTAATGTCTTACGTGGTACTGGTGGTGCACTTGTACTTGTATTGTATGATGAATTAAAAGCACTTCTTTAAGAATTTTAAAATAGAAAAATTACCAACGTATTCAACCAACATCATTATATTTATTTTTGTCTAGTTAAATGCATTTAAAACGAGATGTTTATTCAAAAGTAAAACAAAAACAACAAAACAGCTAAAACGTTCCATTATAGAGCATTTATTTAGGCCAATTTTCAGTTTATTTTTGATGTCTATTACAATTTTATAGTATAATATCACATTCCATTATTGTGTTTGATAATTCGCTAAAAACAAAAGGAAAGCCCACTTATTCGACATATTCTTGTATTTTTTTTCTTCTTAAAATCCATCCCTGTATATTTTAATAGAAAGTTATACCAATAAACAGTTGTGATAATTTAATTATAATTGTTTTTTCTTTGTTGGTAGTGCAAATGAAAAATAAAGTTGTTCTATAGTTGAAAAAGTTACATTAATTTTGTTTTATACCCTTATCACAATAAGGGCATTTAGATTTTAGAAGTAGTAAGTAGTCATTCGTAGCTGGAGGATGGAAATGGATTTCCAGAGCGTGTGTGGGTCCCTTTAACGCTTACTTTGTCAAAATACACTAAATTTGAGAAATTATCTGCAAGCCGACAACATTGGTAGAAATTTAACTGGTGAATTGAAATTTTAGTTGGTACGACAACGAACTAGCGGGTTGGCAATTCTGTATCCGTTGTTTGTTTGAATTGGACCAATCAGATTTATAACGTTTGACAATTCAAAAATAGCCGTTGCTGAAGATATATTTTTTTGTTGTTTTGTGTGCGCTTCAACAATTTCCAACAATTTTCATTGAAAATAATGTCGAAAATACCCCCAACTGCTAGAAAAATACCTGTGTTTATGCCACAAACAACGAAACGATTAGATGAGAAGAATGATCCGATAATAAAATCCGTCGAAAATTTAGATCAATTTGGACGGAAGTTCTTGAGAAGACGCTCGAAATCTGTTGCTGATTTGAATACAATCAGAACGAAACCATTGGTAAGTTCGAGAACAAGACCGTTAATGCCGAAAGTAGAAGAAAAAGTGCAAGTTAAACGAATTGATGGGAAAACAACACAGAAGAGACCGGCTGCACCAGCTACAGCTACAACGAAAACAGCAGTACCGACAAAGAAAGCAAAGATCCCCAGTTGGGATTTCAAAGGTAGATTCAATCAGCTTAATGAAAAATATAGTACATTGCAAGATAACTACAATAGTTGTGAAGCACGATTAGCAGGTAAGTTAGTTTGCAACATTTCCAAACAATAAAATAATAAATGTTCATGTTTAAAGAACTTCAAAATGCTGAAACCGATCTAATACAGTTAAGAACTGAAAATGAACACTTAACAAAACTATCTCTAGAGCTACAGACCAAAAATCAACAATATTTAACCAGAAACAGTGATTTGGAAAAAGAGAATGTAATTTTAAAAAAAGAATTGGCAACAACTAAAAACTTATATGAGGAAACAAAAAATACTTGCACTAAACAACATGATGAATTAAACAAAATCCAATTAGAATATTCAACAATAAATGAAGAATGTAATAATTTAAAACAACATTTAGAAGTATCATTAAATAGAATAAACGATTTAACAAATTCATTAGCACAACATGAATATTTACGACGTATAATGCATAATGAGATACAAGATTTAAAAGGCAACATACGAGTATTTTGTCGTGTACGTCCTGCTGTAACGCAAGATGAAAGAGAACGTTTGCAATGCTCAATATATTTCCCAAATGAAACAGGTTTAGAAATACGAAAATCACGTGAAAGTGTTAGTACAATTACAGGAAAATCTAATGATTTTCGACAAGAATTCAATTTTGATAAAGTATTTTCGCCACAATCTACACAAGATGAAGTTTTTATCGAATTGTCACAACTAGTCCAATCAGCAGTTGATGGTTATAATGTGTGTGTTTTTGCATACGGTCAAACAGGTTCAGGTAAAACTTTCACGATGCAGGGTACACCAACAAACTTAGGTAGATTTCAGTTATATTTCGATTATTTATTATTTGATTCTCATTGATTTCATATAGGGATGATACCTAAAACTGTTGATTTGATATTTGACACCATCAATACGGTTGAAAAAAATGGATGGGTCTATGAGGTGCAGGCTAGTTTTTTGGAAATTTACAATGAAAACGTCAAGGATTTGCTACAACATAACAATTTAATGAATTTAGAAATAAAATATAATGATGGTAAAGGAACAATTGTAACAAATTTAACAACAAAAACTGTAAAAAGTGCAAATGAATTGAGACGTTTTATGTTTCTTGCAAATGAGAATCGTGCTGTTGCAGCGACCGATTTTAATGAACACAGTTCACGTTCACATGCTGTTACAAAAATCCATTTAAATGGTTATCATGAAAAGAATAATGTATCATATAGTGGTTCAATATATTTAGTTGATTTAGCTGGTTCTGAAAGTGCTAAAACGAGTGCAAATAATCGTTTACAAGAAACAAAAAATATTAACAAAAGCTTATCGGCATTAGGTAGTGTTATGATGGCATTATATAATAAAGATCCACATGTGCCATATAGGAATTCTAAATTAACATTCTTATTACAATCATGCCTTGGTGGTAATTCGAAAACGCTAATGATTGTCAATATATCACCATTTGAAGAATGTTATAATGAAAGTATAAATAGTTTGAGATTTGCGGCACAAGTGAAAGAAGTTAAGACAATCTCTAAAAGAAATCGAATTTGCCAATGATTTCTATAATATTGGCGGATTGGTGTTTTTTTTCTTTTTTAATTATTTTTATATTTAACATGTATTTTATTTGATAGTTCCATTTTAAAAACGATATATTTTCGCATTTCTTTTTCCAATTAATCGAATAAAACTATTCTAATGTCAGTTGAATATTATTTATTGATTGTTGCAAAATAGATTTTACCACATTTTATTGCCATTTTTCTGACTAGAATATATCGAAAAAGGTGATTAATCAACAAAAAAAAAATATTATTAAGATTAACTAAATAGCTGTTCAATTTCCTCGAATGTTTTGCCTCGAGTTTCTGGTAAAAAGAAAAATACAAACAATGTGCCCAATGTTGAAATAACTGTAAAACCATAAAATGTCACATCAGTACCGACAGCATTAGCAACATCTAAATAGAATTTCGTTACAATAAATGCCAAAAGCCAATTGAATGTACCAGCCGCTGAGGCTGCATTACTTTTGATTTCATCTGGCATAATTTCAGCCTGTATCATCCACGGTATTGGGCCATAACCTAATGAGAATACGATAATAAACAAACATAATGCCAATATTGGTAACCATGAAATATTCTTTATTGTATCATGTGAGGCAAGATCACGTTCTTTTAATGTGAAAAATATACCAAGTAATAGTGAACTGATGGCCATAAATAGATCGGATACAAACAATAGAATTCGACGGCCGAAACGATCAACAACCACAGATGATGCTAATGTGGCAGCCACTTGTATACCACCAATTAATATTGTTGCATCTTTACTGCTCATACTACTTTCAGCTGCATCAAATATCGTCGATGTGTAGAAAATAACAGCGTTGATACCGCTGAATTGCTGGAAGAACATCAAGCCGAAACATATGAATAGTGCGCGTTGTGTATGCTTCTTTTTAAATACTTCTTTGATATTTGTATCTGTATTTCGATCACGTTCAATGCGATTTTTGATCTCATGAAGTTCACTGTCGATTTCCCTGTATTCGTTGCCTCTTAAACGCATCAAAGCTTTTCTGGCGTCGTCTTCTTTATTGCATTTCATTAAGTACGTTGGTGATTTTGGTTGGAATACAAATACAACACCAAATATAATCGGTATAAACAAATTGATGATTGATAATGTTTTCGGTTCAGTACATGCACCAATTATATACGAGAAGAATATACCAACGGTTAATAACAATTGAAAGAATGTGCCCAATGAACCACGGATCTCTTTTTGTGCTATTTCACTTGTGTACAATGGGGCTGCTATACAGAATACACCACCACCAATACCGGTTAAGAATCGTCCAATATATATCATCACAATCGATTGTGCAAATATAATCAATAACCAACCGATTGTTAATGGGATTATTGTTAATAACATGAATAATTTGCGGCCGATTAGATCACAACAGAAACCAGTTGGAAAGCATGTTACCAATGCACCTAATGTCATAAATGCACCAATCCAACCTAAACTATTCTCATCCACATCTATATCGTTCAATTTGGCTTGTTGCAATTCCAACGATATGTTCGACGTCCATCCCATTATTGTACCAGCCGCTACTGCACCCAAGCATACTGGAAACAATAATTGTTAATATTCCCAAATGGGCTGTTTTTATGGGACATCCTATTGTTGTTATATACCTGATAAGGCGGCAAATAATTGTGGCATTTTATCTCCATCAGCCATGATTCTGGAAACAGATTTTAATCATTTTATGGTTATTGTTACGTTTATTAACAACAAAAAATATTTAGGAGACCCATTGTTTGCACACCTCCTTATAAACATAATTATTAAGCTGATATCAACTATATTGCATTGATAAGATAGCTTGATGCATGTGTGTGGAGTAATTGTGTGTGTTGTTTAAAAATGCTAAACGGTTTGTTGTTCAGGATTAATCGTAGTGTTTTTTGAACTTGTAATTTTGTTTCTTGGTTTTTTATTTAATTTTTTTCTTCTAATGAGGTTAATGATGATAATAGAAAAATCAGAAATTGAAGCTCAAAGTCGAGCCACAATTAAAATTCATAGATTATCATGATATTATGGAAATAAATGTGAAATTTCTTCTGCATTTCAATAACTTTGTTATATTCGACGTTGTCATTGTAAATATGTTAATTTATTCTCACACGTCTTGTTTTCGTATGTTGCAATAATTACCGCAGCAGTATACTTATCAAAAATAATACCTGGTTAGAAATGTTGACAAATCACTATTAACATCACCTGTATTCAAATAAATTGCAGTTGACCCAAAGAGTTCTTGTTTCACATACGTATCTACGCACACAGAAAAAAAGAACGACTGCGAATCAGACAGCTCGGGGGAATTACTATTCCAGTAGTAACGAAGAAATGTTGCTTTTACAGTTATGATCGGACAACTTTCTTCACAATTTCTTAGAATCGATTAATAGCCGTCCTCTTCATGTAAGCTCCACTTATTTGAAATACAGTAAAGACTGGAGGGTTTTCTTTGTTGAAAACTTTCAATATCTTCTTAATTGCCTTTTGATTAGGTGACATTCTCATTAATATTGAGAGAGAGAGAGGGGAATTTCTTGTATTTAGGGAATATTAGAAACGGTGACAATTCGAATTTGCATGATTGCCACATATTCTTCGTCTATGTTAACTAGGTCGACTTGACTGTGTGTTTTTTATTAAGTACTCTGAATGAGTTCCTTCAAGATTATTGAAATATTTTCGGGCAACTGAAAAACGTGTTGATGCGTGCATATGTCATTTACGATTTACAATTTCCAGTACACTTTCATTGTGTATTTTTGTAAACAACTTTAACAAAGTTCTGGGAATCTTTTGTTGGTGGATGAATTTAATCGATTGCGGCGCCTCCGCCATTCTCACTATACGCGAATTGGCAGAAATTCCATTTTTCTTATAATGTTGAATGTTAAATACATACAGAATGTTACAATTTCTGTCTATACCGAACAAAATATCGTGTATCAGCAACTTTTTTCTAACCATTATAAGCGTTTATCAATAACAATAATTTGTGGTGATAATCAATATTTAAATAATAGACACTTCAATGCCATTTAAAATTGTCGGCACGTAAATTTCCACTTAATCAGGCAAATAACAGTATTTTTGTGTTTGTTTTTGAGCACCCAAATCTACTCCCGGATACTTTAATATTCAAAATTAGTTTATAAATTAATCAATAGACAAACAGCAAATATTCAGAGGATGTATAATGAATTTGTTTTTAATTGTATTTAAACGATATGTTGACGTAATTTCTGTTCGAAAACCAACAAATTCTCACCGATCATTATTTATGGAAATTTGTCGCATATTCTAAAATTGATTTTGTAGTTTTGACATTCAAGCTGGATAGTCTTATTAAAGGATTAAGGTGTCTATCTATCTTTTAATTGTCGGATCTTTCGAAAAGATTTAGATTAGAGAATTTTATTAACCACGCTTATAAATTGTGAAATTCTCGTTTTATTAATAATAATTGATTAAACTAATTGGTTGGAAATTTATTTAAAGAAAGAAATAATCCAAAAACAAATCGTTCTCCATTATTTATCGAATCTATTGATATAAAACTGCCATTGTCTTTGACTTTTCGAAATATTAATCAATTCATAAACAATGTGTGTGGATTGGTTTATATAACAGAGTTGTTTTCGGCATTTCAACTGCCGTAATCTCGTTTTTCCAGTTTTCAGGTATTTTTTTCTATATTAAATATGCGTACTAGAAACAACTCTATTATCAATGTTTATATTAATAATCAATCGACAAACAATAAATATTTACAGGGTGTATGGCAATGTTTTATTTCATTTAGGGCATTTTTGCCGATTGTACTCTAAGTATAAAGGTCAATGATTTTGCGGTACTCAAATTCGTTGGTATTTCGGGCAAAAAAAAATTTTCAATTAATAAAACACTTACTGTTCACGACTTTTCGAAAATGGCAATTTGAAAACCATTTTGTTGGATTCAACTCAAAAGTCTCTAAAATAATCACACAATTTCTATCACAATTTCCTATTTACTTATTTAAAAAAATGGAAAAAAATCAAAAATTCGTGTTCGAACGAATTGGGGTGTGAATTCACTGAATTGCTGTTGTATTGTGTGTGATTATCAATGTAAAAATCGTCAGATTACTCTCAATCTACTCCCGCTCCTCGTCATTCAATAATAATAGTAATAATAATAATAAAACGGACTAAAATAGTAAACGAGATATCCTTCTCGTTTATTTTTGTTTTATTTTGTATGAATCGATCGATGGAGATAGTTGGGAAGCCCAAAATTGCTTAATTTCATTGTGGTATGTATGTACGTCATAGGAATAGACAAAAATGTACACGTTTCCTAATGGTTCTACCTTAAATAGCGTATCTACTTATCGTTTTATTTAGCTTATCACTTATCAACATATTTTTTATTATTCATATCCCTCAATATACGTTTCTGTAAACACTATCGTTATTAATTGAAGAATGCCATTGAAATTGTTGGAATTTCCCAAATTTTTATTCAAAATTCTCCAATTTCGAATAGTATTCGGATTGTTTGTTGTATGAAACAATTGTAGAAAATGGAATTTTCCAAAAGAAACCGCATAAATTTTCTATTAGAATACGGTTGGTAGTTGCATAGGGAAATACATGCTTGACGTGTATACCTAAATACGTGCTTGAAGTAATGTTTACATATCCCAACGAAAAATGACGAATTTTATGTGCGTTTTTTTATTTAATGGTCGCCTTGACGAATTCTTTGATTGTATTTAAAACGAAAAAAATCTCCAATAAATATTCTTGACTGTTACTAATCAAACTATAAATAACTGACAAATTAGAAATCAGATGGATTGATAACCGGTTCGTCTTGCCATCCTAAATCTCGAATTAAGCTCAACCTGATTTTAGAGTTTAAGTCCCATTTTAATAAAGCACAAGTCAAATGTGTGACAACGTAAAATGAGTTTTATATTCAATCAACTTCACTTTCTATTAACCTATACGCCAATTTAGTGTTTAATTAGTAATGATTAATCAGCAAGATGAGCCGGGCCTTAGTTATTTGATTTAATAATGCCAAAGTTTGTGATATTTCAAATCTAAATAAAAGCCTCAGGCGTGTTGAAAGGTTTCGAAAAATTTCTTTCAAGTACAATAAATAAACAATTCTATTTTATAATAAAATTAAATAAAACGCGTTTATATGTCGACTTTGACAACATTCAGATAGACATAAATTTATAACTCAAATTCGCTGTGTTTATATTATTATTGAAAAATCTAATAATCGTAAATGTCAATATAAACTTGTAAACTTGGAAGTTTATTAATAAATAAAATGTTAAAAGAATATGAAATGCCAATAGAAGGATTTCTTTTCATTTCCCATCTTCTCTGCCTCTTTCTCTCTCTCTCTCTCTCCCTCTCTTGCTCCCTCTATAGATTTATCAGGCTGATGGAAAATTGCGTAATCTTTCTCACTGTAATTCATTTAATTGTGAGATTATCATATTAATGAGGCCTTTACGTGAGGCAAATCTTTTGTTATTTTTAATTGCAATTTGTTGATCATAATCTTCATATCTAGCTTAAGCTACTGTATAATGCATAGGGCTATAGCCAGTGGCGTAGCTTCAAATTGAAGGCCTATAGCCAGAAGAATCGCAGGAGTGGGCTGTTTAGCTCAAAATTCATTGTGGAAGTCAGGAATAGAGTTATTAATCATCATTCAATTCACAGTTCCTAATGAAACTATTGTTACTTATTATCATCAGCCGTGTGGAAAACGACAATTTTCGAAGCATGTACGTGGAAGTGAAAATTATAGCCAACCGGGGACATTTTTCCATCTTCGGTATTTATTTTCCGTTACTTAGCAACACCTATAGACCGTACTGCCATCGGCCTCTTTCGAATGCACCACACACGATGGAAAGTCGGCTGTTTCCGTTCGTTCATAGTAGAAATATCGTTTTCATTTATACGAAGTTTTACATCTACGAATCAACGAGCCGAGTGGCTCATCGGTAAAGGATATGGATTTACATCCAGAAGTCCGGGGTTCGAACCCCGGCACGGTATGAAAAAGGATCATCTTCCACAGTCTCCCCCTTTACAGGTCCCCCTCATCGTAGAAAAAGCGTCCGGGTTAGGTGAAATAAGCAGTAACCAACCCTTTTTTTACGCTAGACGACATTGTGACACCTCAGCGTAACTTGAGTTGAAAACTTTAGCTTGGACTCGGAGGAAGCTGCTTCCGTGCTTCATGATAGTTACGCCACTGACTGGGGAGCAGTTCCGGTTTGTGAGGAAATACATTGAAATACCATCTCAATGCAATTTCTTAGGGGTACTTTATCAAATTTTTCTTGTTCAAGTTTTTCATTTCTTTATACAATCTGAGATAGTTTCAAATTAGGTACAATTCGTGCAATGACTTAAACAAAGTCTTAGCCTACAAATATTGTGAATTTTATGTGGTCAATGTCTCCAATTAGTAATACGTGCTAGAACGAGCTCCCCTCATTTAAGATCAACTAAAATGCTCCTACGTTAGCCTGAGTGGAGATTTATTAACGAAAAATAAACCGGGACGCTAGCACCTATTATAGTTTTGTGTAATAAGTCATAATAGGACGACTGTATTATTAAAAAACTAGCATATGAATGAATTTTGGGTTGTCTATATACGAATAAGAAGAGTTCCAATAAACAACGGAATTTCTAAAAACAAAAATCAACATTAATAGAGCAGACTTATAAAATTAAAGTCAAGTTTAACTACAGCAAAATAGAAAGACGACAGAAAATTTACAGAGAATTATCAGCAACTTTTTTTTCTATCAAAAAAAACCAATGGAAACTTGTTGGTTTTGTGAAATAACTTCAATCTAATTTGATTAATTGGCGGAAGTAATAACAAATGTAACAACAGTAAAGAACACATTCCAAGTTATATCAAGAATAAACATAGCAATTTTACAAAAGAAAACATAAGCGAAATCTTATCAAAGAGAACAAACAAATTTTCAATTTTCCTTATCTTTTTTTATCGATAAAACATTTGTACACTGATATTTAAGTATACATAAAAAGGTCCTTATTAATTAATGCAATCAAAACTATTGATGACTAATCAGTCATTCGTTGTCAATACATACAAACAAATTAACTAAAATGGCTATTGTAGAAGAAAATAAAACGATTTAAAACATTACTTATCTAGTAAATGAAATCCACATAAAATCTACTTTGTACAATCCATAAAAAGAAAAAGAGAAGATAATTATAATACCTAGATGAAATAATCTAACATTAATAATAATTATAATGATAATAGCAATAATCGTAACGTTAATGATTATACTGTTGTTGATGATGATGATGATGATGATGATGATGATGATGATAGCGTTTATTCCCTTTTTATTCTAATTTCTGATGGCTATATTATAATTATTCTCGATGATATATGAATTGAAAGGAAATCAGTACATCATTCCGGGATGGACGCCATTGCCTCTTTGGAAATAAACATTCGGATTGCTGCTTAATGTTGGTTCTAATGTTGTATAGACATTGCCATCGTCTGGTCTTAGGAAAATTCCACCTAAAACAGATGAGAGAAACATTAAAATTGCGTGCGTGCGCGCGTGTGTGCGTGTGTTTGTAATAGATATAGAGATCACCTACAACATTCTAATGAGTTTGACCTGGTAACTTTTTTGTTGGCTTAATTATTCATTTAAAGCGTGATCTCGATGGAGATGGGAAATGGTAAACATCTCCATTTAATTGACGATTATTGTTATTATGTTGGTATATATGAATTTTAATGTTATAATTTGATGATAAATTGGTATCTCATGTTCAATAATATTATAAACACAAACGGTTGCCGGTATTATCACGGATAATTGAGGTGGGCAACAAGTAAACTACCAATTACCGCTAACCATTCGATATCTGTATACATTTAGAAATGTGTCTTAGATGGAAATCTAAACGACAAATCAGCTATAATTAATTTGTTGTTTAATAAAACAAACATATACGAAATGGACTAGCTTTTCGTGAAAATCAACGAAATTAGTGCATTTCCTAGGTTCAATGATGAAAAAATGAGTTCAGAAAAAAACAAACAATTATTAAACGATCGAAATTGTGAAACTTTCAAATGTTTTCGTTTTGGTTGTGTTTTCAGTCTAAATTACCCGTTATTATATAGACACTGTTTGGACAGGGTCTGTAATTCGTCTTGAGAATTTCTTTTTTCTTTAACAAGTCGCTCATCTGTCGCTTTTTATTTTTACCATTTACGAAATGTTAGACTTTCAAGTTTTTTCGATTTTAGAAACTTTTGTGAATCGTCACCACATTGTTATTAATTGTTTTGTTTGTTCGAAAATCATATGAAAACTGGATAGATTCCTTCTTCATCTAGAGAAAATATATGTTAATGAAGAAGGGAAATGATGTTAATTACAGTATCTGATTTATCATTTATTAATTGGGTGCACCTTTCCATGACCTACTGAGATTTGTGGTAATAACACCAATTTTCCAATCAAACTAACTGCTAGTTTGAGCTATTTAAGAAAAGTACAACAATATCATGACGTTTTACAGTTGGAAATCGATAATCAATGATCATTTTGTTGAGATAATCTGTTACTAATCTTGTGTCACACTCCAATAAGCGGAATCAGCAGTGAAATTCTATGATTCTACAACGGCAAAACGGATAATGTTAATTATAATCCGTTAATATTACAATTTCAATTGATTGCTTTTCCTTAATTAAAATAATTTCTAAACTGTTTATCAATTGAAATTGAATCCGGGCCATCCTAACCACATGGCCAAATGGACTGCTTGCACTCAAATCAGTTTGACGGATGGCGACCGCAAATTTATATTTTCATTTGCTTCATGGTGAAATAGTCCTGAGACTGGGCGCCAAATATCTTAGGACGGGCCTGAATAGAATTCTATTATTTATTTACGCAATGAACATCGTATGTTGCTTGCCATACCTGGCAATTAGTTCAACATCAGCAACAACAACAAATCCTAGTGTTTATACATAATTCATATTTCCCACGACATAATGAAAACGGACGATAATGGGAAATTTTGTAGAAATCATCAGAATGAAAGTGAAACACAATACGATGATCAACATGTATGCTGAAAACAAAACCAAATCGATGATTTGTTGTAAATGTAATTCAATTGCGAATTAGCGTAACGAAATCTTTAAAATATATTCTATATTTTAATTAATAAATTTTTAATTAAAATTATTCAATTCATACATCGAAGCATATGTAGGAAACAGATTAATTTACAATTTGCTTCATTCAAGAATCGTATATGAAATAATATTTTTCAAAGATCGTACGGAAAGTGAGCGACTTGAAAGTTTGAATTTTCGTATAGCACATCGAAGAAGTGCTGCCAATACCACGCGAACATGCACTCTTTGTGTTAGCTATACAAACAGTATTCAAATCCACTTTACAACTCTACTAATTGGTTATCTGTGAAGATTATGATCAGGAAGTAATAAATGTAAAATTATCATATAGGTGTGTGTGTGTGTGTGTGTGTATAGTGTGTATATTCTAGCTATGCAGGTAAAGAAAAAGGTGTGCATTTAAAAATAATTAGATTCGTTAAAATAATGTCTTGTTTATAAGTTTACTAACAAGGATAAGTGTCTCTAGCTCGAAACTCGTTAGTACTTTAATCACCACACCCATATGATAAAGTTTTCTCGTAAAATAAATAATTTACAAGTTATTACGATAATTAAATATAGTTGACGGTATCTTTAATGTATATACCTACCAACGATAATTGTAAATTTTGTACTTGATAATAAAATGATTTTTGCAAGATGGAAACTTTCGTATTTTCGATTTAATAAGCGCTTGAAATATGAAAATTTTTGAATAATCGCACAGAAATACAAGCGGTTCTTGTAGATTTCAAACAGTTGTGTAGTTTTCCGAAAACCACGAAAAACTGAATTTTTCATCAATCTGATTTACGAGACAATAAACGACTACGTTATGAGAACGAATTCTTTAGACATCTTAAAGTTGAGTGTTACTGCTTTAAAACAATAGAAAATGAAACTATAAATCTAATTCTGACACGTTTATATTACAACAGACGATACGATACGATCAAAAAAAGCTCACATTGAAAATTCTAATCGTACAGGAAACTCGTAAAATTAAATGGACGTTTGCCATTGTCGTCACACTGTGTCTCTGTATTTATTTATTTTCGGGTGTACACAATTTCGAGATTCCACAAGAGTTTTCAACTAATTACCACCTTCAACCAGTGTTGGAATATACTTCCATTGTTAACATAAAATTGAAGAGAGCGTGTCTGCGAAGACGTGGTTTTTGAATGATGAAATTTGAAACTTCACAGTTGTGGCGAAAATTTTCGACCTTTCTATGATTGTTTGGGTTTTGGAAGGAAATCTGAAGCAACTAGATGCTTTTGCGACTCCATTGGAATGTTGTTCTCATCCTCATTCGCTTGTGATCAGCACGAAGACACTTTGCAGATGGTTCTTGGGCCAAAATTTTGCTCTGGTACTTGGCAAAGTTGATGCATTTACCAGCAGTGAGCTTTTTTCGCAAGCAGAAATTCACAAGTTTCTTAAACTCGCCAGTGATTTATGTTTAGCTAATGTAAACACGTTAGAAAGAGCGTGGCGATAGTTGCTCGCTGCAAGTCTTTCGCCAGTGGAAACAAGGTCTTAACATAAAATTGACGGTGCATTTTAGAAATTTGAAAGTAATGAAAGGAAAACAACATATAGAATCTATAATTTACAACTGTCTCGTAATCAATCATTATTCAGATTCATTATTGATTATTATTTTAATGAACCGTAAAAATATGATTGATGAAAAGAACTTTCAATCCCAAAGTTTCTACTAATTATGTAGTTGAGATTAAATATCTACTTAATTAATATTAGTGTAATTAACATACACACGAGATAGTTAAAGTGTGTGTGTATATATATATATACATGCATATGTTACAGACCTGGTAGGTATCTTGTCGAATAATACCCTGGTGGACTAGGGTAGCACTGATATAGGCGAGTATAACTCGGTGGCGGTGGATACATGGCCAGATCTGAAATATACACACCAATGTGCAACAATATATACATTGTGCTAATTATCTACAATAATAATAATAATAATAAAAATAATAATAACAATAGAATAGCTGAATCATTGTTTAAATTTATATTCTTTTGTTGATCGATCATCACAAGTACCGACAAAGGCGATTAAAAAAATCTGTATTATCTACCAAATTTCTACTGTGTTTATTGTACTTTCTCTTATCGGCTGTATTTTCTGTTGTTTTTAGTGAAAAAATCAATGAATTGTAATAGATTTGCGTAATAATACACAATGCTGGTGGATCTAAAACGGTACCGGTAGGCACAATAAAACCAAGAATCTTGAACAGTTACATATTTTCCGATATTAGATTTACAAGCAACTTATAATCTTATAAAGGTTAACAGTCTGATCTGTTCAATATAAATCCACAATAATCTTGAATATTTATATTGAATCGATCCATGTTTAAAAATCGCATTTTTCACCAGATTCGTTTTGTTTCTCATTTATTTATTTTACAGCTTATTTATCAATTAGGTCAATGTTTTAACACATCTATAAAAAATAATAACAACAACAACAACAAACTAAATCATCGACGATTTGAACAGCTGTTGTTGCATTCTTTCCAGCCCGTAAAATTACCATAGCTGAAATTTTTAATTGTTTTACAGTTGAATCGTGAATTTTAAATAGCGGTGTCCACAGGCAATTGATCATTTTCTATTAATTAACGTGACATTTATTAGAGAGAGTTTCAAAAACAAAAACAAAAAATCAAGATGATTTGGCAGAGAAGGTGAATAATCCCGTTCAATTGAGATGGGTAATTGTTGGAAAATACAGGAAGGAAGTGTTCCGCCTCGCATCTCTGTTGCTCACAAATTTCTGTCCTATACGTACATAACATGACAATTGTCATTATTTTGATAATATTTTTTTACGGCCAGTAAACTGATTTAACACCAGAATACATTTACAGACGAGTGTATTCCTAGAAAGTAACCGTACTCACTTTTTTCTAAAGACATTTTCGGGCACAAGTCAAAATTGTTGGAAAACAATCCAATTTAAATCAAATAGAAATGAACGAACTGCATTGTGTTGTTCTTGTGATCGGATAATTAAACCAGCAGTCAATCGAACTAAACGTACAATAAATAACTGACAATTACAGCTTTCAATCACGCCAATCGTTGTTGTTGCAATTTCAAAGGTACGTATGTAATGCTACTGAAATCAAAACAACAACAACAATAACAACAACAACAACAGCAGCACAAGCGGTTTTAAATTAAAGGCTGAAACAAAGAGAAAACACAACAGCTATTATGTAAAAGTTCATTTCAATCATGACTTGGTTGAATTTTGATTGAGCGTTTGTCATGGACAAAAAGAGACCACTTCTATCTTCTATAACGATCTGAACAGGTGACAAATTAGATTTGATTTTTGTTTAAATTAAACATAAAGCTAATGTTTACTTTGGAAAAAGTTGAGGTCGAGAGTGGTTTGATTATTTTCGTTTGTCGGTTGGGTTTTCCAACGCTTTATTATTGAATTTACTGGACGAATATTACCACGTAATTGCTCTAAATGAATAATGCGTTCTGATAAAAGTCTTAATGGCATAATTAGATAAGAACGTAAAATAATGAAGACATTAATCGGAGACGATGCCAGGAGGATAAAGTGCTATTCACACGTGCCTTTTACCTACGGAATACTAGCAAAAAAAAAACGATAAATTCACTTCAAAATAACGACCAGTTTGAAGTTGTTGTTGTTGTTATTATTATTAAAAAATATGAACAGTGCAGTGACGGTGCAACAACAATTTCTCATGAATCAATCATTTTTAAAAAGTACACATTTGCAATGAATTCAATTGACAACATCAATCAATACTGCAGCAAAATGATGATGGAAGACAACAAAAACTAACAAATACGTGTAGCTATAAATGAATACCGGGGCATTTAGATGGCATATCCAAACTGTAAAAGTTAAATGATCAACGTCTGGTTTGAAAATTACCCATTATCCAAACACCTTTTATAGTAGTAGAATATTAATGGTGGGATTGTTTCATTTTTTTGATGAATGATTTTATAAATTTGTTAAGTATATATGTACGTACGCTCTGTATGATTTATGACGACGATGGAGGCCCGGATGTTGATAAGAGTTTTGTTGAAAACGATACGATTTCGATCAATATTTATTAGGTGTTAACCAGTTATACACCTCGAAATTTCCACCAACTACACCTATATGCAGTTTTATTTATCGCGCATTTTGTTACTACTATTTTTTGTTCTCTAAAATTATCTATTTGGTATAGAAACACTCATACCTCCTCCAATTGTCGTGATCGTATGTTGATGTTTATGTGACGAGCCATGACTCAATCCATATTTGATTGGTTTAAAATGGAAGAACGATGGCGAATATCCTGATCCAGCTCGACTTAAAGAACTAAAACGTTCTTCACGATCTTCAACATAAACACCTTCCTTCCCCATGGCAGCTAATTGCCGTCCTTTCGGCATAAACATGATGAGAAAGACAAGTATTGAGGATATGACTAGGCCAAATGCCACACAGGCGTCTCGATGTCTCTCATTAACTATAAAACCACTTAATGTCCAAACTAGCCACGTGGGGATGCTACAACCAACTGATACTCCAATATATGTTGCTTCACGGTAATTGTCGCGGATACCGCGCGATTTCACAGCAAGTACAGTTACGAAAATGATTAAAAATATAACATAAATCAATGAAAATAATAGATCAATATATGTTGTACGGCATTGTGGTAAAATGACATTATTATGGTGGACATCATCAGCAGTGACTAAAAGTCGATGTCGTTGATGATGGTTTTGTGTTGTGATTGTTTCAACAGTGATTGTGTCGATCAGTGGAGGACTCGTTAACAACCATTGCCCACCTATAGCAACTTGAATTAATATAGCAAATAATAATAACAGTCCTTGATATGGTGCTGGTAAATAAACGCCACTATTTAAACTTATTAAAAATACACACTTGACTAATAATGAAGCAAATACAGTAGCATAAGCTACACCGGTACCAAATCTCACTATAGCACAAGTGAATTGTGTTGGTGACGCTGCATAAACTGCAGCCAAACCAGCACAAGAAAATAATCCCAATAACAACATCTGTCCTAAGAATAGATGGCGACGACTTGGTGTCGTCCTCCATGCTTTACACAACACAAACACTTCAAAAGCAGCAATTAAACTCATTGTTACTGCTGATAAAGCTAACACAGGCACCACCCACGATTCATTTCTGAAGATGCCGGCAATACGTTCCGCATCACAGCCAGCACACGCTGTCCTAGTTATTAATTTCGGTGGAGCCGGTGATGGTGATGGTGATGATGTGCTTCGCGTTGATGGTATCAAAAAAAATTCCGTACTCATTTCCACGCGCCGCCGTTCAACAGCTGCCGGTGGTGGTTGTGTTGGAGGACCGCGGTCCAAGTCGCCTGATCTAGCTTGCCGGTCATCTGCAGCCAAAGACAGTGCTATTAGACATGTCGCAATTGATGCTAACACGACGACGGACCGAGCCATACTAAACGCTATAAACCACAACAGTATATTTCTCTACTCTGTTGGGTATATCGCCCTCCACTTCATCTGCAACATCATCTCATTAACGGCCATGGTCGGGCTTGCCAGCGGCTATGGCGGCTCCACCATACTTATATACATGTATATATGATATACACAAATAAAAGCTGGAAATGCAATCATAATTAAAAGGATAATATTAAATGGTGGAAATTATTTAATTATTAATACAAGTTTTTATCGAAATTTCACATTGAATTGCTAATATTAATGGTATCGTTGATGTGTTTGGCAACCCTTCAACAAGCCCACATCCTCGCCCAACTATCCACGTAGATATATCAATTTTCATTATTCGTATATGTTAAGATGGGAGGAATTTTAAATACGACCACGACCCCAGCGGCCAATATGACACATAATTTCTGAATTCATCGATACATGATCGTAAATAAAACCATAATAACATCCCTTGGACGCCTGATAATCATATGAATGGTGTTTACGCGCCCATGGCCAATCAATAAATTGTTTTGCATTTTTCTCTATCATCATTACTATTTGATCATATTCATTGTGATTTATCAAATAAATATTTCTATAAATAGTTAAAGTCAGGGTATTCTGACTGTGAGAACCGACCATATTAAGACTTGCAGTTTACGGATAAATATTAACAGTTATTGCGATTTGCAAAATGATACCCGAGAGAGGATTATAATGAAATAATTGAGCGGACAAAAATAATCTAAAAAACAACAACAAACAAACAAAGAGATATTGATGGAAAATTCTGATCCTTTTGAATCTCTTTCTGTTTGTCCGTCAAATCAAGAGACTAACAAATAAAATGCTGATGCAAATTTGATTGTATGCAAAACGTTGAAATAAACAAACCCACAACACTAACAAATTTGAATTTGTTAATTACGAAATATCGAGCTTTCAAGTCCAATGAATTACTTGTCCATCAGAATACTTTGTCAGTCACGATCATTTCCGAGAAGACCAGGTATATTTTTCGTGTGGATATGTGTGCTGTAGGGGAAAACGATCCAAAAAGAAATATCAAAATCAAAACGTTCAAAAATAACCCGTTTTGGCAGCTTTCGTTTTCTTCTAGATCCACTTTTTCCCCTGCTTGTGTGTATTCTTATTATAATAAATCAACGTTCTACAGTCGCACAAAAACAGCGTTGTAATAAAATTTTCGATGATGTTAATCGAATTAGGTTTGATTAGTTGATAATGAAAGCGTTTTTATTAACGAGCCAATAACGCAACGGATTTTCGCTATAATTATCTTCAAATACCTTTCTGTATTGTTTCTTGTCGTTCAAATCGTTCAAAACCATCAATCACTTTAATTATTATATTAACATAGCATTTTCAAGTAATTAAAAATTCGTTAAGTTGTCTTCCGAACTTAAACAGATTACCATAATAGAATTCATCTTTTAATTAATAATATTTATGTTAATTGTAGAATAATGTGAGTAGATTTTCTTGTTGTTACAACTGACTACGATGAGGTCAATGTGTTGAGGGGCCCACTACTTGTTTGCAAATTATGCAAACGAACGTTGATAATTATCAACATTTCCTATAGCAGGTTCGGCTGAATTTCGAGAGGTCTTTAACATTATAAACACACTCGATTGAATTCAGTTTTGGAACATGTCAAGGGGAAACAGAAAAAACAAAACAAGAACAAGTACAAGAAAAATATCTTGCCTGCTGGCTAGTGATGTCTATAACCCGATATCCAACTATATAAACGTCGCTTGTTGATTTACAATAAATAAATTAATCATTTTACAATGATAATAGTTGAAAAACGGAAAATCTAATAGATGCGTTTATGCCCGTGGAGTTAGATATGTACATAAAACTGGCTCACATTGTACATTATTACACTGACTCTAATCTTGTATAAGAGTGGCAATACGTTCGTTAAGTACGTTATTTTATGCACCACAATCACGATTCAAATTAACTTGTAAATGGTGGTAATAAAAACATTTGTGTGGCTATTGGTTTGACCGCAATTTATACTTTGAAGGATAAATAAAATTAAAAAAAAAACACATACAGAGGAAAGAACGATGCCGAGAAAACAGGACAAGCTTAGAATTTTCTTCGATGGAAACTAGATTTTCCACAGCATAACACGTAATAGATATTAAATAATATTGTTGCCACATTTTTGCTTCATACTCTAATTATTCAGTTTATTAATGATGTTAACGGTTTATCGGTGGCAAAATTCATGTGTTCTTTGGCGGATGTGGTTTCGATTTTAGCAAGTTCATATCTAATTTGGCGTTGTTGATTCGCCAGGATCTAGTTGAATTTACCGTTTGACATTGGGGGAAGTTCTTTGTTTTGCCAGGCAATCCAAGATAGTATCAATCGTTACAATGGGCGGTCGGAGGAGGTAGCTGTTTACGGAGTCAGTGTACACGAAAGGCAGATCCGTGACCACCAGACTAGAATTACATAGAGAATAGCTACTGCAACAACAACAACAACAACACAAACACACAGACAATTACAAGACAGAATAATAATTCTAACGATCATGCAGGGGCTTATGCGAATTGAGCTTGGCGAGTAGAGATGGATGGGTGATGTTGTAACAAGATCAAAGAGTTTAATGCTTTATAAATTGATACAAGACAGGAGACATTCTGTTTATTTTACAATTCATTCAAGAAATTATGAACGTGTGCAAGCCAGTTTCCTGTAAGATATCCTTCCATCTATCATTATACGTGTGCATATAAAAAGGTTAATGCCTTTATTGGTGTGACAATAGGAGCTGGGTTTAGACACTGTTTTCTTATTTTTCGTATTATAAATTCAACTTTTCAAAAGATTAACGCTCTATCATAGCTTACACATAATAAATACCACTTTATAACAACAATAACATTATGATGTTTATAGGCGTTAACTATGGTTTAATGCCATTTGATATGAATACCATAATCATAGTCCTTCTCCTTATTACATAATTATCGACAATCATCATCATATTTTGAGACAATAATAATTTCGTTGTTCTTGCATTATCAGCAAGTCTTGATGCGGAAGATTTGGAATTTAATTGTTGCACAAACAATTTTGTTTATAATTAAATAATTGCAATTGCCGTTTAAATTCTTACAGTTCGATTGTGTTGGTGACGGTGGCGGTATTGAATGCAGCCGCCACTCCAGCATACCAATGGGTCTGGTTTCTTGGAACTTTTAAAGCCAACGACGTTGATACATGACTACGGTGAACACATACACACACACACACACACATACAGATATAGTCCCATCGTTCTTTAATCAACAATATACCCGACCATTTAGTCGGGTTCCACTGTTTCTGTCTCATTAAAATCACTGAATATGTGGGTAGAATTGTCATGAATACAATTATCTAGTCGATGAAATATGGACAATTTCCAATTTTTTTTTATTGATGTTTGTTTGAGTCTCTTTTTTTTGAAAATTGCTGTTTATTTATACGTAACAATAAATCTCTGTTGTTACATTGTTGTAATAGTTCGAATAAAAGCTTCTATTGGTGTGGAACAACACCAATTTTGCATGTGGTAGTGAGTTTGTAGAAGAGCCTGTTTAATCGTGAATTTAACAAAAGGACTTGACTAAACAAACGGCAATAGCTTTTATGTAAAGGAACATTTAGCATGTCTCATGAACAGACATTGAACCTACGCTTATGACAAAGGGCCATTATATAAATTATATATTACGTTTGTCACTGTACATGTTCGAAAACATACATTCACAACTGGATGTTTTAAATGAATACGTTACAAACAATTCTATGCAATTGTGTGTTCATGTTATCCCCTCGCCAACTAAACTGACAACATTCAAACAATCATTCGGTAATATTTCTTGTCTGTGTGAATTGTTAAGATATGTCCGAATTCGGTCTTACGGCTAAGGTACAAACAGTTTAGGTTCGTCAAAATAGGTCAAATTCTGCCCCATTTTCATTGAAACAAAATTTGAATGGAACAGTTGTAGGCTATGTCGAAAATTGCCAATTGGAGTCTGGGTTACGAAGCTAAATTTTATTCAAATATATGCAAATGAACATCACCAAACTCAAGATAACCTAGCTGTACGAGATTTGGCATTAAACTAATTTTCGTCGTGTTCAAATCGATAATCCGACCGTCTCTATTCGAAATTCACATCAATAGAAACTGTATTTCTTCGAATAATCTTGAACTACTGATAACATCATTAATATTAATTCATTAACCAGTTTACGAGTAGAAATACGTATTAGGTGTAAATAGATGGCAATTAAATCTATTGTTCGTTTTTGAATTGTTTTAATAGAATGGCCCGCAGCTGAGAAACGCTTTCACTTTAAGAAGAATGAACAACCCACCTACATACACTCGTACACAATAAACAGTATTTACATGTAGTAAACTATTAATATGACCCTGTACAGATTATATTTAAACATGTCTCCATTATTATAACTACTGACTATATGAAAGTCGTTTCGATTTTGGTTGAAACATAAAATTAAACACCATATGTGTTGGTATGTATGGCTAAGGAGAAACCGCAATGTGGGTTGTGTGGGCAAAACTCGCTTCCAATTTTTTCTTCATTTTATTATTAAACTTTTCGGTATATATATATATATAT